>CM077825.1:3489409-4089409 GCA_039720395.1 Liquidambar formosana
AAAAAAAAAAAAAATTCTGCAATTCCACTTTTTAGCAATTAATGTGGATGGTGTAGGTGTCTCATATTTTTTATTATTAATTTTGTAATTTTGTTTTTATTTAGTTTAGGGTTTTATTTATTTATTTTTGGTAGTTTTTATGGTTTAATCAATCAAAATTGAGTGCTTATGGTTATAATATTAGTTAGGGTCAATTTTAGAAGGTTTCTAAGTTTTTTAGGGATTTTATGAAGCCTTTAAAAAGGCAGTTTTGGTAAAATTTGGTTTGATTAATAGAATTGTTATTTCAGAGTTTTTAACTCTTTTTTTTGCTCACGGATTCGATTGCTTATTTCTTTTTAAGAAGAAAGCGGACGAAAGGAAGATACACCATTAGTGAAAATCCGAACCACAACTTGAGAGTCGTAATCTACATACAAATTTCTGATGTCTGAACCATGAACCCTTCAATTTACACACTATTATAGAGAGAAAACATCCTCTTGGGATGCTTACAATTCTAAAATAAAAACATTCTTTTTTCAAACATTGATATATTGTCCACTCAAATAAAATTAATGATATCTAAATATTTTACCTCATTCATCCTTATGATATTAAAAATATATTTAATTACTCTAATATTAGTAAATACATTTCAACATTTCTTGATCAATACATGGCTCAAGAGTGGGAAAGAATTGAGGAAAACAAGGACGGAGCCAGCACCCATGAGGATGGCAGCTGCCCCACCTGAGAAATTTTTTTTAATTTTTATCCCTTTAACTTTTACAAGATAGAAATCCACCCCACCTGAGCAATTTTTTTAAAAAAATTTTTTATCCCTTTAACTTTTACAAAATTAGAAATCTACCTCACCTGAATATATGCTTTCTTAAGATTTTGTTAGAAGAAGCCTTTCAATACTTGGGAATCAATTGGATACTTATATTTTTTATATGCACTCCAATAGTGAGTTTTCATATTTGAAAGGAATTAATGATCTTGCTACAAAATTGGTTGAAACAAAAAAACACGATGTATATCTAGAAGTCTACTTACTCTTGACATTAGCACTGATCTTACCAGTTGTGACTGTCACTGTGGAAATAGTATTTTCTATTATGAAGATCGTAAAGAATCATTTGCGTAACAAAATGGGAAATTGATTTTTGAATGATAGCTTAGTTCTATTTTCAACTTATTGAAAAAGTGGTATTTGATTCATACCCTCCCAGTCTTGTTCAAACCCTCCCAGTCTTGTTCGAGATTTTTCTAAAAAATTGATTCAAAGAGGGAGAGACTGAGAGAGACGACGGGGCATTGTGAGAGTGGGGGGTAACGCAAGTGAGGATGGAGACGGAACATGAGGGTTAAGATGCTGCAAAGGTTCATCATTTGAAGGCTATTTAAGCATAAAGGCCGTGGATATGATCAAGGTCGCACATGCCTTCTAATGCAATTTTGGAAGTACAAATATGTGGGGATTATGGCAATTTACTCCGTAGCCAAGAGAAGAAGGGAGCCCATTATTTGGTTTTGCGAATGGGGCCTCTATTGGCACCAAAAGACTTGCTCTTCATCCCCCACTTACTTTATACTTTAAAGTTCTATGAAAAATATAGAAGGTTTTCATAAAAACTTATAGCATATTCTATTAGAAAACATCATTTTGAACAACTTTTTAGAAGAAAATTTTTCCAAAATCTATCATTTGAGTATAGTTTTTTGCCATTTATAGTTTTCGCTTCATAACTAACTAAAAAGTTTACTTAAACGATAGATTTTTGAAAAAAAAATTTCCAAAAAGTTGTTCAAAATGATGTTTTCTAATAGATAACTCAATCAATTTTTATGAAAACCTTATATATTTTTCATAAAATCTTAAAATGTAAGATAAATGGATAATGAAAAGCAAGTCTTTAGGTGCCAATAGAGGCTCCTTTATCATTAAATTTTCCAAAACCATCCCATAAATGCATCACAAATCCTGTGGTACCAAAATTTAATTCATTGACTCGTTGTCTCATGTGACTTAACCGTTTTCCTCATCCTTGTGGTAAGAATAAAAACAATAATAATAAACACTCCCTCCGTCTCAGTTTGTTTACTACTTTGCTCCATTTTGACCAAGTACACATATGTAGGCAATGCATTTAAGGTGTTGCCATATCATTCAATTTTTTTTTTTAACTTTTCTATTTTATACTCTTGTGAAGAAAAATTACTTGATATGATATGATAGTTAATATAATGATTGTAATTTTAAATATTGTGGAGGAACTTTTGGGAAAAGACCTTTAATCATTTGCTTTGACTTTTGGAAATGGGATACATTTTCAGGCATCCCAAAATAGAAAATTTAGGCAAACAAATTGGGTGCAGGGAGTAAAAGACAAAAGGATTAATCAGTGGAGTGTGTTTTGGTGCAATTGAGTAATTCTCTACAGAAACTAGTGTTCTAATTTTGATTATCAGAATATTGACACCAAACTGAGTGCGAACTATGATCTTGATAAGTGATAACAAACCACTGCCATTGAATACCTGGAGTGCTATGCTAATTTGGGCTAATTAACTTGCTACCCTTGGCTTAGATTGCGTCTTCTTTATAAGAGAATTCTTGGTAGAATCAATATATTAGTAAATTTAATCACATCCATTTACAGGCCTACTTCTAGATATAGAAAAGGAAGTCTTAACACAGTAAATAAGAAAATATGATTTTTTATGTGAAGCCTTACTACAAAATATTTGCAAGCTTCTAGACTAGCTTGGACCAGCTCAGTCATGCCCATCTTCAAAACCCTGAATAGGGTGGCATCATGGAACTCTATGAATTAGAGAGATACCACTAGTCTACAAGGCCACGGGGTACAATGTCATCCCCAACAATTCTCATACTGGTATTAGATTCCTAAGCAGAAAATTTAACCCCACCACCCACCAACAATTCTCCTAGCACTCTAGTACTCTAGTCTCCATAAGATAAAAGAGGTTCATTAAATCATCTGATGAAATAAGTACAATTATAATGAAGAAAAATTGGTAAAGTAATATAAAATTAATGACTGCCAAAATTCTAAGAATTTCATTTGGAATATCAAAATTTCCTGGGGGAACATTCCTACATTTTGTTGCCAGAACATAAACATAAACTTCCTTGTAGTAATCATTGTGAATATTCTGAAAACTTATTGATAGGAAAATGTTGAAGAGACCATTTTTTGCCCGAATTTTTTTGTCCCATTGACATGTCAACCGTTATGTCAACTTATCTTGGATAGTTTATATAGCTTTGATCATGTGCGAGATATCCTAGATATCCCATACGATCACAGCCGTCTGTGAGCAACACGCGCGCGTGCGTGAATGCACGCGTGTCATCCACGGACGGCCGTGATCGAATGGGATAGTCCGAAATATCCCACACATGTGTTCAAATTTGTTGGGTTTTAGAAGACTTTTTCCTGAAAGCCTGGTCCTCTATTTATAGAATTCTGCATATAAGTGCTTTCCTCGGACCCTCCGATGATAGCTTGCCAAGTGATGTGTTTTTCCAATCATTTTTGAAGCAAAAAGACTGCTTTGAAGAAATCAGACAGTAGTTATACCTGTGTGGGTTGCAAATCCTCGAATCAATGGGATTGTGCCACAAAAGCATTGTTAATATACTCTTGAAGCAGAATTTAAACTTTCAACTGATTTTGAAGTCGATTTGGTTTGCCACCATAATTGGTTTTGATGGAAATCAAAAATGAAATCCTGAAATTTTGAAACATCGACATTTTATGTTGAAAAACCTCAAAATCAGTCGAAGTTTAAAACAATGGAAGTTCGTTCATGACTTGAAATCGACTCTTGAAGCAGAATTTTATCAAATTTTACAAAGTTGGCCTCTCGTTCATTAAAAGGGTCCAATGAATGGAAGGTAACAATGTACATGTTACAAGGAAGGTAACAATGTGCTGTAACAATCAATGTTTTTGATTGTGGGATGTGAATACGAACAAAGAATAACTTTATAAATAGAAATATGAACAGAAATTAATCTCCAAATTTACACATTGAGTCTTGAAATTCCAATGAATGGAAGTGCTGAATTTATAGCTGCATCTACTGAGATTGTAGCAACTGTTGTTGCTGGCTGGGATACTGATTCTTTGGGATTTGATTTCTTAAGTTATGAATTCTTGTCTCCATCACGAAACAACCAGTCTATTAACAAGCATCATCAAACTCCCTTTAGATGTAACTAACTTTCAAGCAAAACCCATATGAAAGCAGAAAACACTTGAGTTGGCATGTAATATTGTGGCAACACTATGAAAGACCCTTGTGATTGTCTGCAAACACCAAAAAAGAAAAAAACTCATTAGCACTATACCTGCTGAAGAAAAGAAGGAATAATTTTAGTTTTTCTTTTATTGAAACCAATATTTTTGGTTGTTTCAGTTTTAACGAGACCGTCCATACAACCAACTCTAATAATTGTGTGAGGCTCAGGCGCTGAGCTGACTAGAGATTTTTGCTTTCTCGTGTTCATATAATGAAAAATAAGATCTCATTTTGCTTATCAAAATAAAAAATAAGATCTCATTTTATTTTCATTTCTATTACTACCTTCTCCAAGCAACATCTGAGAAGCTTTGATCACTATCTTTTCACTCTGGATTTTGAGAGTTTCAACCTGCAACTGAATATCTTCTTGTACGATTCACAGTTCTTTAGAAGAATTTTATTTTCCTCTATTTCATTTTTTCTTCTCATTTTCTGACAATTGCAATATGAAATTCCTTAAGAAACTGTAGGAATCGTCATCAGAGATTGCATCCTCAAACTTTATCAAAGCCTATCCCATCATTAGATTGTACAGATCCCACAATAGAGCATGATTGAAGCAAAGAGAAGGAATGCTAGCACAGTAGTCATGAGGAAAAACATCAACTACTCAATGGGAATAAATAAATAAATAGAGAAATTGAACAGAAATAAAGCTTTAAATGTACACAGCAATAGTGTTCTAACTATTGTAAAAGGACAAATTCGTGCGATGGCTGGTTTTGGTTTCATCACTCACTCCCATTGTTCTGCCTTCTCAAAGATCAATTTCAAAGGCCCATTTAACTTATATGGTCTGTGGAAGAAGCAGAAAACGATCCACTTTAAATACAACAAGAAGCTTCTTTAAATATCTGTAATTTAATCACTGTGGCCCAGTTAATCATTATATGACAAAATTTGCAGAATAATATTTATCACTGCAACCTCGTTAAAATGAAAAGAAACTAACATAAGACATAATGGAAATTTCGATTACCTAACCTCCACATCATCTCAATACTACTGCGGTTTTGGAAATTTCGATTACAGTAGTTCAATCACTAAACAGTTTTGGGCAATCAAAATTGCAAATCTAATCAATTGCCAGTGCATCTATTTTAGTTGGTCAACCTGAAAAACAATCTAACAATCTGTCTTACCAGGACAAATCAGATTCATCGTTTGGAAAATGTAACAGGTTTCCCTTGCTAGAGGTTGATTAAGAGACTCACTCAAACATGATCTGTTTAAGAAGTGTAACTTTAAGGCTTTACAAGTGTTTTATCTATGGATAAAGGATAAGTAACCCAAAACATGACGTTCAAAAAGAAGAAATATAAGGATGGGTAAGACATAGGTATATATAGATTCAGCATAAGCTTGCATTAGATATTTGGAACAGATTTTTCTTCAAGTCTACTAGAAAATTGGAGGTACTAATATTTACATTATGCTAACGAGAAGGGAAACAAAATGAGAAAGAGGTCAAGAGAGTAGAAAACAAACAATTGTCAGTGAAAAAGCCCCTGCACAATTCAAAAATAAATAGATTAGTGGTAGTAACAAACTGGAGGAACCAAAATATGTATTATAAACAAAAGCAAAGCAATGGAACCTTCGGAGAAGTCAGAAGTAGAAAACATCCAATGGTTATGTATGGTCACCAGATAGCCCAACCTGGACAAGGAAAAATTAAGAAATACAAACAATGTTATTGACAAGAACAAAAAAAAATTCAGATTTTAGGCTAAAGATAAATATATTAAAGAAAAAATGAACGTTGCAAAAAGTTGAACATTTCAGCCAAACAAGCCTTAAGCTTTGTTCTACAATAGTATACCATATTCTACAATAGTCTTAAGCTTCCTTGAGCAGAAAACTGATTAAGATGCACACCAATTGATTAAGCAAACAAAAAATTGAACTTAATTTTTAGTCCGAAAAAAAAAATTCTATTGTCATTTCTATGCCTTTGGATAAGCATTTAAGGCTTTCACAGATGGAGAGATGGGGTCATACCCCTATAGCACTTGATGGTGAGCTCTTTCAACTTCTTATGAGGTTGCAACAAGTCAAGTACTTCTCTTTCAACTCCTTCAATTCTTGAATCATTCGATTCAGGACTCCATCCCATTGATAACACATTGAGGTCCTGCTTATCCTTTAAATTGGCCTCCCTTGCATCTTGAGCATCAATCACATTCTCCAACCCTGAAATACAAAGTGCCCCCCGAAGATGCTTTAAGTTCATCAACTCTTTTATCCCACCTCCACTATCATTGCCTACAATGCAATTTGACAATTTTTGAAGATTTGTCAGTTTACCTACTCGCGGTGGCATCTCTTTTATTAAATTTGCATCTGTAATATCGAGAAGACGAAGGTTGATCAGATTCCCCATTGCTTTTGGCAACTTCTTGAGACGAGAACAATCTTTTAATACCAATATCTGTAAATTATAGAGAGAACTAGTTGATTCAAGTAGACATATTATGTGAGTGCCAGACAAATCAAGGTACCTTAGATGTTTCAAGTCACCAATTGAATTTGGTAACTCAGTGATGTGGTATTTTCTCAAGGAGAGCACCCTTAAGCATTTTAATTCTGGCAACAAATCACGAGGAACATAATTAGTTAAGTAGACATCGTCCCAAACTGGTGTCAGTAATGCTAGGAAGGTTCGTAGGCTCTTAGCTTCATCAAAGGCTTCAAATTTTCTTATTCCATGCGAATGGCTACCAACACAAGATGAGTGGCGAGCCCTTTTAAAAATTTTGCATTGCTTTTTACCCTCAAGCGTATCCTCCAACCTAAAACATGTTTCTCCAGCTACCCATTGAACCAGATCATTGATTAGGTCATGCATTACAAACCGTGACTCATTGATACTAGATATTTGAAAGAATGACCTTGACAATAAATCGTGAAAATACCCACCTCCAACATCTTCCATTTGCTTGCTTTTGTCACGTTGTTGCACCAAACCCACTGCCTACCATAACAGGACTAATTCTTCCTCTTCAAAGTCATAGTCTTTCGGGAATATCGAGCAAAAAGCGAAACATTGCTTCAAATTTGGAGGAAGATGATGATAGCTCAACCTTAGAGCTGGAATAACACCACATTTGTCTTCCGGCAAATCCCATATAGTACTATTTCACACATCTTTCCATTCATCAAGGATTACACTAGAATGCAAGAGACCTCCAAGGGCCTTTGCCACCAAAGGCAAGCCCCTGCACCTTTTCACTATCTCTTCACCGGTTTGTTTTAAGTTTGGATGTGCATCAAAATCTCTTGTTCCCAAGCCATGCTGGGTAAATATAGAAAGACAATCGTCATTTGATAACCCCTTCAAAGGGAAAGGTGGAACAGTACCCATTGTTTTTGAAACACCTTCATTGCGAGTTGTGACAATAATTTTGCTTCCTGGAGCCCCTGCTTCAAGAGGCCTACGTAGGATTGTCCAATCCTCGTAGTTTTCATGCCAAACATCATCTAAGACAAGCAGAAATTTCTTTTTGGACAAAAGCTCCTTCAACTTCACTTGAAGAGAATTTAAATCGTTGACATTAGAAGTCTGAAAAGTGAATGACTTTAGTATTGTTTTTGTTACCTGAATGACATCAGATTCTTCGGAAACACAAACCCACCCTTGCAGAGCAAAATTTCCTTTCACTCTGTCATCATTGTAGACAAGCCGAGCGAGATTTGTCTTGCCAAGACCTCCCAATGATGGGGATCACACAGACTTCATCATCACTTGCTTCACCTCCCAACAACAGTTCAAGTATTGCCTCTTTATCTATTTCCCTGCCATAAACACGAGATTCCTCTACTGAAGAGGTCGGGATGGCCCGTCTTTCTCTTGTTCTGCTAGACGTCCCTACAGCATTTTCTCTCAACTCCGACTGACCTTTTTGTGTCACAATCTGTTCTAATCTGATAGTGATCTCCTTTATCTTGGACTTCATCTCAAAGTTAAACATTACTGTACTTGGCTTGAAACTAGTACGACAAGTAGGGATGAGGCTTTGAATCTTACTGGTGCTAGCTTGAGGTTCTGCCATCAAATTGCGTCGGGAAGCGTCGGTAGCAAAGTCATCCAATATGTCCTCTACATCGTAAGCCAAATCGCGGAGCTCGTTCAGCCAAATTTTCACTACTGGGTTTGTAATCTGCTTCTCCTCTGCATCAACAAGCACTGCCCGAATTGTCATCAGCATCATCTTCCACTTCTCCATGGCAGTATGGACTTCCTCGCGGCGCAAAACGTAGTTGATTAAGTCAGGCGACAGCAACTTCTCAAACAACACTTGAATGGTTGCAGAAAGAAAGATCTCCGCCATGCTTTCTCTGTGAAAATGAAGGAACACAAGACTAACAAAGTGAAATCAGAAGAGAATGGTTTTTCTGTGAAAGCCTCAGCGACCCCAATAGTGGTTTTGCTAAATCTCTAGATTCTCATGGTTGTTGATGAACCAATTACATCGCCACGGTGATGATGGACCTCAAACGGAAAGGCTGGATAAGTATTTCATGGATGAGTGCCATAGTCGTAGTGGGCCTAACACGGAAAGGAAGATGCGAAGAAAGTATTACATTTGTGCCCTTTCGTTACGTTTGGATAAGGAATTTATAGGTGAAATTTGCTTTTGAAATGAAATTTGTGAAATTTTTATGAAAATAAGATGGACAAAATCCTTATAAAAATTTTACAAACTCCATTCTTAAAAGCAAATTCCACCTATAAATTCCTTATCCCAAACATAGCGTTACTTTACCATTAATTTCCCAATGCCAATGTATCACAATTGCTTAGGTTTAAAAATGAAATCCTCTTTGGTGATCACCATGCTGGTCACCTCACTCAAAACCATATACTCCCTACGCTTCGGCAATGCCCAATTTATCACTGCTTTGGGATAATTCATTGCCCCAGCTGACTAATCCACAATCAGTTTTCCTCGTTCTTGTCATTGTAATTTGGTTGTAGATGAATCATCATCTTCAACCCACTTAGAAGCCATGGGATTAATTCAAATACTACCATTTAAGAGAAGGAAAGATGATTTGATTGTTTGAATTGCCAATTACCATTAAGGTCTCAGAGATAAGTATCAAATCCCCACTTATTGGATACAATGTTATTTCAAAGGGGGAAATGGGGAACTAATTTCAACCAAATGGGGAAATGGGGAACTAATTTTGACCAAACGTTCACATTGACGGATGCAATCGAGGCAGTCCATTGATGAGTCATTTAATTTTATTTTTTATTTTTTATGTTGATAAAAAGAAAATGTGGAGAATATATGAAATTCCCCTGGTTGTGCGATGATATGGTTATAATCTCTCGTTAATCCGATTTAAAATAAAAATAAAAATAAATTCCCCTGGTTTGCTGTTGCTGAGGTTTTAAGGGTTTAGCGAGAGATTGCAATATGTGAAATACCTGCTCAGATGGGGAAAAAAACCTATATAAAAATAAATATAAATAAATAAAAGACGATTGCAAACTACCCTTGCTGGGTTTCTTCTTGAATTAACCCCCTTCACCAGGGCATAAGGCATAAGAGTAAAAAGAAGGATAAAGATAATTAGAATTACAAATAAATACTCCCTTCGTCCCATTAAGATAGACCATATTTGTAACTTTTTTTTTCCCAAAATATTTGTCCACTTTGAAAAGTCAAATCATTATTTTTATAAATTTCCTACAATACCCTTTGTTATTTCAATTATTACTTTTAACACAAAACCCAATACAAAAAAATTGAAGGTATTTTCGGAAAGATGAAATTTAATTAATACAAGTCAATATAATGATGACTCTTTCTTAAACTCCGTGTTTTGTCAAACTTGACCTATCATTGTGGGACGGAGGGAATAATAATAATAATAATAATAATAATAATAATAATAATAATAACATTAATCAGTGTAGTGTGTTCAGGGCAATTGAGATGATCTTCAGAATAATGACACTAAATTGATGGTCTTGATAAGTGACAGCAAACCACTCTGGTTGAAGTCCTTGAGAAATACACCAATTTGGGCTACAGTCGCTGTCCTTGGCTTAGACTGCATCTCCTTTATAAGAAAATCCTTGGTCGAATCAATATATCAGAAAATTTTAAGATCCATTCACCAGCCTACTTCAGGATATAGAAAAATAAGTTTAAACACAATAAATAAATAAATAAAAATACGAGTTTTTATGGGTAGGATTACTACAAAATATTTTCAAATTCAATTATGTTTTAACCAAAATCTAATCAAAAGAATGTATTCATGCCAGATGGAAAAAAACTACAATGAGATACAGATAAGGTTGTTCTCTTCAAAGATCTTCCATGTTGCCTCAAATGGGAACTGTTTGTAACATAAAGGGGATGTAGCATTCTCTGTACAAATTCTGGTTAGCAGTGCGAAAATGAAAAAACAAAAACTAAATTAAAAGATACACCTACGATTCAAAGACAACAGAATCAGAACCTAATGTTACATTACAGCATGTGAAATCTCAGCACTTGGAAAAGGTACATTTTACCTGAGCATGATTCTGGTTTCAAGAAAACTCTGTTGATCAATGATCACATGGCAAGGTTCCGTTTTGTAGCATCCATTTTCAATAAAAGATCTTTGATATCTGCTTCCATCCTCACCTTCATATTAAAGTATTCCCGATGAGCCCTTTCTAGAACCTGGAGTTCTTCAAGTTTTTGTTTGCGCATTTCCTCAGCCTCAGCCAAACGCAATTTTGTGATCCGGCTTGTGTATTCTTCTTCAATTTTTTCATTCTTAGCAATTGCAATACGCTTTAGGCCTTCAGCTTCTCTTCTTGCATCATCAGCCCGTGCCTGGAACATTTTAGCCTCTGCCTGCTTGATCCTCACAATGCTCTCCAATTCATCAAAGACAGGTTCCTTTTGAGCACTCTGCAATTCTGAGTCCAGAGCACGCTTATCATTCCGCTTGCCATCAAAATAAGGAAGTATACTAGCCGCCCTTTCCAACTGAGGAGCCCTTTCTAAATAAACAGGTTTTAGCCATGCAGCTTCTTGACTTGGCCCAGCAATCCCATTGCTCCCTTCTCCTTGATTCTTGTTAGAAATTTCCTTTCTAGAAAATGTTGGAGTGTTCCCAAACTTGGAAGATTCACTTCCTGCAATCAAAGGACGTAATGTAAATGAAAATCGTGTAAGGTTTGATAATAATCATATAGCAGCATTCCCACTGTGGGACTTGGCAATCATAAATGACTCCACTACTAAGGAAATCACTTCTTGAATACTCGATCCCCTACTCATCCTAGTCACTAGCAGCCCAATGGTTAAACCTATGTCCGTCTTCAACCGCTTTTGCCATGGTAACAGGAGCATACAGAGGCATTTAAAATTTTAAAATGAACAAGGATATTATAGCTCAAACCCCACATGCTAAATGATCCACCAGTTCTGATATTATATTATCAATATTATCAATACCAAAATCCGATCTTAAGAACCACAATGAAACATCACGCAAGATGCACAACTAGAATGCAATATGTCAAAACAATAGATTACAGGATCAAAATGTGAGTACATCAGACCATGCCGCTTTAATATATTTTATGCAGCAGGTAAGAGTTGGTTGCACTCGCCTACCCCAAAAAAAATATAATGTGGCATCTTCAGCAGGTCATGGTTGCCTGCCACTGCCATCACCTCATAGAGATGACTCCTGTCTATCTTGCATTTTCCAAATTGAATGTTGGATGTTAGAAACATACAATCATAAGTTCTATTATAATCTTGCCACTTCTTGTTCTATGTAGAACCAGATCAGAAAAAGACCCAAGTTTTTTTAAAAATTGGTAAAGCCACAAACAACAGCAACTTTTACAGCCAAAATTGCAACTTGAAAAGTAGCCATTTAAGAACAACACCAAACCAAACAAATCCCATTAGTGTGTGAACAAATTGACAGTGGAGAAAAACATCAATGGCATGGTGTTACCAGCTGATGTGGATAGACTGGCCAGTAAAAACACTTCCAAGTGCTCTTTTAAGATGCAATTCCAACAAGAATACCACCATTTACATTTCAAATTAACCAACTTCCGAACAAGTCATTTGAGACGGGAATAGAATTGAAAAACAATTAAAAGCCACAACTCGTTTGAGACGGGAACCAGATTAAATGTTGATAGGAATATTTAAAATCAAAAGATTTAAGTGTTTCCATTGCAAGACATCAAAAAGTAAATTACGACTATATTGCTTGTCACAAGAATTAAAAAGTTCAGGAACCAGGGGAAAATTCTCCATAAAACTTCAAGATTTTTTTTCCCATCTCTACAGGGCAGCTTCAGGATTGTTAAAAGCAATATTTTGGCAAATTGCAAAAAACCATTTGAGTGCAAGGAAAACATAGAGAATTTTGTTTGGAACTTTAAGATATTCCACAAAGGACACAAATTGCAACATAACCATGTAAAAGTAATAAAACTATAATAATCAAAGTCATGACTCATGTGTTCCCAATATCCCATTCACATATGTTATTTTAAATTCAGAACAACATCACCATTATTTATTAACTTCAACGAGGAAAAAAGGAAAACCAAAAATAGTGGAAGAAACCATCACAACAACTAAGAGTAAAAAGACCCCACATAACCAAATAATTTCATTCAAATTCAGCTAGTGTTTAAATTAGCCATTGAGATGTAGAAAGGGGGACTTCACTATCTGCCCTTTATGTATGACATGAAATCTAATTTTAAATAATGAAATGAAAAACTTTATTAGAAAAGTTAAGAAACAACCAAATGCTAAAGATATTTCAAAAGAGTCATATAGTCGAGCCAGATTTCACTGTCCAAAAGAAAGTGCTCAATATGTTTATGAAGAAAGCACTCTCCAACTAAATTTATGTCTATAAGTGATTTAAAAAACCTGAAAAGTAATAACTCCTAAAGCACAGCTGCAACAATAATTCTAACAAGGTCAAACTCAAAAGACTGAAAAGAATGGGTTGGACAAGATATTAGGAACTTAGGACTAACAAGGCCTCAAAATTAACATCAAGTACTACAATACAAAGAAAATATCTGTTTACATCTAAATTGTCTCTAGCAGGACACAAATGTGCTATATAACATATCTTTTTGCAAAGCAAATCGAAGAATTCAATCCATGCTTTGATTTACCCTAACCCTCAAGGGAAGAGGTGGGTGGGGATTAAGAAACTATCAAGTAACCATTTAGTTAAAACAAAATAACTTTAAAATCATACAAGCCAAATATACTAGGAAACTTAGTCTCAATTATTGAAACTATGACCCACAACTAAGCAAACTACAACCCAGTGATCATATTTGAGAAATAACCTTGCAACAATAACCAAGTACCAATTATTGAAACTAAAACGCATTACCAACAAAAGCTCTTCAATGATCATCGTCAAATTAGAAAGAACTCTAAAAGACCAAAAAGAGCCACATCCACTCACTCCATTCAAAAATCAAGACCATGAAAGAGGTCGATAAATATATGCATTTTTACCCTTGGTTTGAGATAAAGATGGTTTAGGGTGTTAATAATATTTATCTTAAACCAAACAATAGAATCCTAAAGCAAATAAAAACACATTAGAATCCTAAAACAAATAAAACATAATATTCAATAAACCTACTACCTTCTACCCCCATCCCCAGGCTGTGGACTCTACAGAACCAGGCTGTTTATCTCTAAAAAATGACCAATTATGATACATCAATAACTACACGTTAATTTTTAGTACCAATGTTTACCTTCTTTTTTCTTTTTCTTTTTCTTTTTTCTTTTTTTGTTACCCATATTAATTTTATCTTTGTAATCTACACATGAGCTGTCATGCTCACTAAGAAGTTTAAATGACTTGAAAATTGGTGCCACTCAACCTTTTGAGCTGTGTACGTTGTTAATTTGAAAAAATCCAAGCATTTTTTTCTCTTTTGAAGAGTATGAATCTTCATAAAATAAGGAAAAGAAGAAAAAAATTATTTACAATTTATGATCTAATATTCTAATATAATGAAAATTTCTTTCTCAATTTTTTTCTTTTCGATTAAAACCCACTTGACAAAAGCTCAATCACAGCAGTGGATGAAAAATAGTGAACTTCTAACCATATGATAGATGACTAAACAGGCAAGGATACCCTTATTTCTACCCAATTAATTTTTTCAGGTAAAAAATTAGTGAACTTTTAACACTAGACATCTCTACTTCTGTAGATGGGGATCAAAAATTAGGAAAGGCATATGTCGCAACGTGGTGAACAAAGATGAAGATGTGATTTATTAACTCATAGATGCCTTCAAGGGCGCATGCTCTAGACAATTTTTTTTTTTTTTTTTTCCAGCATAAGTTCTAGAAGTCCTTTGGCATGTACTACTCAAAGAACAATAAATCAAATACAGTTTGGAGATTTCAACCAAAATAAATAAACACAGTTGGTCCTTGTTCTTTCACATTCATACGACCTATTTGTCTTATTCTACAAGGTCTTTGTAAGGTACGTGGAGCTGTTCTTTTACAATTTTTTTTTTCTTCATGCACCACACACACATATGTACATAAAAACTTTTTATGTTTGGTTTTGATGGACGATCGATATATTCTTTTGTACTTTTATTTGTTCTTCATGCATTGATGCTAATGATTCAAAGAACAAAATATAACAAAATTTATGCTAATTATTTTTATGTTGGTTTTTTGAAGAATTTTTTTCCCACACAAAAAATTCACATGCAACGCACATGTGCTATAAGCCTATAACTAGTAATCATTAAAAAAGAAGAGGGGGGGGGGGGGGGGGGTGGGGGAATGATACACACTATTTAATTGATTAGTTGGGTATGTATAGTAGTTCTCAACAAACACTTAGTCCCAATAATTCAGAAATCAGAATACATTTAAAAACAATTGTCAGAGGAAGAGAGAGAGAACATAATTTAATACATAACCAATACAGATGACAGATACAGGGAAAACCAAAAAAAAAATCAAGCAAACTTGAAATGGATCATATAGATCCTTTAGGTTAATAAAGTTTAACGAAAAACATAACAAGGTAAGCAAGCCATCAAGAGGAAAAATAAAATCTCACCTTTTAATCGCATTTAAGTTTGATGAAAAACCTCTACTCTCCTATAAATGGTAAAATAAAGTATAAAAAGAAACTAATGAAGATTCAGACATGGTGGTCACTGGTCAGAATAAGGTTTTATGCACTATAAATACTGACAATCAAGAGAGATAGAGAACAGTTAAGGTTTTCTGAATGAAAAAATGTAATATTTTGTGAGGGCAGTTTTTGGATGAGAGAGAGTCAATACAGGATTTCTTTTGAAAGAGTAGGGGCTTTTTTGTCCGTCAAGTTTTTTTTTTTCACATCCATACTTTTAGTAGCAATATAAATATAGATTTTATAACCTTAATTAATAGTATTAAAAAACATCTGATCTATAAAATAAGTTTTTGCTGCCAAAAATACTTTTTATTCATAGAAAATCACTTAGAAGTCATTCAGACCCCAAAAATTCCCAAACAAATTTAATTTTTTCCAATTACCTTAGAAAGCATGAATACACCAAATTGAAGCATAATCACACATTTGATTTCATTCTTTTATATATATATTGTTATGTCAAATTTTTATAATTAATCAACATGGGATGTGGTATTTTGCCCAACACTCCTTCTAACATGTGGACAACAAAGACGGGTTCACAAATGAAACAACCCAAGAACAACATGCTCTGATACCATGTTGAGTTTCCAACGTAACAACCCAAGCTATTAGATGGAGAGCCTAAACAAGTATATGAAGTTATGTCAAATTTTTATAATTAATCAACGTGGGATGTGGTATTTTTCCCAACATATATATATAGATATGTATATGTATAAAGTGATAGAACAAAGGGAAAACAGCCTTAAGCAAAAATCCCTGCGCGAAACTCCAATATCCTGAGATTAAAAGGAACAAGAAGTTTTCAAGTTTCATTAAGATGGTTTGTTTAAACTCGAGGTGGTCTAAAATATGATGATACAACCCCATTGCCCCAAAAAATAAAGAAGAAAAATTAGGAAGAAAATTTTTGAAATTTCTTAAGAACATAAAAAATATATATCATTGTTGAAAATATGACCAACCTGTTATTTACACTTGGACATCACATTATTTTTGAAATAAAATCATAAAAAGCATTTTGTAAATAATGCAAAATAACCAATTTCAGAAGCGTTAGAGCAAGCACATCCCAAGACCCAATATATTGTGATATTTTTGAACCTTTCACAAATATGCAATGAATAACATCCACAACATGATATCTATTTGTTTCCATACCCCAAAAAATATTATATTAACAATAATAATAGAAAGAGATGTTACAATATGGTTTTATTTAAGGTTTCTATCATTACGTGTCATAGAAGTAAAAATAACATGAGAAGCATGAAACATATATGCCTAGCACCTTATTCAAAGTGCAACTTCCCACATGTAAAAGGGGAGGGTAGTCATTTCCCCATCTATTGAAGTTATTGAATAATTTATTATCTAGGTCTTTAACTTTCTTGTACTCCAACCATGGGAGCATGAAAATTGTCTGCAAGTCTGGAACCATATGCTCATAACAAATTTTCTATAAGAAAAACTTCCACGGGCTTAGCTTCAAAATATCAAGACATATGACCAAAAAAACAGAGACTCTTTCACATATCTTTATCATTTTACATGCATCAAATATTCTCAGAATGATCCAATGTACAACCAACCAACAAAATTCATTGTTAAAGAAAAAAGAGAGCTTACCAGTCAAGAAACCCATGATATGATTATAAACCTCAAGAAGGTCAGACTTATTATTTGCCAATCTTGCCAGCATGTGATCAGTGATGTCATGCAGTTGTTTCCCTCTCAAATCCTTGCTAGCATGAAAAATCCTTTTGACATATTCAAGTTCCTTGGAAAGAGTTTCAGCATTCCATTCCTTTGCAAAATTTTGAAAAACTTCCTTGACAAAGCCAAACATCTCAGAAGGATGATTACAGGCAACACAATGAAACTGCATTTCAGTTGTCCCCTCAGCCCCATTAACGCTACGTCCATTTCTGATATAGGATTCCCGTAACGCACAATTCGTATGGCACCAGTGAAGACAAACATCACACCCAACCCAACTACACGTATTAGATGCCATGTCAAACTTTGAACATATAAGACACATACAAGCACTGCAGAATCCATTCTTCTGCACGCAAATCTTGCAATCACATTCATCCACAGGCAGAGGACTCCGACAGGAGAGATTTCTGCATCTCAAGTTCAGAAAGATCTCAGCCAAATCAGAAGGGGAAATACTATTATTTCTCTGAAGAAATTCTCGTAGACCAGTTTTCAGAGCCACCAAGATTTCCAATTGAGCACGATGGGACTTTGTTAGCATCTCCAACATGATTTCAGACCGGTTCTGCAATGCCTTCTGAAATGCACAAAGCTGCCCATGTTTATCCGCATTTGACATGATCTCACAAACACTATCCCTCAGGCATGCTATGGATTGTTCCGTCATTTCATGAAACTTCCTCGCCATTACATGTATTGGTTCAGAAACTATCTTGGTGATGACTGTCTCAACAAAATCAGCTCCACCAATCGAAAGTTGTTCTTGTTCCTTCAAGCTGCTACTCCTATATAAACTACCACCATTTTTCTCCCTCATTACTCGCTTCCTGTCTTTAGTATAATCTGAAGCAGTTTCACGGGACCCGACACTTTGTGAAGTGGATCTACCGTCATTGTTGTGCCAAGGCTGTCCTCCTGACAACTGTTTATGAAGACTCAACTGCCTATCCAGGCCAATGGGTACTTTAGAGTTTCCTTCCAAAACCCTAGGATGTTGTCCTTGTGCGTCTTGACCATTTGAAATTCCTTGTAATGCTTGAGACTGATGAAGAGAGCCATTCCCATGCATTAATATTCTTTGGTACAAAGGAACTTCTTTGTGCTTAGGCTCATTCAGAGACTGTCCCTGCCAGCCTCCATGAGAAACTTGATCGACTCCCTGAAATATGGGGTGGCTGCCAACCGACTGTTCATAATTATCAAATGAATTCTGTGTCAAAGAACAGCTTGGGTTGTGGACAAATGGATGAGAACCTGAAAAGGACATTGATGCAGTAAATCCATCAGAGTTAGTACAAAATGTGTTAGTCAAGGACTGAACACTCCTCGCATGACTTGGGGAACCAGGAGCCTGGATTGTATCACGGGAACCAATAGGTAACAGAACATTTGGTAAGCTAAGCGAAAGATCAAGTGGTTCCAGAGTCAGCTTTTCATCCTTATGCTTATTAATGCCTAATTGGTCTGTTCTCTCTGATCTTTTAACAGGAGAGCTAGAGAACAACTCAAAGCCCCTAGTACTTGGTCCTTCCATATAATTGTCCCTGCAAGTTAAGAGATCCCTTGATTCTCTTTCAATCCAAACACCATCTTCTGCAGAATTAGCGACATGGTTGGACGTAACTGCTACACTTTTGCCTTTATCCTTATAATTTTGGGTTAACCCCTCCATTACAAGGGACAAATTTACTTCAGACGCTCCATTTTCCTCTGCAACTTCCCTATTTGGTTCAGTCAGATCAATGTCCTCTGCTTTGACTTCAAGATCTATACCCTTGTTTTCCTTATGCTCATCTCCCAAAGGTAATGGTTTCCTAACAAATGTATCTTTGCTTGATTCTTCCTTACCATCTCTATCTTTCCCAGTACTCTCCTCCTCCTTGCCATCTTCATTATCTGCTGTCCTTTCAATTTCATCTCTGCCGCCACTCGTTCCACGGATCGAATCATTTTCACAATCTGGAAACTCATCAACATCCTTTTCCACATCTTTCAGCTCACAAACACTACCTTTATGAGGCTCTATCTCTTCTTCGGACACTGATTTTGCAGCATCCTCTGTAACTCTATTTGTATCGTCATCCCGGTGCTCGCTATCACCTTCTGTATGACCATGGTTCAACCCAACATGAGCTTGGACTTCAGTTTCAGGTCCAAGTTCAGTTGCTGGGTCAGTCTCAGGTTCAGGTTCCAGCTCACCTTCCTCCATTTCACTGCTACTATCACTCTCAACCTGCAAGTCATCATTCTTCTTGACTTCACCGCTCTTCGATTGCTCACTCTCAGAATCCTTTGACCAAGGCGACGACTTCTCATCCCTCAACCCCTGCGGAGACCTCACCTTCGACTGCTCACTCCCCGAGTCCTTGGACCAAGTTGGCGACTTCGCCTTCCCATCTCTCAATCCCTTCGGAGACCGCATCCTTGACTGCTCACTTCCCGAGTCCTTCGACCAAGTTGGCGACTTCAACTTTGCATCTCTCGAACCCTTTGGAGACCTCATCCTCGATTGCTCACTCCCCGATTCCTTCGACCAAGTCGGCGACTTCAAATTCGCATCCCTCCATCCCTTCGGAGACCTCGCACTCCCTCTATCTCTACTTCCTCTACCTATATCACTCCCACTCCTACCACCTTCATCAAATTCCATACTCCCGCCGAACCTTCGCCACGACGACACGCTCCCTTCGCGCTGAGACCGATCTCTCTCCGATCTAAACCGCTTCGGAAACTCCCTCCTCGACCCACAAAAGCTCTCCGACCGATGAATCCGATCATACCCTCCACGCGGCGAAGAACTGAGAATCCCTCCTCTATCGCCGCAATCCCTATACCGATCAAACCCTTTTCTCCGATCAAAACCCTCGAAATCATGCTCCGGCCGCTTCCTCGCAGACCTCGAGCTATCCCGATCGTCCTCGACCGTCCGATCGTATCGAGACGAAGACGACGACATTCCCTTCCGTCCATTATCGGATTTGTAATAGAAACTTCGATGCGAAAACGACCGATTCAAATTCGGATCTTCTAGGTCATCACTAGATCTCAATCTCTTCATATTGCATACACAAATACAACAATATATATATATAGAGAGATAGCTAAACACAGATCTCTGAAACTCTAGCTTCAATCAAGAACAGCATCAATCGATCTCAACCGTTCATTTCAATATACAGAACATACAAATGAATACATACAGCCACAAGAGAGATGGTAAAACCTTAGCTCGAGGATAGGACAGTTCACCGGAGTTGGAACGATGCGGCGGAGATAATCGGAGAACGCTTTCGGGAAGCGCCGGCGAGGGTTTTCCGGCGAAAGGAGTGGAAATGTTGAGGGTAATCCATGCGAGAAAGAGAGAGGGGTTATATTTGGGGAATATATATTTTTGTATGTTTGTATCTCAGTCAACGCAGTTTAACTACTGATGATGATGAGAGAGAAAGAGAGAGTGTGAGAGAGAGAAGGAGACTTGAATACGCAAAGTGCGCGATACGCATAGTCCAACTTCCTTTTCTTTTTTCAAAATAAATATATTTATTTATTTATTCATTTGCATTGGTGGAAAGCTTTAGTGCGAGCCCAGGTCCTCCCCATCAAATTCCTTTGAAACTTTAGGGCTCTAATCGTTTTGTGGATTTATCGAGGCAAAAAAATAAAATGTAGAAAATTATAATTTTTTTTTATTTGATTGCAATGGAAAATTAAATAAGAATAAGAATTTCAATAATTTTGGTTTGATATGATTTCATCTTTTTCTTTTATTTTCTTTCCTTCTTATGTTTTTTTCTCTTCCTTTTTTTTTCCATAGTAGAATCCATGAACCAAATAGAAGGTAAGGGTAAAATGCATAAAACCACTTCAAGTTTGAGGTAAGTTTTAGTTTGATTCTCCCAAGTTTAAAAATGGGTCAATTAGGTACCCAGATTTTCGAATGTATTTAATTTGGGGCTTACCGTTTGGTCAACTAACAATAATTCAACCAATTGATCAATAATTTTTAAAATATGTCAACTTTGCCCCTATCTTGTACATGAATAAGGGCCTCATAAGCAAGCAAAATTATATATACGGAGTATATTCTAAAGTAATATTTCCATCTCTCTCTCTTGTTTTAGTTTCTCATAAATTTTTTTTTCTTTCGATGAAACACACTTTTTATATGAAATACACATGTGTGTATATATATATATATATATATATATTATATTCATATTTTTTTTCTTCAATGGGTAGCATCTTGACATCAAGTTCATCACAGTTAAGTCAAACCTTGTGCCGTCGAAAAACAATTATGACTCGCAAATTTGGAATTGTTAAAAAAGTTATTGATTCAAATTGTTATTAATCAAACGACGTGATTTAAGTGAAGGGCAGTAACGTCAATTTGATGCCAGCTGTTAACGATGTTAGTCAACAAACAGTTTAGATGCCAAATTGACTCCTTTTGAATTTGGGGTACCAAACTAAAACCTACCCTAAACTTGAGGGTAGTTTTTTGTATTTTACCCAAACTTTAATAAGATAAAAACGAAAAAAAAAAAAAAAAAAAAGAGGCCAAATGATACATGATGGCCATTAGAACTTTCCATGTTTGCATTTGAAAATTATATCAATATTATGGTAGTTTAATGGTATAGAGAAAATGTGAAGATCCTATAACCAAAAAAAAAGAGTATGTGAAGATACTTTTATGTATAAATATTTAAATTTTAATATTTTAAAGGATGTTTATAATATTTATTTGAGTAGGGTTATTTTTATTTTTATTTTCTTTCTAATGAAGATGTAGTTGCAGTCGGGTGCAATTCAATTCAAAACCAAATTGGTTGACCAAGAGTCGATTTTTTTCTAAATTAAGAATCAAACCACATACTAGTAGAATTAAACTGACCCAATCCATACAAAAGTTAGGGTTAGTTCGGTTTGGTAATAATACTTTTACAATTTTTAATTTATAATAAAATATAAAAAGTTGCTATGACAATAATTTATAATTTTTCCATAAATAGCTTTTTCAAACAGAGTAGTTTGGAGTTTGGATTCAGATGGATTCAAATCTCAACGAAAGTAAGATCTTGGATACCCTTAAACATTAATCTAAAAAACAAAAAATAAAAATACACATTACATAAATAACCACAATAAAACATCATTAAAACGATAAATTAAGCAGAAAAACAAAAAGAAAATTAATAACATTTCCTTTTTCCTATTGGTTTTGCTAGCAACAAATGAACCTATGAGATCAGATTTGGAGTGCATTGTCACCTTGGTGTTCTATTTTAAAAAAGAAAGACTCATTAAAAACAATTTACATAGTGATTCTCAATAATGATAATTTTCATTCAATTTTCCCTTTAAGATGTAAAGATTGACCTCTTTGTAAAAACATGTAGATTTAGAAAATCAATTAATACATTGATTTATCATTTATTTAATTTTTTTTTAGAAATATTTTTATATTATTATTTAGTAGTTATGTGTTTAAAGTAATTTTTTGTATAATAAAAGTTAATATGAAAAGATTAAAAAAATTTATATTTTAACTTTTTAAATTAACAAAAAATATTTAAGACAATAGAAAAGGAAAAAAGACATATCTACGAAAGAATGAGAGAATACTAAAATGAGGGGATAATTATGATAACAATAGTCCTAAAATGTTCTAAGGCAAATTTTATGTAATAAAATTTAAAAAGAAATTAAAAATTGAAAAGGAAATAAAAATAATAGAATTGCAGGAGACCTGCGACGTCTGTCAGGTGAGATTAACAAGATCGTGCAATTGGCCAGCCAGGGCTGTTGCAGTGCTGAAATTGCGTTGCTTTAACACAATTCCTATGTTACTTTCTCACCTTCTTAAATACTAGCCACTCGCTGCTTCAATAAAACACCTGTTTCAATTACAGGTTTCGCTATAATACGGCGAGTAGATGCGTTTCCCTCACACGCTGTTGTAGGACTTCCCAAAGTCCTAAGAAATGGTAGGACAGTTTGACTCTTCCCCATGGCCTTTTGACGTGTAAATATACTCTCTCTTTTTTTTGACATTCTCTCTCCAAAATTATGGTTTTGAATTTTTTTTGGATGGGCGTGGAAATTGAGTTGAACCCTGAATAATAGCGGGCCCACAATTTTGATTGATGTTTTGAAGAGAAATCCTTTTTTTTTTTTTTTTTTTTTTTTTTTTTTCGAATCCGCGTTTAGTGTTGATGATATGATATCCTCGCTCTTTTGGTAGAGATTAATCTCACTACTTACCCACAAAAAAATAAAAAAATAAAAAATAAAAATTAATGATTGACCTCACTAATTTGTGTAATTCTTCAAGTTATCAGAAAATCTCATAACTCAATGTATCTCGTTTGTAATAAAAAAAGAGAGGTGGAAGTGATACTGTTTCTAAGAATTTCAATTTTATTAATTTTTTGGTCAAAACTCAGTGTATCTTCAAACCTTTCAACTAAGAGAGTAATCGCTATCATGATGGGAGGGCAAAAATCACTGACTCGGAGATTTTTTTCTAAGGTGTTGGTGCTCAAACGCGGGATCTTTTACTTCCATTTAAGTCAGCCATCCTAAGACCGCAATGCCTTACCACTCGGCCAATCCCATGAGTTAATTTCAATTCTATTATACCTCAGTACTATTATACCTCAATACGTGGTATTTTTATTCCCTATCATAAAATAATAGACTCAAACCTCTCTAACCTCAACTGGAAGTTAAGTCCATCATTTCCCAATTTTTTTTTTTTTTCTTCCCTATCTGTCTCTTCTCTTGCTACTAAAATCTCATTTCATCTCGTCTGTCTTGATTTTGATCAAATAAATGGAGCCTAATAAATCTAATCTCTTTAAAGTCATTACATAAAATAGAATTTAACCTTCCTAAAAGACTAAAACACTTAACCACACTTGATTTATCTCTTGAAATAACTAAAGTTTCTTACAAGAGAGTTAATGATATGATAATTTAGTGACATTCTTTTAATTATTGAGTGAATGATCTTATAATCAAATTTATAAAAAAATATTTATATTTATTTGTTATATTACAAGTTAGGAATGGGGATAAATTTTATTGATTATCAAAGAAAAAAAAATTCCACAACAGGAATCAATCATTGCAAATTAACCTCGCATGCTTCATACACATTTACACACAAGACAAACACATGCACATCCCGAGGACAAAAAGGTGGTGTGGGGTGTCTGGCCAATATAGCCTTCGATAAAAGTGGTGTCTAGCTGGGCATGTTCATGCCGAAGCTAGGGCTGGGACTCACAGTCAAATACCATCCAACCCTTTTATTAGATCTTCAATGAGAACTAAGGCCAAGGTTTTAAGTGGGATCCCACTTAAAAGGGGCTTGTCGGTTTTTTCGGTGCAATCCCATGTATAATTGAATCCAACCCAATTTCCCTTGAGTTGGTTTGATTCTATTTTTCCAAGACATTGGGTTTGATCCTAAATTTAGAAGGTAGAAAATCAATTTTGCTGGGTTTAATTCTAGATAGAGTTATCAATAAATATAAATTTTGCTGGGTATAATTCCATTTTAATATGATTCGCACTCTATCTTCAGGCAAGTTACTAGATGGGCTTGTTTATGGGTATTAATTGATGTGGAACTAGAGGACTGTCTTTATTTTAGTTATAAGGGATTACTCATGTGCAAGATTTGGACCTCTGTTCGCAAATAAGAGGGACGGGTACATCAATCTTATCTCTAATTTAGCAGTACGAAAAAGAAGGGATCCTCAATAAACCCTCAACTACATTATTTAAAGTACCATCCCATTAGAGTTATTAAACTTTACCAACGGAAAATTTTCCATCCCTATGTTTGAGATTATTCATGCTTAATTTTTCAATGACTTGTAAAATGAATTTTTCCAACTGGGAAAATATGGTATCTCTGATGGTGGAGATTATTGTTGCCAAAAGGATGAGACTTATCTCAAGACCCCTCTTGTGCTCTATGTGGACATGGTCCGAAGATGTGATATATGTTCTCAGAGATTGTCTAGCAACGAGACTATTTGGAATAAATTTGTCCCCATCTCCTTAAGGAATCGCTTCTTCCAATTACAGACAAGAGATTGGATTGATCTCAACATTTCTACTAAAGCTCATGATATCGTTATGGTTCCGCCTTGGTGTGGAACTCTGACATTAAAAATTCGAATGTTGATTCCGACTTCGAGGTTGTGGTTCGGATGGTCACTAATGGTGTTTCATCCTTTCATCTCGATTTTGCTTTGATCCAGGCTCGTCGAAATCTCATTGCTAGAAATTGGAATTGCAGACTGTTTCATACTTATAGGCAAGGTAATTATTATGCTGATTGGCTTATTACCTTTAGCGTCACTCATGGAAATGAGTTAGTTTATCTTGTCCCACCTGTGGAGCTTTCTTCTTTTCTTTAAGCTGATTTTTTGGGACTACTAGATCCCATTTTGTTCCTTTGTAGTTAGGCAAAAGGCCCCTCCAAACCAAAAAAAAGAAAAAAAAAAAAAGAAAAAGAAGGTGGCCTATTATAATTGGAATCGCACAAATGTGACCCATTTCTATCTCTATCAATTTTTGGGTTCTTTACTCTTTGTAAATATTGGGCTCTCAACTTGTCTTTCATTTATTTTATTTTATTTTTTATGGCGTGATTTCATTGGAATACTTAAAACCTATAATATATCGGATGACATGAATTTAAATCTACCTAATGTCGGCATAAAATGAAAAAAAATATAAAAAATCTCTTCTTTTCCTTGGTCTCCGCTACAATCAGATGACATGGGTTCAAATAATGGTATATTAATTCATTGTAAGGACCATGGACCAACCTAACCTAAACATGCACATCCTATTCCCTACCATTATTTGTCACCTATAGTCAGACTCTTATCCATTCCTTCAGAACTTCCAATCCTAAGGTAAATATTGCTTCCCCACCCCTAAGATATTTTCTTCTCTTGCCTTGAGAGTACTGATTTCCTTCGCATGAGGTCAAACATCAACTCCTCCTCAAACCATTTATGAAGCAAAACAATCTTCTCTTGCCTACTACCCTTCCCAAATCTCCCCATCTCAGATTCAACCACCTTGACTTCATCATCTAAAAGGCCAGCTTTTCTTCCATGGCTACTCTCTCAATTGGCCATTCTTTCCACACCAATAACAGTTCAATTCAAGAACTAAAAAAAAACAGAAACAGACCAAGAATTCCCATCTCTTTATCATGCCAAATTCGCGAACCGATTGGTCCAACAAACCTGAAATTAAAGAAAGAAAAGAAGGAAAGTAATAAGCGACCCTTGTCTCAACTTTTAGTGGCTGTTGAGAAGTTGGGGAAGGGATTGAAGGATAATTTGAGTCCAAAGCAGAAGGGTGACTGGAAGGACTTGATGTTGATGAGTTTATCATTTGCTGTTTACGTGTATATCTCTCAGAAGATTGTGTGTGCCTATTGTGCATGGACCTCCATGCTCAAGCAACCATGGTAAAACAGTTCTTTTTTATCATTTGGAGATTGATTCTGTCTGTATTTATTATTAGAATTGAAATGAAAAAAGGGAAGCTATGAAGCATTGAGGATGGGGTTTACGATCAGATCTTGTTTGTTGGCTGTATTTTATTTCGTATTTATTTTATTTATTTATTTATTTATTTATTTATTTTTTTGCCAATTTGGGTTATGTGATAATTCTGGGATGTAAGAGATGTTGTTAACTTTTAGCTAAATACCTCAACAAACAAAAAGTGAATAATGGGTTTGTGGATTGAAGTATTTTTCGGTCTCTTTAGAGACGTCCGATAAGATTGAAATATTTTCTCCTCTTTCTTCAAGCACCCCACCTCCCCATACCCACAAAAATGAAAAAAAAAAAATAATAATAATAATAAATAAAAATAAAAATAAGGGGGGGGTTGTTGTAGCAGGATGGTAGAATCTACTTGGTTGTGTACTAGGAAAATGGTTTTTTGTTCTCGAAAGTCCCAAATAACATGTTTGGCAGCATATTTTTTTAAAATTGTTTTCTGAAAATATTTATTAGAAACAGTTCATTTTTATAGGAAAAAAAAATAGTATTCTCCATTTTTATTTTCTGTTTAGGAAAACATAAAAGTATAAAACAACTAAAGGCAATACATTCTTGGAATTTATTACTGTTTTCTGAAAACAGTTTTTACATTCTCTATAGGGATGACTTCACGGGACCCTAGGATTTATCCTACCAATCCCTCCCACACCCACATGTATAAAGACTATTCAAGTTCCTAGGAGACTTTTGAAGAGGTTTAAGGGTTGGGGGAGGAGAGAAGCACAGAGCATTTTAATGTTCTCACAAAGTAGTACTTGGCCTGTTCGCATACTAGAAAGGGGATTAAAAACCCCGCATGCTAATTACCCTCTATTCACAAGATTCAAGAGTAAAAATGACTATATATTCCTCTCAGAACTGAAATGTAGTTCTGACTAGAAATGCTGAATTCAAACACTCTAGCAGTTGAAATATTTGAGATAATGACATTAACGGGATGCTCAAACATCCCATAGATATGCAATGATGATACGTAGTTTTAAACTTTTAATAACATTTAAAAGAAAATATCCATGCTTTAAAATCTAAATGGAGTCATGAAGCATACTACACCCCACTGCCCCACCCCCACCCCCACCCCCACACACAATAAAAAAAATAAAAATAAAAATCAGTACAAAAGTTGCAGCATACACTGAAAATGAAAGTGAATTAAACTAGACAATGTCAGTTCTCTTGAAATCAAGTATCCCGCACAATGAAATGGGAATGTTTTAATTTTTATGATTTCATTTTACAAGACCACATTCGAACACCCAACAAGAAAATGACAAGTAACAAAAAATGTCCACATAGTTCGAGTACATATTGGAATCCTACATCAACATGAAAGTTTCCTTCACAAACATATGTGAGAACATTGTACGATGAGCTTGGGAAATATATATCATTGTCATATTGCATTTGGCAACCATAGATAGTATTCAGATAAGAAGCCATCAGTTCTCTGTAGTGCCTAAAACTCATCTTAAATCACTGGCTACATAAGTGGAACTTCTTACTGATCATGGACAGTTACTCCAAAGCTCAGACTAGTCAGCTTTGCGCCTTTCGCGCTTGAAAAGGCGAAAGAATAATGACAGCAGCCATTGCCAAATGAGGATTATCCAATTAGTTCGCTTGGGTTTAGGCTCGGGTCTTGATCCAAAAATTCCTTTGTAGATCTCCTTTTGCTTCTGGTAAACAGCCTTGTCATGTTCGGTGAGCAGACGTAACTCCCTCACGATTGCTTTGTCTTCAGGTGCATATTTACGTGCCTTCAGAAAGTCCTCACGAGCAGCATCTGTCTGCCCAAGTTCTGCTCTAGCTTTTCCTCGTCTGAAAAGTGCTTTCACATTGTTTTCATCCTCAGCCAATACCTGAGTCCATCATCCAGTTAAGTATAATAAATTCTGCCATTCTTACAGATCAACGTATTAGTTTCATTTCGGACATCAGAATCATTAAAAACTGCCATAGAAATGCAATAAAATAGCATAACAGAGGAGCAAAACAATCAAACATGTAAAAGAAAATATTATTTGTATTTGTAACCCCACTACATACAATGCTGCATTGCCCGATGGATTCTTCGTAGCGCTTGAGCTTTATCAGGCATGCAGCCATGTTCAGGTGGCATGGATTCTTCACAGCCAAAGCCATGTCCCGGTACTTCCCAAACAACTGGAACATGAAGTCATCTCCCATATATGCTATGGCCTAATCAGGAAAGGGGAAAAAAAAAAACCATAACTTCTCAAAAAAAGCCTATATATATATAGTATGTATGTATGTATGTATGTATAAATTCAAATTCAAATGCCAATATTGAATCATAGAACAGAACATTTAAGGAACACAAGTTTGTAACCATTTCATACTGTTGCATAGCCTCCTCCAGTTTTTCCTCCTTAAAGAAAGCATTTCCATCCATCTTTCTTCGATCTGCTGCTCCAATCCTTTCTTCCACAGGTCATGTCACCACGAGCTTTCCCCTACAAAATATGTGACCCCATAGATATCTATTGTCAGCAACATTATGAGGTCTAAGCAATTAGAGTTTTAGATACAAGAATATGATAGGCTCAATTTTTTTGGAAGTCATAGGAGCATGCTTACTTCTTTGGTCTCATCAAAACCAATAAGCTCAACTTCATATAAAATATCTGCCATTGGTGGAACATTTGGGAAAGAAAAGCTTCCTTCCTTTCCATAACCTAATTCCCAGCCAACATGTAACAGGGTACGTTCACCAGCCTTCATGCTGGACACACCAAGACTCAACCCTGTCATTTCTTTCTTCTCTGTTGCAAAAGACATACGTTATGTATTTCATACCATGTTCAGCAGAAAACTCCATTTAAAAACTAAAAAATAAAATTGACAATCAAAAACTAAGTTTAAAACATAAAATCAGAACATCAATTTTCAGTTAAAACCTACTACCATAAGATCAAATGCATGCATTGACTACATTCTCTTGGGATTCAACAACCGAGACATGAAAATTATTTGTTGATAAAACAAGTTGCTACAGAGAGAGAGAGAGAGAGAGAGAGAGCATTTGGGGGCTGGGGCTGAAAGTGAAAAATCAGTAAAAAGTTGGAGCTAAGAAAAATAGGCTTCATAAGATTACGAAGATCCCACTGATTAGATTTTTCACCATTTAAAAACAGCCAATAAGTTGACTCAAAAGTACACAATACAGGGACCAATGGTGGTAATTTCTCTTCAAGAGTATTGATTACATCCATATCCTAATATGCAGGGACCATTTTTATAGACATGTTTCTTTTACTTTTGGCTTGACTTTTCTTCACCCATGTCAAATATCAAGCATAAAGAAGACGATTAATATAGGAAAGATAAGGATTTATGGAGTAATACCGATAAGAACTGGCTACTGCAGAATTATTAGTTCCATTTTCAAAAACCATTTTTTGGTTTTGAACGACCATGGAAAGAAACACATGTGGAGATTGTTTCTGGACACTGTATATCCAAAAAATTTCTATAACAGCCCATTTTCGGGAAATATCATATAGAAGTTCCCCACATTTTCATTTCTAGCTTTTGTTTAAAATAAACAAAACAACACAGACTAATTTCTCTTATAAACAATTTGACGACCGATTGAGACTCTTCAAAAAATTTGGAATACAAATGCAATTAACTCCATGTAAAGAAGAAAATCAATGAACTGAATCACCGATGTTTAACAATCAATCCCACCTTCACAATATTGGTAACCTAATTAACCAATAGAAAAATCTAAAAGGAATGGAAAAAATATAAGCATAATCATTTTTTTTTGGGGGGGGGGGGGGGGGGTAAGTAACATAATCAGGTTAGTTATGGATTAGATCAGGATTTACATCCAATAACTCTTGTCAATACCACAATGAAATGATATTGAAAATCAAAATAAAGTAGACAAATACCTTTCCCTAAGATTAGTTCAAGTGGTCGTTGTTCATTCCATGTATCTTCAAACTTGTGCTGGGTGCTTTCGGTCCATGCCCTGTAGTGCACTATAAAAACAATTGGGGTTCCTCAGTCACGCAGAATGCATGATGGAGTCAGCATTTCTTCATAAATCCCCCAAAGGACAGAGGAGATCAAGGCTCTTTCGTTAAATGAAAATATTCAGTACTAGATGTCCAGTAATAAGCATTCCGACTGAACAAAAACATTTGACAAATAAAGAAATGCAATAAAAAGTCCATATATCACATGAAACTAAAAATACAAAGAGAACTATTCCCATTAAAGAGATCTGAATTAACTTATTTTCCAGGTACAGTGTCATAGTGGGTGATCTTTAAAAAAAATGACATTTTTTCCTTTAAAGAAAAAAAATAGTAGCATATGGCAACTGATTCTCTTAAAGTCACTTAGTAAATACTTTGGTCTCTGAAAAATTCTAAGATCAACTACTGGACAGGGCAGAACACATCAAGTGCAGTTGTGCACAACATGGTTATGATTGTAAGGTTGCCACAGAGGTGCACCAGTGATAGTGGTAGTAGTGGCATCATGACGGTGACTGCACAATGGTGATAGTAATTCTAACTTATCAATAAGTATATTTAATAGTCATTTATTAATTTATTGGTAAAAGCTAAGAAATGAAGGACTATTATAGGTAAAAGGATTATAAAGTAGGGTAAGAAAACCCATTTAGTGAAGACAAGGTTTTGGCATTAGATAGAATGGGCATTAAATTATATAGGTGGCATTATAATAGAACACATAATATCACTAGAAAGCTCATTACATGACCAAACTCTTCCACAAGAACGCTAACCAACAAGTATGCAATCTAATATTCAAATTCAGTGAAAGCCTCAGAATTTTACACTTAATGATTTAGTAGAAAAACTTGTCCTACTTCCTTGGTATTTCCATGCAAGTACACCTAATGATGATAGAATATTACAAACATCCGGGAAAGGAGTTCGTAATTAAAATAGAAAAAAAAAAAAAAATACTAGAAACATCTGGTAAAGAGTAAGTAATACAAGGGGGGATATTGTTATCCACCGACGCTTATAGAGTTATAGGTTCACCATCAAAACAAATGAACTGGGAACAAAGTGTTCCTTACACTTCTGATTTTCAAAGATTTAGTTAGGCTTGGCTGGACAATCTTTATTATGCAGTCCTCAAAAGGCTCTGGAAATTGGTTCAATTTCAAGATGGGGCCCAATTGCGATCTTGCTCAACTGAGTTTAGTTAAGGATTGTCTTATTTTTTCTTTAGGATCATCTATTACAAGTTTAGTTTTCTTAAATTCTATTGAGTTTTTTGTAGAGTCAAGGGAATTTTGGTATTTTTTTTTTTTCTTTTGGGCCTGTAATGTGGTTAGCTAGGTTGGGTCATCTATGGGCTTTACTTTTGAGCTTTCTATTAATTTGGGTCAGTTTTGTTGGGTCTTTTTTGGGTATAGTCCAAGTCCACTTAGTCCAAATTCATTAGCTTGTCTAGCAAGCTTGTTTGCTCTCCAAGTTAGCTTGTGTTACAAGCTTACTTGCGCTCCAATTTGATTGGTGTTGCAAGCTCGCTTGCTCTTTTAGTTTGGGGCATATATAAAGCAATGTAATAGCATAATTTTGAATAAATAAAGGACATTTGCAGATTTCTCTACATCTTGTGAGTGATTCACAAACGTCGCAGGTGTGAGGCCTTCTCTAAACCTTAGATGTGATGTTCTAGCAGTAACTCCTAGATTTTCTTCTTGTTATCCCTCTTTGTGCTGCTGTGTTTTCCTTAAACTCATCAGTAATCCTTGCTCCCAAACCCAACCCATAAACTCTATTTTTATTAACCCCAACCAATTCTCCCACCTTTACATCGTAATACCCCCAAAACTCAAATAACTGCTGCTAGACCTACCATAGGCCATGGCCCAGAATTTCAACAACTTATTTCCAGAATTCCGGCAACTTTCAACCTTAAATTTTAACCAAATCCCACCCCAAAACCCTCTACAAAGTTTACCACCCTCAATCTTCAATATTTCTCCCCTGAACGTCCTGCCATTACTTCATCACTTAATTATTTTAATTAATGTGTTTTATCCAAACATCCACAACCTGTTTCATGGAAGACCCCAACCATGAGTAATAAACAGAATACACTATTTACATACTGGGGGAGAATAACCGGGTAAAATGAACTGACACAAGGAACACACTAAATGTCAGATAGATGCCTTACAGAAAAGAAAGTTTAGACCTAATCAAAACATGGGATGTGATGGTATTATAGTAATAGCTGCTGGTTATTTATAGATGTGAGGATTTCTAATATCTCATATGCATGAACACCAATTGCATCCAGAGAGGAAGCTATCTCAATACTCATGCCAAACATGTCATAAGTACAGTAATAGGCTACTATATGATACTTACAGAAGCATGTCGCATATTTAGATGGTTTCTGACCATGACCTTCCTTGATAATCTGCTTAGTGACTTTCTCATGAAGGACTTCCACTTCAGAATCAACTTTTGGGGGGCCATTTTCATCTTGAGAAGGTTCTCCATGCACAAATGCAGCATTTTCAGTAACTATTTCATTTTCATCATCTTGGCCTGTAAAGTAAACAAGGTATCATTACTTCTCACAAGTTCTTTTCCAAAATGTAATAAGTTTCCATCAAATATCCTAGAAATTAATATTATTTTTTTGGAAATACTTCCTTCTTCGAGCATAACCAGAAGGAAAAAAAAAAAATTTTCCTTTTCCCATTAGATATGTTATATTAAGGTGACAACTAGCAAGCAAATAAAACACTTCCTTCATAAGCAGATCATTCGCCAAACTGTTTTGGATGCTGCTCTCACTGCCAGCTAAAATTGTTCAGGACATTATATATATGTTTCTGATCAGAGAACATCCTTGTTGGGTATCAAGCACCCATTAAAGCACCTGAAGAACACATCACTTACCACACCTCCCACCACTACAGTTTCTAAAGCTGAGTTTTAATTTGACGAGGATAAAATTCCTGAATAAGGTTCCACTGCTTAGGGGGGGTATAAACCTTTTTTTGATCAAGTTAACATCATTAATATGTATAAGTGTTAGAACAAAAAAAATTGTTGATGTCATTCACAAACATATGTACGGAAAAATAATAGCAGGTTGTGGGGAGAATAAGAGAATTAGATTTGATGTGTGGTGGGTATTTTACTGTTGGTGGTATCTTGAAGCATCACATTCAAATTACTCAGCTAAAATAAGAACTAAGTTAATGATGGCTAAAATGATGAAAGTCTACAAAATAATGTTACAAAAAAATCAAATAAATAATGTGAGAATGTCCCAACAACTTAAAATTTTCCATTCTAAGTTCAATATTCCAGATGCACCTTCTATGCTCTTTAAAGGATGAAGATTAGAATTGTTCAGGAACTTATCACAACTTTGTCCCTGAATGTCCTTGTCAGGGTATTATGGTCTCCTTTGAGCACTCAACAAAACTTATCTCTCACCATCTGCTATTTAAAGCTGAATTCCACTTAAAAAAGCAGAGCAGCTTTGAACTTGGTTATAAGTATAAATTTCATTCCGCTGATACACCGGCACTGGCTGATACATACACAAAAGAGAGGTATAAAGATATCTAATAAAATATTATGAGAATACCGTAATTTATTAAGTACACAATGATACAAGGAAATTGGTAATATATATATATATATATTTTTTTTTTGGATAACGGTGGAACCATCCCACAGCAAGGCCCTTTGGACCCACCCATGGAACCTAAATCCCTTGGGAGACTAGCATAGCAACCCACTGCCACGGCCCCCCACTTAAATCTTGGGTTGTCCTAGCGGGGAATCGACCTAAGACCGTGCACCTAACCACGCAATCACAAGTTCGCCCTTACCAATTGGGCTACCCAAGGGTAGGTGAAATTGGTAATATTCATTGTATGTCACAATGGAATGAGAAAAAAGAAGTTCCATATATGCACTACCAATCTACCAGTCACAAAAAATACTTTTTATCCACAGTACTACAGTATACTATTGATTATATTGGGCCTGGGCTTTATTATTTTATTCTTTATATATGTTCGGGGTAATAAAACCTTACTACCATTGGACACAATTAAGATAGGGTATCAAAATAAATATGGATTGAACACATCAGTGTTAGCAAAACCTTACTACCAAAATACCATCGGATACTCTTTATCCTCGTCATGATGAACTGTTGTCGACCAAAACTTTAATCCATGCACTTGATTACGTACACACTCACCATGACAAGGAACCTGACCTCACTCTGTATTTATGTAACAAACTAACAAACCTACAACACGGATATAGAGAGATAGCATAACCTTTTGCAAGACCCAATGGCAATAAATTTATACAAGCAGAACTGTAGCAATCCTTAATTTTAATCAATTGTTGAACTGCTACTTTAAAAATGGGTTCTTTTTTCACTTTTATGTTCGTATTGGATAATTATAAGATGAGCCACATCCATGGATAAGCACTCTAAGTCTATCACGCTCAACAATAGTTCATCACACACCATTATAAGTATTTCCTGTGGTTTTAGTATTTCTTTACCTAATCAAATAAATATCTTATTACAAAATGGCAGGGAAGCTTTTTTTATGTCAAGCATTGCAACATAGATTCACTTAAAACTTTTAAAAATCTGCATTTGTAGCCAAATGACCACAAAATTTCCAAAGTTCTAAGCTCACAAGTTTAACGGGTGTTCCAGTTATGCGATAGATACAAAACAGAACTCCAAATATCAATATAGCTTATTCTCCAAATTAAGGCTAAAGTTTGATAATTACCAGTTGATGGGCTTCGCTGCTCCTGAACTTCCTCCATTTTTCCAAATCAACAACCCAAACAATATTCTCGAATTTCTGCACAAGAACCCGAATCCAAGAGAATAAGAAATCAGTATTCAAATTGAATGAAAAATCAGAGAGAAAAAACAAAACAAATGAAGTCTGTAAACTTAAATTCAAATATAATCTAAACAACGGCAAAGATTAACACAGAGTGAAACAATCAGAATCATACACAATCTTCGATTATAATCTCATCCTTGACACGAGAATTCGTCTGGAATTAGTGCTTTGTTTGGTCAATGAGAAAATATGAGAAAAGAAAATAAATAAATAAACAAAGCTACACTCAATAGAGCTTAATTCAACTATGTAGCCCAATCAAGGTGTTAAACTTACAAATTCTATTTTCTTTGTCTTTTCCTCAGTTTCTAGGCAACCAAACAGTGGATAGAAGGAAACTTAATAGAGAAGGAAAAAAATTCAGATTTTCGAATTTAAGAAAAAAAGGTATACTCAACCCAACCTAGTACAACTATCCACCTCAATAGAAGTATTACAGTAACATAAAATTCGTATTTCTGTTTTCTAGTTTTCTCAACAGCCAAATACCAGGAAAACAGGACATGTAAGAAAATGGAGAGCTATCTTTATTTTTTTATTTTTTTTATTTTTTGGCCGAGAATACATTTAACAAGTAAAATAGACAACAACAACAACTACAACAACAACAACAACAAAAATTGAACCTGAGAAAACAAAGCTATACGCAACTGAGACTAATACAAGTATGTAGTTTGGTTGAGGTATTAGGTTACATTTGGATACCTTGTTTTGGATTTGAAATATGGATTCCCAAATCCACAGATTTGAAATGCTCTGGATTCTACATTCTGTAATGTGAATCAATTATTGAAATAAGATGATTTGAAATCCAAGAATTCCAAATCCACTGTACAGATGCTAAAAAAGCTTGTGCATTTGCATTTGAATTTGAATTGGATTATTTTGTATTTAATAAACTACTCTCTCTCTCTCTCTCTATATATATAATATACTAGAGTCTTCCTCTCCCTGTATATGCTTTACAGCTTGAAAGCAGCATCATTAACAAGCTGAAGCTAGTGGTACAGCCAGAATTGTAAGCTAAACCGTAGAACCCTCTTTGAAATCTAATCAACAACGGAATTGGATTTGGATTTGGGTTTGGAGATTTGGATTTGGACTTGGGAGTACCTCAAATCCAAACCCATGAATCCCAACGCAACATAGAATCCGTAATTGTACCCTATTTTTATTTTTCTTCAGTTTTCTAGGCAACCAAACAGAGTGGCAAAGCGAACATGTACGGAAATTGAGAGCTATACTTATGGAGATATATCAGGGTAAAAAATATGGATTGATCACCAAGAAATGAAGCTGAAGAGTGTGGAGTGACTCACTGGATTTGGATCCGAAGGTGAAGACCGTTTGAGCTTCTTGTTGAATTGAAAGAGAAATTAGAGACGATAGGCGAATGTGCTTCACGTTTAGCGATCGGCCGAAGATTCCAGATAGAGACAGAGAACATATAGCTGTTATATAAATACAAAATACAAAATATATATATATATATTAGAGAAAGAGAGAGAGAGAAAGGGAAGTCAAAATGAAGGTAATATTCGGACGAGTTTGGATGAGTGGATGAGTCAAATGTTTTTTCGTAAATTTGAACCGATATCTCGTGAAAATAAATTCTATTAAACTACGCGAGTCATGAACTCTTCTAACCTTGCATTATATACAGAGATTAGTCTACTTTATTTTATTATATTTTTTTGCACCATTGTGTGAGGTGTCTAGCTTTTGATCTCAATTATTTCCTCATTTTAGGAATTGTTTGGCAAACTTGAAAATCTATCCAATTAAGACAAGTCTAATTAGTTTTGATTTCATATTATTTGATAAGTTTTTTTTTTTTAACAAATCAATTCAACTTTTTTTTTTTAAAAACAAGATAAAAACACTTTTTTTTTTTTTTTCAAATCAACCTGTGAATTGATTTATTTGAAAACCAAATAACAGTTATGAACTAAACCCTATCTGATAGAATTTTGTAAGTTCTCGAACAAGTCCTTAAGTAAGATCTCTATGCTTGAGCAGGCTCATTAAAAGTACAAAAAGTTGAAACCTATTTTACCTTTTTCTTCTCAAAAGCATAAGTATCAAAACCAATTGAATTGCCTACTGGAGTTAAAAATTAGTTCACCTACCATGTGAACATGTATGAGGCTTTTCGACAATTTGCTTGGCGAAATATCATTTCAAAATACATTAACTCTGCATGTCTAATTCAAAGGGATACGAAACCTCTAATCATTAATAATTAAAAATGAATAAATAAATAGAGAAACTTTAAAATTTTTATTGAAAGGGTGAAAATAGGTTCATCCCTTTTTGCTAATCTACACCATTCCATGGTTTTTTTACTAATCTACACTTCTCACATCCCTTTTAAATTTTATCCATAGAAAAGCGTATACGAGCAAAAACATTATGAAGGGGTGAGGATTAAAAAAAGAAAGAAAGTGGAAATAGCTTCAACCTTTCTTGAAGTGGTACTTTGTTACCATATGAAAAAAAAAAAAATTATGAAAATAAATAAATAAATAATCAAAAGATCTTGCATTTGTAAATGGCCTGGGCTCAAGTGTAACATAATCGATCCCGACATTTACTTTATCAGTACTGAAAGACTGCATGAGGTCATGAGGATGAGGAAAAAAGGTGTACGGGGAAAATGTAAAGCAATGGATTCCCAGTATTCTCTCCCACATGATAGGGTCTCCATGCCTACGTAAAGGTTCCTCTTGTGAGTCTTGTCTCGGGTCCCAACAATAGAAAAATGATAATGCATCATTATTTGGAATATATTCATGTAAAATTCTGGCTCCATCAAAGGTCCGTTTCCTTGTCCTACGAAATGTGAATAGTCCCATTTGTATTTTCTATGGATTTTAAACTATAAATCCATCGTTTCGAATGGGACAATTGAAATATTTTGGAGTTCATTGGGAAAATTGAAATATTTTGGAGTTGTCGTCATAGTTGGTTGTATAAGATCAATTATAAGAGTTCAAGAAATACCATTGTCATTTATGATAATATCTACCACTTTCTCGAATTGCCTCATTCATAATGATGAATTTGATCACAAAATCGCATAAAACCATATGAAAATTTAAATTTCGAGAGATAATAAAAAACGCCTAATTAAAAGTTGAGAATTTCAAGTATAAGATTTTATTAAGATTAATATTTAGTTGAGTAAGTACGGGTTTTATTATTTTTACGCGGGTTTCTTTGTCTATTATTAGTGGAATTATTGCTTACACTGAACTGATTGGTTCTTCAAAAAATATGAGGAAAGGGAAAGTAAAACGAAAATGCTCACAAATGGCTCCAGCAGTTTCCCTAAATTTTCTGCAAATCAAGTAGCCATTTGCAGTCTCAAACTCTACTCTTTGATAAATAAAAATAAAAGAGACACGCATGAGTTGGTACTCAAAATTCGGTAGCAGGGTTCATGCATAGTTCACGAACAAGCTTGGTGAAAACTTACTTGAGTTTTGTTCAAATAATTAAGCCAATCCTATGCCTGGAGTTTCGACTCATTTAATAAAAGTCATGCATGCATGAACTAACAACAAACCACAGATAACAACAAGAACTTTTACTTCTGGTAATAAGTAAATGAACTTTACAAATTCCTTGCATCCTACTGAAGTAGAAAACAGTATAAACAACGAATGAAATCAATATATACCTGTATACCTATAGGTATGGAAAGGAAGGGGAAGGAAACTTCCCCTTACAACAACTCCAAAACATCTGCCAGGAAGTCGATCAGAAAAACCCTCCCTCATTACCAAAAAGGTAAAAAGAAAAAGAAAAAGAAGAAAATTTTGTAAAGGCATAAAGAATTTTTGAACAGTTCAACAGATCTAAAAAACAACACAAGCCTCTGTTCCAATCATATATGATATAGCTACTGGCATGCAGAATTCATAAAACAGCCAGATGTAGAGTCCTCTAAACCTCCATTACCCTGCAAAAGTTGAGACATTCATTCTATAACATACTATGGCATCAACAGCCAGCAGCCTTTAGAAAGTTATCAAATGGACTTGACGCTGGTAGCGTAAAGAATTGGGGATGATGATGGTACTCAGTTGCACATGGCATCAGACTGGATCCAGCAGAAGGTTTTTGTGATATAGGACTGAAGCTTTTGCCAAGGAACGGATTTCCATTCTGCATTTCCAATAATTTTAAGATGGGATCACTTTGCAGGGGGGGAAAAAAAGCATTAAAGAGCTAAGTTAGGATTATATATTTATGCATGTGTATAGGTTACTATGTGCTTGTATGAATGCAATGGAATATTGGAATGGATTGAGACTTTTACATAAGAAATTTAACCTTTACTGACAATTTCAAATAACTTATAAATTTTCACATATTAGATTGGAACTCTTCCAAACAATATTTAAAAAATCTTCAAGAATTAAGACACCTGATGTTTAAATCTAAATATAAAAGGTTGACATAGTGATGTATGCTAAAGCAAGGAAGTACCATTGGGAAGCCTGGCTCAACAGGGGAATAAGATATCTTCTTTGGCTGGTCATAACCATTGTCAGATAAGCCATTCAAACTGTCCTGATTATGTTGGGCACTCATAAAAGTGGACATCTTCTGCTGCTTTCCCATTAGAAGGGCCTCGCAATGGCTAGCCATTTCCTTGTAAGGCATGTCAGGGGGGGTTGAAACTGAGAATCTTCCCACATGATGTGTCGTCCCCAAAACCTGCATACATTTCATCTTTTTAGTGGGAAGAAGATTAGTTGGAGAGAGAAAATTTCAGTTTCATCACTAAATACTGTTGAATAATCAAAATGGGTGAGCTCTAACAAGTTAGTTTTTATGTAAACACTGGAGTCTGATGCTATACTTGTGGAAGAATTGCTATAAACGGGACATAGTCTATTGAGATATTTCTCTTCGCCATGTAATAAGAAAATGGTTTAACTACATACTATTTCAAAAAAACTTAATAATCAGCATGCAAGCGGAATAATCCCAACTATATAAAACAAATGGTTCAACATTTTCATCCTATCCATGAGCATGGCATGTGGCCACTTCAGTTTGAAAGAATAATTATTATAATGAACAATGTGAGTGTTAAAACTTTATACTGTGTTCAACATGCATACCTCTTGGAGACAAGACAAGGGAGGAAAACAAAAAAGCTAAAATAGGAGCATCCTTTATTGTATTTGAGAGTAAATAGCTCCTGACAACGGGAATCTTGACCTAAGATAGCACTTGAGTAGAACTCCATGAGGTAGCCAAACAAGAACAAGATTTCCCAATTGCATCCTATATCCCCCTCCAGATAACAAATCACCACCTCCCCAACCCTTTTAAGACTCATTTACTGAGATTAACATCTAAACCAAGATTGATAATATCTCTCATAAAACAACTAAAAATATGAAGTTGTGCATAAGATGTTTAAGCAAAATAACCATGAAATTTGAGAAATAGTCAGGCCACAGTAGCCAGTAGAAAAGAAATCAACAGCATGCCTTCCACACATACCCCTATATAAGCCTTCGTTGCCAACAAAAACAACAAAGTGATAAGGGGCATCTCCTTCCCATGAGCTCCCCAAAGTTAGAGAAGACCATAGTTGACAAATCATGTATTGTATCAACTATTTTTTTATTTTTTTAATGATGTGGAACCCCTGACCCCACCCTGTTCACCGTTCGTGGGACTGGGGTAAACCCCAAATACCTGCAACCTCCCGCAAGCCATAGGCATCAGGTAAGATCGGGGCTCAAAACGTATTGTATCAACTATTGATTTCTGCATTATGTGTTGTGGAGGTACAATTAAAATTATAAAAAGAAAAAAAAAAAAAGAGTTTCAAGTGTCTAAGATTGGAGGAAATAAAATCATAATAATCAATAAACAGTAATAAAAAAAAGAGGCAAAAAAAAAAAAAAAAAATGGTGAAAGAGCACCTTTAAGTGCTTTCTTTAAAACAATGGTATAATAAGTTTCTTTAAGAAATATTTTCAAATTGAATTTTCTAAAAACTAACAAGAAGAGCAGCTCTAAAGCAAGGAGAAAAAGATTGAGAATTATTCCCAACATGTTTACAATGCATAATCTGAAATAGAGCTTATTCCAGGGTAGTTTGTAAGATCAGCCAATCTTGACCTTCACAAACAAGGTGAAAGTAGGGTGTAAACAATCCCAGTCAAACCGAGAAGTAGGCTGCTCAAGCTTATCTTGTTACATTAACGAGCTCAAAATTAAAGCTTGAGCTGTTGCCGATCCAGAAAAGTAAGGCCTGAGCTTGGCTTGTTCAGCTTACAAGCGAGCTCGAATGAGCCTCTTATCGAGCCAATCTCGAGCCGAGCTCGAGTAGTTTGGTTATTTAAAGCATTAATGAGTTTATCGAGCCTAGTAGTACTCTACTAGAGCTTGACTCAATAACTTAATGAGTTTGAAAATGGTGTTTGAGCTCAACTTGGTTATCTCATGAGCGAGCTTGATCAAGCTTTTTATCGATTTGATCTCGAACTATGCTTGAGTAGCTTGGCTTGTCTTAGAGCCCTAGTTGAAACAAGTGGTTCCTCAGTCAATCTACTTGGGAAACCTAATTCCTTTAGGAGAAATTGTAACTAATGTAGGCACATACACCATCAACATCTCGGGCTCCACATTCGCATCTCACAGTCCAATTGTCAGCTCCAACTTCATACTTCAAGTCAGTGTCCAAATCCATCCAAATTCCTCACCAAGAATATATGCCATGAATGATTCATCTTCCTCACTCTCATGAGACAACCAAGCACAATTTACCTCTTCAAATTAAAAGAGTACAAACAAAAAAGTTAAAGAAAGTAGATGTTGAAGTGTTGAACTCTTATTTGTGACTTGTCTAGTACAATTTTCATCCATGTAAAAACTATAACTCAAGTATGAGCATGCTTAACAAACAAAAGCCCTTTTCCTCAAGCTGGCTCTCTATCTCACAAATTTCTGTATGGCCTCCGTTACCTCTATATGGGACTCTATTCAGGGGCGAAGCCAGGGAACTACCTCAAGTGAGGCAAATTTTTTCAATTTATTACATTTTAGTGATCACTTTTTAACTTAATAAAGGTATTTTTTGTCAACTTATTACAAATTGATTGTATATGTATTTCAAAAATTTTACTTTATTTGGTATTAAGTTGGGAAATAATCATCAAAAGAGCAAAATATTAAGGTTTTTTTTTTTTTTTTTTTTTTTGTTGATATTTTCAGGTGGGGCAAACGCCCCACCTCCTACAAGGCTGGCTTCGCCCTTGACTCTATTACATGGACCCAACCATTTACCCCAAAGTAACCATGTCAACATGACATGATACTGCTGCAGGTACAAACTATGAGTTCAGACAGGGCAATGATGCCATGCATAGCCAATTGTGGCATTGGATCCAGGGAGGAGAAGGAGAAGGTGAAGAAGAGAGAATAAAAAATAAAGAAAGAAAGAAAAAAAAAGCATACCATTTATTTTTCCAATTTTGTTACCATGGAGGGTCATCAGATGGCTGCCAGATGTGGACCTGTTATCAGACCTAGGATTCTTACTCTCACAGTACATTTATAGAGGGAACTCAATGGAAGTCTAAATCGAACAAACCTATTTTTGTCTCTCTTTTTTTTCTTTTCTCTTCTTTTTCTTTCTTTTACTTTTAATCCTTTTTCAAGTAGCATCTTTATCTTTCAGTACTTTAATGAACCCACAATTTATCTACATTAGGAAATTTATATAATTAATATTTTACCACCCGCCCTACCCACCAAACACACAAACACACCCCAAAAAAAAATACAATTTTACACACTTTATCCTTTCTAAATGTGTTTTTGCAAACATGTACTAATACCTTATTTTTGGACAATTCTGCACTTTTAGTTGGGTCCCCATATCCTTACATTTAGGGATTAAACGGATCTGATACCTAGTCATGGCATCCTCACCAAATACTCATGCCTCTATCCATGTGAGGTATGTCAGCATATAAATCTTCCCAATAGCCCATACAATTGTGCAATACTTTTAGGAGCGACCTCACTACCATCACTCTGTTTATAATTCAAGCAGCGTCTCCACCCATTTACAACTCAACATCCCTTTCACTTAAGAAAAACCTATTCCTCCTTAAGATGATGATACTTGTTTTTCACTATGCTACTTTAAATCCCAACAGCACAAAATACATTTGACCTAACTCATGACAAGCTATCTATACTCGCAGACCTTCAAGGATTGACTTCTCAACTAAATTACCTAACCCCTTTTATAGACTTTTAGCAGAACATAGCCAACTGTATTAGCTCTCTGAAATTTATGTTCTCTCTGCCTCTCTGGTACTTACCATGGTTTCTTTCTTTCTTTCTTTATTTATTTTTCAATTTGCACTTTATTAAGGTGGTTATGTACAATAAAATTCCTAGCTAAGTTAAACATGTAAAGGGGATAATTTCGAGCATACTGAAATAGTTACTACTTAGGTAGTGTGGAAATCTATATTAAAAAGCCCCCACTGTTCACACAATCAAGATAGTTTCAAATTCATTTCACAGGAATTTCTTTAATAAGAACAAAGTTATGTTCAGTAAATGTTCCAACTTCCAACTTCCAACTTCCAACCCATGAAAGAACAAGAGAAATCATAAAGAAGAATCAATCCTTAATTTTACTAAACTATGCATGGTTGTTCACGCGCCCCTACTTTTTTATATTTAAGGCAATATTTAGAAAATACTAACAGCATAAAACCAGAGAACTGGTTAGCATACCGAATCTAGAAGTTGATTCACACTCAGCAGGCTAGGATTTTCCAGAGTCAGCTGTAAATCAGGATCTGTATGACTTTCAAATGCATCGGGTAAAACATCATCATCTATTGTAGATATTAGAGGCCCAACCTGCACATTGAAAAAAAAAATATCTATATACATGGGTTTGAAATTTATAAATAAAAAGGGAAAATGAAAGCTGTAAAGGTAATTACCTCATAAAGAGATTCATCATCTTTTAAACCAAATTGGTAAATTTTTCCTGGTGTCTCATTAAATAACTGGGCTCCCAATGGACATACATCATCAGGCAAAAAATCATTAAGCAGCTGCTCCCTTATAGAGGATGACTCTGGCTGCACAAAGATCTCAAGGTCACAATTGTAGTCCTATTAAATAAGAAATGACTAATGCTTTGTATCATAGAAAGAGATAAGAGGATTACATCGGACGATTTTCCCAACATGTTCACTATCATGGATGCAAAGGATTCTTTAGTTTGGTTCTCAGTTATTTCTACCGCCAAGAGTGACTTCAAGGCATCTTCATCATCATATTCTGATCCATAAAGTTTTTTTGGATGGTCTGATCCATTGTTGACAGCCTTCAACTTGCAATCATCCACCAATTGAAGAAATGGATCAGCCTGATACAAGCATCAGAGAATAAAGGTTAATAGAGAAGCAACCTTAGCTCCAAAAACTTCAACTAATAAATACCTATATTTCTAGCTTTAGGCAATAATTACATGAAAATGCATTAAGTCAAGCCCATTCACATAAGCAAATCTAGAAAGATAAAAGCTGTTAAAATGTATGCCATCACAACATTAGTTTCACATTTTCTTTTATTAAAAAATGAGATTCATTTATTTTTCATATTCCATACTGCGAACATATCCTTTCAATCCACGAGATGAATGGTAGTCCTTAAGTTACATTGAATGTGAGTTAGGTATGTAAATGAGATTTACATATAGGAAATTTAAATCACAATCCTTGTCACTTAAAATGATTCACAATCACTGATAAGATTGGACATCTTGTCCGAAATATTGTAGAACATTGATTTCTATGTGATAGGATGGTTTATCTCAACCATTGGAATGGAAGACTCTACTTCGATATGGTAGCACATTTGATGCATTGGAGGATCATGAGAATACATTAATGATACATCATTGTCAATATTAATGTGGTTCTCATGATTGCTAAATACAATAGGCTCTCAATCCTGTGAGAGTAGTGAAAACTACCACATCCCACATCGATTAAATATCGAGTTAAACATGTCTTCATATACCTATTTGGGCCCTCCACTTATAAGCTTAGGCTTTTAAGTTGGAAACTTAACATGGTATCAAAGCATGTCGTTCTTGGGCCTATCGAGCTTGTGTTTGTTGCCCACATGCAAGGCCTATGTTAAGCTTGCACGTGATGGGGAGTGTTGAAAAGTACCACATCCCACATCGATTAAATATCGAGTTAAACATGTCTTCATATGCCTGTTTGGGCCCTCCACTTATAAGCTTAGGCTTTTAAGTTGGAAACTTAACACTTACTAATGAGTGAGGTCTCTGAGATCAACACCTCAGTCGATTAGGCAATTAATTTCAGAGATTGTGAGCATATTTATTCTCAAGATGAAATCCGCCCTCTCCTTTTGAAGAGCGTAAAGTAAAATATCCCATTGAGCCAATTAAAGTCAAATCTCTTGAAACTAACTAGTCATTTTGGTAAATTGTTTACTAAAATATAATTGTGATTAAAGGATGTTTAATTAGGTCTCCAAGATTGTATGAACTAAGTGTCCATTGTTTTGACAGTGAATTATATATTTATAATCATTTTCAAAGTCATTTATGGATATAAGTTGCTGGAGGGGCATAATTGCAAGTTTTGTTTTTAGCAAGTTTAGGGATTTTATCATTATTTCCCAATTATGGAGTGCAGTAATGGTTATAAACTGAAGTTAATCATCATTGATTGGTTCGTTTTGTTGTCACTAGTCAATTGTGTAAAAAGCAACCAATTGGAGCCAATATAGAAAAACCCTAGATATCTCACTTCTAGTAAAGAACTTGAGAGAGAGGCTATTTACAAGGAATATGATCCCCTAATGGCCGGCCACTTTTGAAAGCATTGAGACCTTCCCACCAACCCTAACCTTCGTCTCTCTCATACCGTGGGACATAGAAGTAAAGTTCTCTAAATAATCAAAGCTTAAAAACGAGGAATCAAAGCGTAAAGAAAGTGTTTTCAAACTCCTTCTCCATTAGGGCTCTAGTGCTCTAACAAAGCCCAAGGTAATGAACCATATGAATATCAATCAATTAAGATCTTTGAAAATGTTATAAAGCTTGCTTCTGCATAGCTTATGAAACCTACAAAAGGTTCATGGTACACAAGGCACAAACTAAGCACATACAAACAAGGGCTAAACAACACTTTTTACACTTACTACTTTCTCTGTCAGTGCAGCCTTAGCACAAGGAACAAGAGGGAGTATGTTGAAGGCTTTTGACGAGAAGACTATCATACATGTTGCCAAGGTAAAGAGGGATCTTCGGCGTGATGGCTGCAGCGGCCCTGTAAAAGTAAGAAAACTGAAAAAGTTGAATAAATGGCATCCCAAAAATGCTCAACAAAGGACCTTTGACCACGATGTCATCACAAGATAAAGATATCGGTTCAACATAAATCCATCCATTAAAAAAAAAAAACATCCTACTTAGATAAATATCTTTTCACTTCAAAAAACTGAAAAAGCGACGGAAAAATAAAAGACTTAACAAGAGCACCAACCTATTGGCTATTGCTAGATTAATATATCTGGTTGAAGGCCAACTGCTTATTATGCTTCCATATCTGATTCAACTGAAAGAGTTATCCATGCCCATCAGAGCGCATTCAGTCACTTACCTCAGTGGCAAAACATTTCTCCTACCTGATCTTTAGTTTACAACTGCCATCACAAGGTTCTAAATACAACTTCATCACCACTATAAGATAGTGATCTTCAGTCACAAGTCACTGTTTGATCAAACCAAACCCAAAGCTCACCATAGGAAGAAAGTTGCAGGCCCATCAAGCCCCAAGTGGAACCACCACCACACATGAATTCCATATTCTCAACATCCTTTTATTTATAGTGGGAGTTGCTGGAGAGGGGAAGTGCAAGGGAAGGTGAAGATAACTACTAACCCATATTATGCAGTTGCGAAGAATGAGAGGATGAATCAGCATACAACAGAAACTTTAATTCAATGGATTTTTCATCTATAAGATTAATTCAAGAAGCACAGTACTAAGTGCTAACATCTTCATCCCTTCCAACAAAACCTAAATTGTCATTTCTTTTCCCCATTAACATCACTCAATTTAATGCAATTAGTGAGTACAAAAAGGAGATAAGGGTTTTACGCATTTAAATTATAAGTATCATGACTAATGAGCAATGTATAGCCACAAATGTTTGCAAAATTTCACCAATTCTACATATAAAATAATTGTATAATAATAATTGCAGATTGAGGACCTACCTCCTTTCCCAAGAGAAATGCTCCTTAAAGAGAATGCTAGCTGAAAACTTCGAATTAGAGCCTCGTGAGAGGAGTTCTGCATGATACAATGAACTATGAGAAAATAAAAATAAATGAAAACATAAAGAGTGCTAACATATAGTCAAATATGAATTCCATAGTATACAAGTACAGTAATACAACGTAAAATATGTTAAATTGACAAAAAATCTTCACGAGAGAATCAAGAAGATGAAGAGAGTATACACATTAAACTTACGAAAAAAAATAAAATTATTAAACATTGCAACAGCATCCAGTCCCCGCATGCATATAATACTATATTTCATTCAACAAAAATAATGTTAAGAAAAACAGTGCTTGATAGAAAGTCTTGTCCATACACAGCCACATGGTGAGCATAGATCCATCTGTTGTCGGGAGTTTTTTTTTTTTTTGGGCGGTGGGGGGTTGTTTTAAAATTTTGAAATTCACTTTATCACCAATGGAATCTACAGCCAGAATTATACCGGACGTAGAGTGATCCAAGCTTGAAGATATAATTACATATAATATTATGTATAGTTCTAAATATAATTAAGCATATGGCAGGAGGTGTTCAAGAATGACTACAAAATATTCAAGATTTTCATTTAAAAAATTAATTATTACAATTTTGAGTCCAAAACTTCTGAACATTTTAACAGAAATACAATGTTCTGTTTAAATGTGACAAAAACAATACATTGAAAATTGTGAAAGTGTTAAGCATAAAGCACACTGTATGTTGCACTTCCCATATCAAATCTAATTAACTCTGCCATAAAAAAATCACCTTCAAACTTGCATCTCTTCTCATCAAGCACGTGAATCATCCTCTTTTTCTTTTGATTATTCCTTCTAACCATTGATTTTGTCCACATCAAAAAGTATATGACTCAATTTTTTTCTCAAAAGGATTATGATTCAACACCGATTGTGGTGGCACCACTATTATCCAAACAATTACTGATCAACTCAACTCGTAGTTGAGGCTCTCAAAGTAAACTTGGGTAATCCAACTCAATTTGACAAAGTTAACTTAATTCCCATCTACTTGAGTTGGACTCGGATACAAGGATCCTTTTCCTCCATTCATCTCTACATAGGGTCATTTCTCATATAATCTCATATGCCATCATATTATTGTGTGCACCACCCTGGCCCAAATACTCTATGGCGTCTCTCTTGTTATTACAACACCTTCAGCTTGAAACAGTCACACCTCACTCATGCAGTAACTGGTCTTAATTCCACAAGGCCAAACCATTTAGATAGCTTTTCCTCATCGTCCTCAGTCCATGCTACCTATATCTTTTCAATTTTTTTCTTATAGCTTCTTAGATAACCATTCTATTAATTCCCAGCATCCTCAGTTCAGCTATGACCATGTTGTTTCTTGACTCCCTAGCATTCTGTAGCATAAAGGGTGGCCATCCTTGTAACCTTTGTATTTATTTTCCCCTTAACTTGATAGGTATTCAACAATCACAAACACTCCAGCACTGCCCACTTCAACCCCCTTGTAATTTCCTCCTCCTTATGGATGACAACTTGATCTCAACTAGTGGGATTTCTTACATGTCATAAAAAGATATATCAATCCACCAAGACGGAGATGTCGGAATTCCTGATTATTTGAACTTTCGTGATTACATTATTAAGATCAGGAAAGCAACTTGGTTTTATAATTAAAACAAAATTATAATGTAACACTATGAAAGAAGACAATGGTTGGTGTAAAATTATGATAAGTATGGGTGTGACGAAAAGGAATCGGTTAGATGAAGATGTGCTTGTAAACTTATAAAAGACAGACTCCAATTGTAGTAACTACAAGACTTGGGTGTGCTATCAGTTGTTTTATGGTGTTGCATAAGATCCAAAATCCTGCAAAAAGAGTTTAATCCATGTTCATAACCTCTAAGACATACAATCCTCTCTTTGATATAGTAAGAAGCTAAAGAGTCTGTACTGCACATTCAAATTTGCTTTTGTATAATTGCATCCATAATCCTTTTTCAATGTGTCCCATGTCTTACCAAGGTCTGGATTCAATTATCCTGAGTGAATGAAGACATCTCTATCTTTCCAAGAATTGGATTCAATATATCTAAGTAAATGAGGACTACACAAAACATCAATGGCCGACCCCTTCAATGCAAATAAAAAAATATAACTCATTCAAAATTACAATACAAGAACACCAAGAAGATGAAAATTATATTAAAAGCTAGCTGACAACATGCTGCACTAAAGGACCAGAACTCCAAATAAATAAATAAATAAATAAAATTAAACGAAAAAAGGAAAGTACGAAAAAGGAGAGAAAGAAAGAAAGAATCCATCATTGTTTCATGAAGAAAAAGAATTACATTCACAATGACATCAATCTGTTTAGAATAGCAACAATACCTTGGTTCGTGAAAATAACAACACCAAGCTGTAGGTATGAGCAATTGCTTCATAGTTTTCCGGTGTATTTAGAGGAGAGATGGACTGTGCCCAAATTGATGAAAGCAGGAGGACAATCTGGCGACTGCTCAACCTAAGGGAATTTGCCTCCTATAAATCAGTAGAAAAATGGTCATGCCAGATGGTAATGAAGCAGTGTTTCTGGGTATTGATATAGATAAAAATGCTGCATGTATTGCAATACATACCATTTCCTTATCTGAGCTAGTCATGTTTTCTTCATCCATAGTTATGGGTGATGAATACCTTCTTGAACTATAAACTCGACTGTAAGTTGACTTCAATCTGTTCAGCATTGAATTATTATTGATCTTTTCATCCTTGTCATCTATAATTGTGCCCTTTGTAGGTTGACAAACATTTTCTTGTGACGAACATTGTTCATTACTTAGCTTTTCGAAAAGGGCAGCTGAAGAAGAAAAGACAGATACAGTTCTTGAGAGTGTCCTCTGAATATCACTGGCCTTCTTTGAGTAGGGAGTAGCAGAGCAGGGACGTGGGCAAATGGAAGATGGAACAAGAACAACAGAAAATATACGGTGTGCACCCACTCTGGTTTCATAGTCTGCACAGACCATAGCAACGAGTAATTGATGGAATAATGCCTCAGGGAAAGCCTGGAGAATAATTAAAAAATAAGAAAAGAAAAAGAAAATTAAGACAAGCCTGGCAAAACCGTGTGAGCATAATTACAAATCAGGCTAAAACTCAGACATAAATGTGCCCTGCCTTGTTTTGATATGAAAAATTTGGTATGGATGCCACAATTTGCGCAGTACGATAAACAGCAGAAATCATGGTTCTGGCCATAACTGGAATGCTTGGAATGTTCTCTAGCATCACAGCCATCATGTCAAGAAGAGGACCTGCATCTCCAATCTGTCTTTCAAAGCATGTTAGTTTTGCATTTAAAGAAAAAAAATTGAGTTACACAGACAATAATACTGCAGGAAATCTACCTTATGAGATTAAATGTTCCCATAAAAAAAAATTGAAATTCTGAAACATATTGATGAAAGGCATCAATTGGTAAAGCATAAATCATCGGCTCAAACCCCACAAGAGGCTTGTTCTACCGATCTAAATCAAGCACAATTTACATGGAGAAGATTTGGCTGTGTGTGTTCTATATGATAGTGTAGGAGAAGAACCCAACTTCATATTCATAGAAAAATAGAGGCTTAGTGTTCTTGGAAGGTATCAAATGTTACTGTATAAAGATAAAGGCTTAAAACAGATCAATCTAGAATAAGTATCTCCAAATCATATATCATTTAGGTAGATATCAATCACAATATGTCGTGTACATAGCAACCTTATTAGTTGCTTTATCTACTTGATTCATATTGATTCCAATCAATCTGAAAAATTGAAAGAAAATTGTCACTATTATGATTTTTATTCCTAGATTTCTGGTTATTGCCAATAGGAATCCCAGTACTCATCGAAAGAATCAAATCAGTGAAGGAAAAAAATGAAAGGCATCAATCAACTTTACAACAGCCATTAAATACATATATATATATAGGTTAACAGAAAGAATCAAACCCAAGCCTTCACCCTACCCAATCGGTGCCTTTACTGCCGAATTATGACAGCATTGGAAATAGCCATCAACTATTAGACATAAATTTATAAAATATAAAGGAGAAAAACTTCACCTTATGTGATAACTGCACAAGGCACTCATCTACTGCTGCCCGATATTTTCTATTCCATTGAATTATTTCGTCCCCAAGGTCTGAATCATCAAGTGAGCAGTGTATGCTTTTACGCAGGTGTCTCATCATATCACTAAATGCACCAATAATTGCCACGGATGGCTGAACCTTTGCTTGTCGAGCAATGGAAGTGGCAACATCAACAATGTCTAGCTGCATATTAGGTTGTTTAAGGACGTTCTTGTGATCAAGGTGCTTGATTAATATGGGCAACAAAAAAAGTGTGTTCTGTCCTGCAAATTGAACAAAAACCAACTACATGAAGATCCAACCAACGTATCAATGAAATGAGGACAAATAACTTTAGCAGAGTGAGTGAGGAAGACTACTTAAGATCCAAGAGGCCAAAATTAAGAATAACTAAAAGAATGTTAAAGAACATTAAATACCAAAATCCTCTATATATAACTGCATGTCCAGCAAGACAGAAAGAGCAAGCCCATGTTCAGGAGACCAAAGATCTCCGTTATCAAAATAGCGGAATAGAGATTCCAAAACACGCCGTACAGTTGTAACTTCCTTGGCTAACTTGGCCATGTTATGCAGGCAAACCCTGGACCAAAATTTGGGGTTCTTGGCATCTTCCCTGTTAAACGATGATAGATTCACATGATAAACAGCATAAGAAACTATAACTGCACATAGATATAGCATACTTGACAAGAGGAATTACACCGTCATGTTAACTTCGCCTTTCTCATTAACAATCCTCCTCCAAGAGGGAATCCTTGTCATGGAATCTGGTGAAGAATATACATTGCCTTCAACATTAACCATTTCTTGAACCCATTGATTTTGGATGCCAGTCTTATCTTTGTTAAGATCAACTGAGTTTTTATTAAGACCTCCATAATTTTCCAAAACAACTGAAACAACCTGATTTATGAAGAAACAAGAGAGTCGTCAAAGGACACTTACAATGAGGCCTTGTCAGGGAGAGGAAATTTTTAAAAAAGAAAAATAAAAATGTAAAATGTAAAATAAAAATATCCCAGAAGAATTGTTTGCACAAAATCAAATACTGATGAAAGAAAATTTATTCACAGAAAATCCATAAGAGAAGGAAAACTAAATTCAAATAAAATCAGGAGCTGAACCATAATTTTCACCAGCAATTAGCCTTTAAACTTTATTTAATGTTTAAAAAAAATCATCACAAAAGATAAAATAAAACACATAACTTGGGTGGATGAAAACTGACCATAATATTCTTTAAATGACACAGCTATTCCAGTTCAAAAATATGAAACAGTATTACTCCCAATCAAAGAATACGAGGTGAAAATAGTAAATAGCAATCAAAAAGATGATAATGAATCAAAGAATTGTGGTGAAAATAGGTAACAAGTTTTAAATTAAGTAGCAATCAGAATGAAGATAATGAAAAGATCAAGATATGCCAAAACAAGATAAGAAAGCTGATAATGAAAAGATCAAGATATGCCAACACAAGTTAACTTACGTTATCAAATTCAGCTGAAATATGAGAGAATTCGCCCATGAACCAAACCTGCGCACCAAATTGCATGAAATAGATAGCTGAGAACCTGAATGATAGCAAATTTATCATACTAAACAAGGTGCGATGAAGAAATGATGAAATGGGGTAAACTAACTTAGAGAATACCAAAACCATGAGATCAAAAATTTTATAAATAAAAAGGTTGAAACTCCAAAGAAATGAGAAATCATGAGTGGAAAGAACTAGTTTAGGTATTGTTTATAAAAATAAATAAAAAATAAAATAAAAAAACACTTAATGTTTTAAAGTGGCGATAGGTTAAGGCTGGGTATACTACAAATGGGTTGAGCCTAGATTTCGTTATCATACAGATTAACGTGGAACATCTATATTTATACTACCTATAAAAGTCTGTATCTCATAAAAACTTTTGATTGACCATTACACCTTTATTTTAAACTTTTAAATACTTGTTTGTCCCCATATTTAATTAGACAATTAAAAGTGTTTACTTTCCAGGAAAAAAGAAGAAAAAAAAAAATGGAGAAAGAAAGATAATGACGTCCACTTTATGAATTTTACATAGCCTCTACTACTATGCATGTCTCCTAGCGAACTTCCTATTCCTACCATGACTCCTAGTCACGGAAGAAAGTTTGACCTATTGTGTTGAGTGACCACTTTAATGACCTAAATGAGATACATATTAAAAACATTATATATGTACATGTCTTTCAAACAGGATTTAAGTTTTCAACAAAAGTAAATAATTAAATTTCCATGTTCTATATATATATATATATATATATGAGAATTTATGAATTTTTATATATCTTTTATTATTTAAATATTATTCACGTGCAACGCACGTGTGCCCATATCTAGTATAGTATAAAATTATAAATGCATTGGCTGAGGGTGGATCACCATCGAGGAAAGTGCTTGAAGCCCAGAAGAACGCAGATGCTGTACCCTCCCATCTTCCCCCATTTCTTGAGCTAGAAGACAAAGTTTTGGAATTAATCCATCTAAGTTGAACATATAAGTACTATCCTTCTGCACAATCAAACTATCTTATATGAGATTATGGGAAGAAATCTACAAGCTTGAATATATTTTCTCCAATGCAGTTCTTTCTGAAATAAACAAGCGACGATCCATAAAACAAAGAACCAACCAACAGATTTTACCTGATTATTTACAAATTCAAATAGAGCCTCGCACCCTATAATGCGCATTTCATCATGCCGTGTTTGATCTAGAAGAATGTGTATGATGCTGAGCAAGCTACTTGCAAACAATGGCCTGCCATATATTGTTACACATCATAACTTGTTTATGTGGGAAAATATGAAATATTTTATCATCCATAAAAAATAAATAAATAATTTACGTGGAAACAAGATATCTACTTTTAAATTTTCCTGTGTAATTTACACACCGACAAAATCTGGAGTACGACATGGATGATACAACCTCAAGAAACAAAATGCAATGTACTTATGGCTGAGTTGATAACTGAACAAGTAAACATGTCGATACCTGTGCATGCTATCAAGCAGTGAATTTCCTAATGTTGAAGTTAAATATTGCAAGTGATTGTAGAGGAGTAGGATGTACTATGCTACACCATATCATTAGTCGTGATTTGGTTAGACTCAATTGAAGCTAAATTCGGTTAGTATATATTTGAGGACTAGTCCAAATATATATTTTCCTAAAACGTTTAGGATTGTAAGTACCTCCTAAAATAGAGTTTTTAAAAATTTAATAAGACGTAGTGAACAAGCTAATGAATTAATGATGTAAGTATGTTGTTCAACTCAAAACCCCAGTTAACCTGCTCTTTTATTACAAACAATCCAAGATATCAACTAATAGAAACACCCAACAAAGGACCTTAATGTGAACTCAATTACATAAATATAAAACAGAACTCACATTTTCTCCTTGGAAGAAAGTAGCAACTTCCTGTAGACACATATGATAACCTTTACAGATTGAAAGTGCTCACTTCTCAATTCCTTGTAACACCTTTGCTCAAGAGAACTTGTGATCTGATAATAAGATTTGGAACTTCCATTAATTCATCAGAAACATAGCAAAGTGATTTAAAATCCACATATGTATGCGTATATATATATATATATATATATATGTATGTATGTATGTATGTATATGTATGTATGTATGTATGATTTTAGTTTTAAACTTGGCAGATCAGGCAAATCAGGTATATCTATTGCGACCAAACAAATTAGTTTTGGTTCCACTTACTAAAACAAATAAAGACATCAGCAAGAATGAAACAATAATTTCAAGTTTGCGTAAATAGTTTATCACTCGAATGCATGCACAACATCGCACACCCATTATTTTAATGCTTCAAATACATAACTAGTAAAGCTAGTACCTTTGGGATGCGGAGAGGATTTTTTGAAGCATAAACGCACAGTTTACTGATTTTTCGATCATTCGGCTCTTCATCCTGCCAAGAATGAGAGAGAAGTTTTACATCAACTGGAAAAGATTCTACAAGGCGCAAAATGTGTGTATATATATTATATTTTAATTTCAAACATATGCCGTACTGTTACTAACTTCAAAAAGCGTAGCTGCATAGTTAATTGTTCCAATTCAAAGTATAATAAGATTTCAAATTCCTCCAATAGAAACCCCATTAAACGCTATCACACACGAAATCCTTCATCTAACAAACACAACACCATCCTATACACAACAATTCCATCACAACCAGCTCAAACTATTTAAATCACAACAAAAAGGTAAAGCATTATCGAAAAATCCAATAAACAGCTACCGCAAAACAAATTATCGCCCGAGAATTAAACCAAAAACGCAAACAAGTAACCGATGATGATCGAGAAACTAACCTGCGAACGAGGAAATATATCGGAGAGCAATTTCTTGTACCGCTTAACGGGCTGGCGCGACCTTGCACGCATAGAAGGACAAAAGAAACAGAGGCTCCCACACAAGGGCAATACAGTCCGAGAAATCACACCCATTTTCCCCTCAAATTCTCCCTCCTTTCTTCACCCTCAAATATACCTCACAAAATCGTCCAATCCAAACAAAAATTTTTCGTTTGGATTCGAACCCGATGACGATTGAAATCAAAGATCAATGAACATTTAAGTTGCGAGAATTGTGTGTGGGGGATTTGGGAGGGCTTGAGGTGGGTTTGTTGGAGAGGGATTGCGTCGGGATTCGTGCGGAGATCGGAGGACGGAGGGTGGTGGCCAGTGGGGGAATCGTTGAGAAGGTAAGTGCGACGACAGCACGGGATCACCGACGTCGTCCACCGGCGGAGAAATGATGAAACGACGACCACTCCCTGTCTCTCTCTCTTCCTCTGTCTCTCTCCCGCCTTTTTATACCCTTCGCACATTATGAACTTCTCTACTCTGCCCAACATTATAAATGTACGTGTGTTGTGTGGAGAGGTACCCACATCATAACGGCTATATTTAGAGTGGAAAAAGGGCCTTGCTTGTGTGGGACCTGTCAACAACTAATGATGTTTATATATTATGGTTTTGTCCATGCGGGTATAATTATGTTTATGTGCTTACCCAATAATGGACCATGGTTTTTAATCACTTGAATTTTATTCTAAATTTGTCTTTGTTAAAATTGTTAAATTTATGGAGTATTGACGAATTCGCTCTTTATTTCACTAATACGTGGTCACATGCTATTAGGTGAAGTAGTGTTGATGAGAGGGCCAAATTGGCGTATTCGCCTAATAATTTATCGTTCAAGTTGGGGTTAATTCTATGGTATCCTAGCAAAAAATTGGATACCATTTCCATAAGGTCATTTAAATGATTAGTAGACTACTTAAAATGGTAAGTTGGTCACTTCAATAGGTAAACAAGTATGGCTACTTCAAGTAAGTCATTCCAATTGGTAAATAGGCTACTTCAAATGGTAAATGAGTATAGTACCTTAAAAACCTTGTAGGTATTATAAAATTACCCTACCCTCAAGATAATTCGTACTCAAATTAGTTTTAAAATGAACTTGAGTCAATAGTTTAGTTGAATTGAATTATATTGGTTCTTAAGTTAGTACAATGGAGCAAAATGTTAGAAAAATATTTTTTTTTTTTTTTTTGCCAGGGTACAATTGAAGAAGTTTAAACTCTTAAGCTATCTTAATCGTACTTTTTATCTAATGCTTCATCAGTACTAAGCTAACCCTAGTTTCTTACTAGGGGCAATCTCCAATTTTTAGAATCATTGTTAAATCGAGACAAAAGTGGCAATGCATGAAGGGGCACCTTCTCAATCATAGGTACAGTGTATTAATTGGCGATCTCTTTCCCATATTCATCCTCATTCCTCATTTTTTTTAGGCTAAGTTTGTTTAGTTGGAATGGAACCTCATTCGAATTCATTCCAAATAGCATATTTAGATGAGGTAATTAATTTGAATGGAAATGAAATTAAATAGTGTGTTTAGACAGTCATTTCAAATCTCTTTCCATTCCAAACTATTTTAAGTATCGAATCACATTTCATTCTTATCCATTCCATTCCAGTTAAACAAACATAGCCTTATGGATGCATAAAACGAAGAGAAAGAAAGAGAGAGAGAGAGAGAGAGATGAGCAAGCAAAGAAAGAGAAAAGATCTAAGGAAGAACACCCGCCCCGCCGGTTGTCGTCGGCCATCGGCGTTTGGTGAACGATTCCTTCGGATTTCCAAAACCAGATGCTACAAAGGTCCTTTATTTTGATATTATTATTATTATAATTATAAAACTCAAATGATGGTTTCGACGCTAGGTCTGATCCCAAGATAAATGGGGTGTCTGAAGAAGACGATATGAAAGGGGAAGAAGAGATCTGAGTTCGTAACAAAGCTTGTAACCACCACTACAACTACTATCACCGTGGCTGCTGCCACCACAATACCGTTGTTATCACACCAAATCCACTGTCATCACTACCACTCCATCACCATTACCGCCCACCGTTGCCACCACTGCCACGACACCATGCATTGCTATCACCAGCTGAACTCCAATCCCACCACCACCACCACCACCACCAGCGGCCACCACCCATTGTCACCAGTGGCGGAGCTAGAAATTTACTACAGGAGGGTCGACATTCATTTTTTTTATTTTTTTTTATTTTCTTTTTCGTTTATAAATTAAAGAATCATAAGAATTAGTCTTTTAGTAATGTCCTTCACCTCCTCCATTTCCCTTCCCCCCAAAATAAAAAATTAAAAAAAAAAAAGGAAAAATGAAATAGACAATAACAAGAATTAAGAAAACTTTTTGAACAAATTAAAACAAAAACTTAGATATGTTTTTTTTATGACATGGAACTCTCAACAACAACTCGACTCTACCTCGTTAATCGTTTTTGGAATTGGGGAAAACCCCAAATACTTGCAACCTCCCACAAGTATCGATTAAGACTAAAACTCAAAACTAAGAGGTTTAAATATTACACTTTTAAAGCTAAGCTACCCTACGAGTAAAACTTAAATATTGATTGATATTAAAGGGGTAAAATTAGAAATATCAAATATTTTTGTGAAATAAAAGGAGTAAGAATTAATTATATGAAGGGAAAAATGAAAGAGGAAGGGGAAAAATTAGAAAATGTGAGGGATCAAAGAAAAAATCAATAGGATCAAATTTAGAATATCAGAATAAATGTAGCAAAAAAAAAAAAAAAAAAAGAGGAAAAATTTTAATGGGTGAGGAGGGCAGGTGCCCCCTCTGGCATCCGCTGCTGCGCCCCTGATTGTCATTCAGTCATTCTTTGACCGCCACTATCATGTTGACCACCATTGGCTTTGCTATTAAATTATAATGTACTCATCCAAATGGATTTTAACAATTTTATTATTATTACCGGAACATGTTTTTTGTTTAAAAAAATAAGAAACAAAACTTTAAAAAATAAATAAATAAATGAACTAAAGTGCATTTTCAATTTTAAGAACCTGAAACTGACAACTGTAACGTTAGTTGTCACGCTAAATTTCTATCTTTCCTTTCTTTAAGTTCATTTTTGGGAGGTCTTTTCAAAATTTTAGGTAACAAGCTTGTTACACTAGCAGTGCTCGTGTCTGGCCTTGCATCTTGAATGCCACATCTCTTGGATCCCCGCTGTTTAATTACACTAGGCTTATTGTCCAATGCTTTTTGCTTAATTTTCTCCTCAAAACAAGTAATCAATAACAACCACCTATTAAATCCACCAAACAAAAATCCAAAAAGGAAAAAAAAAAAAAATCAAGGCTTGAATACTTTTCTTGAGATTTAGGTTGAGTAAAAATTTCATCGACAAATAACTCTCCGTGTTTGGAAAAAAAGAGTATAGACAGAGAATGGCGACCAAGGGTGAGCACCAACCTAGTTTGGACCAAATGACGTCGATTCAGATGTGCGTGCAGAATCAAAAGACGAACTTTGCAATCGTGTTGTTATACATTGTTGGTTACATCTTGATGATGGTTCTATGTAATTTTATGCATGCCCTTTTAAAGCCTCTTTCCCAGCCTCGAATCGTCTCTGAAACCATTGTAAGTTTTTCCTAAATAGGAGTTTAATTTTTTTTTTTTTTTCTCTTTTTCAACAAATCATTTTTCAACGACAGTCATAAAGTAAGTCGTACTATAGAGGAGCCAACCATTTTAACCTGCCTTTTTTTTTTTTTTTTTTTTTTTTTGGCTCGAACTGGTTCATAGGGAGCAGGCTAGGCAATGGTATTTTGGTTTGAAAGAGAACATATACCCGGAAAATTTTATGGAAAATTCTTTTTGTGTAGCAATTGAAGAATAAAAGTTATGAGGTTGGCTGCAATACTACCTTTGAAAATACTACAATCATTCTTTTCCTCAGTAGCCATCTTAGTTTTGTACCATCTGGTATTTAGTTATGAAGTTGGCTGCAATACTAGCTACCTTTGAAAATACAACAATCATCTCTTCCTCAGTAGCCACCTTAGTTTTGTACCATCTGGTCCTTAGTAACCAACTTATGCGCGCTCTATCTCTCTCTCTCTCGCTCCACTTCAGTGATTGATAAAAAATTTTGGAGACATTCAACCGAGCTGCAATACATGTGCGAAATAAATTTTTCAAGTTTCAGAAATGGAATAACCTCGATTGTCAAATGCTTACATGGTTACAGGATTTTTTTATTGGGCTTTTCCAAGTTTTTGGTAATAAGCTTGCTATCTTGTTAGTGTTCATGTCTAACTAGGTTCATGACCTAACTAGGTACAACCTTTTTTAGGACACATGGATCTTGATCTTAAATGAATTTTTTTTTTTTTTTTGGTTTCCCAAGGTGTCCCAGGCGCCCAGAACTAATCCTCCGAAGTATGGTCGGGCGTTAAAGCGGAGACCTCTCCCAAGAAAGTTTTCTGCATCCACAAGGGCTCAAACCCGAGACCCCTTACTTAACCAACCAGAGCCCCTCCACTCAGGCCAACCTTCTCCAAACGTCCCTACTTTCTCCTTAGGCCTTCCTCGTTCATTTTTACCCCTTCCTCTTTCATTTTTGGGTAAATTGCATTTAAGGGTTCTAGCCAACCTTCTCCAAATTGCTTCTGTTTAAATGATTTTTGCACTAGGCTTATTCTCCAAACGTCCCTGCTTTCTTTGCTCCTCAAATCAAGGAATCAATCGCAACCACTCGTTTATTCCAAAAACACAAAAAGTGTGAAAAAACAAAATTTATGGCATCGATCGTTGTCCCTGTTGCATTTAGACAAGTAAAAATTTTGTCGACAAACAACTCTATTTGTGTTTGAGTTTTGTGCTTGAGAAAGAGAAAGCAAAGGAAGAGCAATGATGCCGGATGAGCAATTAATGCAAGGTCCTTATAATGTTGAATTCAACCGTCATCGCATCATACAATTCTTGGTTACATCTTGATGATGGTCCTATGCAATTCTTTGCATGCCCTTTTAAAGTCTTTTTCCTAGCCTCGAATCGTCTCTGAAACCATTGTAAGTTTCACTTAAACATGAGTAGAATCAGAAGAAACTTCCTTTAATTATTGAGTCAAATTAAATCTCTTTTTTTATTTTTCTGGCAAATTATTTTACAAAGCTGCATTGTAGAGAAGGCAACCCTTACTACTCGCTTTTTGGTGGTTATAATGACTAGACACTCAGACATGCAGCCATGTGTCCAACAAAAAAAAAATAAAAAAGGCTCATATGTCAGGACAATGGCCTACAGTCTGCAGGTGTCACTGCAAAAGCAATGACGGATTGTAGTGTAAGCATTTTTCCATGAAACAATAGACATGGTCAGAATAATTTCTTAGTGATTTAGCATTGAGTATCTCTTCATCAGCGCCACATTATGTATTCTCTCTCCCTCAATAATCAACTCTCTCTCTTTCCTCAGCACTGCAAGAACTCTGTTAATGTTGTGCTCTGCTATTATGTGGGAGTGATAATATATACGACATACAATTATTTCTTATGAAGTTTCCATCTTAAATGTTTGCAGTTAGGGATGATTTTCGGCAACATAAAGGGAATATATAAAGGTGGACCATTTGAGAAGTCACTACCCCAAACCTTGAAGAACATATCCGAATTTGGCATGATATGCTACATGTTTGTGTTAGGTCTAGAAATGGAACCTTTGGTACTTCTTCGAGGACTAACTCGAGAAGCCAAAGTGTCTTACGCTGGAATCCTATCAGCCTTCGTCCTGGGCTTCGTCACCATTAAATTTTTCATGCCTTCATTTGACGGTTCAAGGCTTGAGTTCATCCTCGCTCTGTCCATCACCCTCGCCGGCACAGCCTCTCCGGTACTAACTCGCCTAATCACCAACCTCAAGATTGGAAAATCGGACATAGGACGATTTGTGGTCATCGCAGGAGTACACTCCGATTTTGTTTGCACTCTCATCCTTTGCATAGGATTTGTCTTGCTTCCAACGCGTATATATTTCACTTCCAATACAAACCCTTTACATATGGCTGGTGCTTTGTTGCTCCAAGCAATGTTCACATCCAAGTTTGGACCATTAGTGATGAATTGGGTGAATAAGGAAAATCCAGAAGGGAAACCCATGAAAGGCTCACACCTGGTGATCTCAGTTGCCTTTGTGGTCTTGACTTGCGTCTGCTCGCCGTCAGTAATGTACAGTTCCATTCTGAGCGCGTTTATTTCGGGTATTTGTCTTCCAAGGAAGGGGAGGATATCGAAAATGATGGTGAGTAAGGTTAATTACCTCTTAAACACCATCTTCTATCCTCTTCTCTTCTTCTGGGTAGGGATGGTAGCTGATGTGACAAAGTTCGAGGCTGAAAATGGATGGACATGGGAAGCATTGGTTGTTATTTTCATGGTTACCACACTTGGGAAAGTCTTCGGAACAGTGGTCTCCGGCGTGCTGTTAGGATTCCATTGGCCGGAATCAGTTGCGATTGGATTGCTTTTGGCTACAAAGGGTCATTTTCACATGTTCTTGGCTGTCGTTGCCATTGATGTAAGCCTCTAACTCATCTTCATATGTTTCTTGGACTGCTCCAATATTTTTTGTAATTGGTTCCAAAATTTTATTTTGACTAGCTTGTTGTGGAGTACGTGGAAAAAATAATTGCAAAAAGTTGTAATCAATTGATTTCTTTAGTATTTTGCATTAAGATAAAATTCTAAAAGTCACTCAAATTATGGTCTCTCTGAATCAAATTTCTGGCTCTGTCCCGGCTTATGTCTCTGTGTCCTTGATCCAACTGCAGAAAAAGCTTGCAACTACTACAACCGGCATTGTGATCATAATTGTGTTCTTCCTCACCGTCATCTACACCCCATCAGTTGTGTCATACATCATCGAACGTGCGAAGAAACGCTCACCAAACCAAAAAATGGCACTTCAATGGCTTGACCCATTAAACGAGCTTCGTATCTTGCAATGCCTTCACGGCCTTCAAAACGTGCCTTCCACCATTAGCTTCATGGAGATTTCTCGAGGGACAGCCGACCCTGGAACCGTTGTTTATGTCACAGACATGATTGAACTCACAGAGCAAGTAGCAGCCACATTGGTGCACCGTGAAGGAGTGGAGGCTGTGACTGTGTCCGATAAGGAGGTGACTGAAATGAGAGACCAAATCACCAGAGCTGTCCAAAATTACCTGCAGGAAAACAGCGAAGGCATCACCTTACGACGAATGCTTGCACTTTCGACGATCAACAACATGCATCAGGATGTCTGTATTTTGGCAGAGGACTTGATGGTTTCACTCATAATCTTGCCGTTTCACAATTTTCGGCGGGCAGATGGTGAATTGGAGCAGATCCATCCTGGGTTCCGATATGTCAACCGGAAGGTGAGCATGTGCTTAAGCAAAAGGAAAATGCTAAGTATACCGGTTTTCATATCAATTCTATCTATCAGTACGCAAAACTCAGCAAATTTTAATGGTGCTTCAACATAGTCCTTGAGCCCTTCATCTATGCCCCTTAATTTGCATGATTGGGCCATCTTAGCCTCGTTAAAATTACATCCGGAGCTATCTAGAATTGGATACCATTTAGTGTCTAGTCCTTAAAAATTAGCTCATTTAAATGGTTTTGACTATTTGATTGGAACGTTTTTATTTTTTCAAGATTAGAGTGTCACCAACGTTCAAATAGCTTGATTAATATCAAAATAGTAGAATAACAAAGAGCATTCAATGGGGGCTAATTTTTTGAGGACATAATGTATTTAGTAAGACCCACTGTTTGGTCAGCCTCGATAACATTTTAATGATGATGGAGCCCAATTATATGAAGGAGACATGATTAAGGGGCAGAGGATGTCTATTCATGTCTCTATCAGTTCTATTATGAAGATTGCTTACATATATGAAACTTTAATGGTGCATTTAGATTAGGGATTTGGGTTAAGATGAGATTTCAACTTCATCTACCACTACTGCTGTTGTCATAATTTGCATTGAAATCCCAATTTAACCCAAATCCCTCTTACGAATCCCTCGTCCAAATGCACCATAAATGAATTATTCAAAAGCTTATCAATTGTCCCAAACAATTGAGAATGACGACACTTGCTCTTTATTTCATAACATGAACTACTTTCCCTTTGAACTCCTTAATTTTGGCAATTCACCAGGTACTTCGACACGCCCCATGCTCTGTGGGAATACTGGTGGACAGGGGTCTTGGAATGATCAACAGAATATCAAGATCATGCGTGTCTCTCAACGCAGCAGTCATCTTCATCGGCGGCAAAGATGACCGGGAAGCACTAGCCTACGCCAGCCGTGTAGCAAGACATCCCGGAGTGAGCCTCACGGTCATCAGATTCTTACTAGACACTGATACAGACTATGCCCAAACGAGAGCTGGCAGAAGCAGAGCCAGCATTGCCGAGCAAGAAGAGGAGATGAAGCTCGACGACGAGTGCTTCGCGGACTTCTACGAGCAACAAGTGGCCGGAGGGTACGTGGCCTACATGGAAAAGCATCTTGTCAATTCAGCTGAGACTTTTTCTGCTTTGAGATCACTGGAAGGGCAGTATGAGCTGATCATTGTTGGGCGAGGTGGGAGGGTGAACTCGGTTTTAACGGTTGGGATGAATGATTGGGAGCAGTGTCCTGAGTTAGGTCCTATTGGGGACATTTTGTCTTCGACTCATTTTTCGTCGACGGCCTCTGTCTTGGTCATCCAACAACACAGTCTTAAAGGAGAGATTGATGGCCTCCATGATGAATTTTCAATCATGTGAATGTATAAAAATCCTTGTACAATAGCTTAAAACATTTTTGGATGAATGGAAAGGGATTTATGATGTGGGCATTTTTTCATGGCCTTGCGTGTTTCAAGGACACTTCCAATGCCATTTCATGTTAATAGACTGCACATTCATTGATATGCTCAAACAGTGTCTAAAGACGTCACTTCAAATTGAGCCGTGCTACATTCCCCAATGTAGCACAACTCATTTGCTCAACTTTGTTTGCCCGACTAATATGGCAGTTATGTAAGCCGATGTGGCATGCTATGTCTATTACTACTTCATTTTACATCAATTTCTTCGTGAATTTGATAAGCAGGACAAAACAGTTGAACCTTTCTAGCATTTTTCTTCCAAATTTACAGGTTCACATTTGCCCAAAAGCTAAAATTAATAAATAAAGAGGGAAGCCAATCCCTGTTGCCCTGTTTGTTACATACGCATCCTGATTGCCTTTCTATATTCATTTGCCAATAGATGGAAAAAAATCTCTCTTCCTCTTTTGTATCTTTTATCATCTTTCCTTATATATCTGATTTCTGAATGCATCTCGTGCTTCTATTCAAGTTGGACTAGAAAATCTAATAAAACAGTTGGCATAAGGAAAATCGAACTAGAGCAATACTTGTTGCAGGCCAAAATTAAGCCAATTTTCAGCTGGAAATGACTTGGATGATAACAGAAGCAGCCTATTTTCTGGTAACTACAAAGCCATACCATACCATACCACCAATTGAAATGAAGCTCAAGGCAAGATCATGCTAAAATCAGCCTAAAGGAACCCATCCACTGCAGGACAAGAATAACAGAGCCGCAGTCCACACTGTATAAACCTAAACAAATAATAACATGCAAAGAAGCCTCCCACAATTGCATGGAAGATATCCACTAGTCAAGATATAACTAAGGTTTCATCAACCACAAAATTCATTCTAGAGAGAAAAATATAACATCATGGATACTTGGGGAAGGAATCCAGAAAGGAAGCTATGAGAAACCAAGTGCATATATCATATGTGCCATTTCTTGATGATTGCTATGATAAATCATTCAGTTGCATAGGTTTCATATTCTTCGTATCTTCATACAGTAGAAAAAGTCGATAGTATAAAACAACCAACAGACTTATAGCACCAGTCCCAAAAAATTCACAGCTCGCACCATTTTAGTTCTATCAGATAACAAACACCCGCTATTCAGAACACCATCAGAACACTGATTGCTTTCTCAAATGCATATTAGAACTCCCTGGAATGCCTTGCAATTTCAGCCTGCAAAAAGGAATTTGAACATGTAAGAAATGGGCACAATATGAGCACTTGAAAACAAGAATAAGAGCGAAAGTGTCAAATGTAAATGTAAATGGACTCATTTCTCCCCATTATGTTTAAAAACTTTATTTATTTCAGACATAATTCAAACCACATTCCAGTTGCCCATAGTTCAAAATTACTACCACTTGAACAATCATAAACTCCGACAATAGATCTATTCTCTCAGTTAGTTGCCATTCTTCCTCTGAAATTCAGATTTAGAGTCAACTCAGATATAATAGACTCATTCTTCCTTACCCTGATGTTCTGGGATATGATTTTACCATCATAGGAAATAGCATTCTAGTTGAACAATTTTAAAAAATGAAGGATGCAGGTACCTAGTGAACCTATGAAAAAAGCAGCTTTTAAAAGGGCACACATCAATGCCACAGGCCATATTCTTATCACTAGAACGTAGTTGGAGAAAACACCTAGAACCAAATGGAAAGTTTGCTCCCTGAAGAAAGTGACACTTGCAGCCTGATGAGGTCCATAAAGAATAGAGGGAAGGTTCGAATTACTGAGACCAGTCACAATTCAATTGGTTATCATCAAAACTAGCAAGTTCTATTCTGAAGCCGAGACAAACTGGTCTGAAGGCAGTGAGTCAGTATTTTTTTATTTTTATGTGAGGAGACAGTATGTTTAAATAGATTATAGTGGATACAACTTCTAAACGCTGCTCCAGAAAACTCAAAACGAGATCTTTGATAAAACAAAAATAAAAGTGGTAAAGGATGATTTAACCAAGCAAAAGGAAAGAAAATTCTGCATACAACTTTTATTCTTTTTTTTTTTTTTTTTTTTGAGAGGGGTGGGGGGGAAGAAAATTCTGAATAAAATGGTGTGAATGCTCCAGCAGGCAAAGTCCTGATTGATTGAGACAACTGTGGCTGCTAATAAAAAATTCTTATTACATAAAACTTCATATTACTTGGGGCCTGAAATAAGAAATTTGGACACCCTGACAATTCAGTCATGTGCCCATGTCCTAAAATTTGGGGATTAGATAAATCCAATAACTAGTAAAAATCAACACCCAACACGCATACCGTAGGCAATGTAACATACCTCCAAGCACAAGGAAGCAAGTGATTAAGGTAAACTTTAATGCTTCATAAGGCATGTGAGACTTGTGCTTTAAAGGCTTAAACAACTCGAGGTCAACTTTAGAGGTTCATGCCCAAAATGCAAGGATTACATGAAATGAAAACCAAAAGCCTAAATTGCAACTCCATGTCTAAGGCATGCACTGGATACACAAGAGGAAACGTAATATGAAGTATGTTACAAGTCCTTAATAAAGGTTCGAATTCTCGACATAATTCTAGCATTCATGTTCATGATATGTCAATTGTGAACATAATTCTAGTATTCATCTTTATAAAAATAAATAAATAAATCTAGTATTCATGTTCATGTTATGTCACACTAACAGTAAAAGCAAATAGCTGGCCAACTAGGCTAAGTGAACACCAAGGCAATGCCTTGCCCATGTTAGCTTTGTTCCAAAATAGAAGTTGACATTGACCATATTCCTCATTAAGGGATTTCTGTCCAAGATGTAGACATGATAAAAGGCCAATGGCCTACAGTATCCTTTGATTGTAGCACCTCTCTCTCTCTATCTCTCTCTCTCTCTCTCTCTGAGATGGTTAAATCATTTGTGAATTACTTCTCTAAACAAACAAACACAACAGACACATAAATCGGCATGCACACACACAATTCTTCAGGACTTTAACAAGAACACAATTTCTTAATATAACACCTTGAGATATAAAAGGGGGGAAAAATGAAGGTAAAGGTGCAACAAATCTTTCCTTATATTATATCTTGGGGCCTCTTGCCACTGTTCCTGAACGGTAACATGCATACATGTCACCTCCATTGCTTTTTCTAAATTTTTTTTTTTTTTTTTAAATTCAAAAAATGCAAAAGCAAAAACAGAACTGTAAGCCAAAACGTCTCCTCATCAGTCATAAACAACTCAGAGGAGAGAGAGAGGACATGAGAGAGTGATTTCAAATTTCGAAATTTGAAATCTTTAGTTTCACCCCCTTATTTCCCTCTCCCACTGCTTCACTCTCCTCAAATCCAACCGAGAAGACGGTCCACACCACTCTCCTCCATGCCACTGCAAAGGTGTCTTCTTCTTCTTCTTCTTTGGTCGCCTAGAGAGCCCCACCCTTCCTATTGTTCGGCTACAAACCGGAGATTAGCATATTTTGTGATTTAGATTTGAAGTTTGCATATGAATTGAATTTTCGGTGTTTCATGTTAGGGGTTTATCTATTATCACATATCTCAGGGTTCCATGAATTCATATATGTGAGGGGTGAGGGGTTGGCTGTGGCTTTCCGACTAAAGTAGGAAGAGGATGGAAAGCTGGAAACTCCAATTGCTCCTATTGCCGTTTCAATTTTGCTCCTATTTCCATTTCAATGAGTTTTATTTCTAATTTCAGATTCATACTTTACTATCAAGAACTCATTTGAGGTAAATAAATTTAATCATGTTATCTTTATGACTAATGATTTTTATTTTTAATTTCAGATTCATACTTTACCATCAAGAAGTCATGATTTGAGGTAAAAAAATTTAATCATGTCAACTATATATTAATGGCATTGATTTTAACTTTCAATTGATTTTTTGGTTGGCATGGTAGTTTTAGTTTTTCACCATGGTGATGTAAATATCTTCTAGGTATGTAATACCCTAATTTAATTTATATCTCATTTTTGTTTGGAAAATGGACAGGTATCAGTACCATTTCTCATATAGACTTCATGCAACTACTTATTCCTTGACATTCTATGTTTATCCTAATTTTTTTGTTAATTTTATCCATTTGACTGTAACCATAATTTCTTTTAAATTTGGGTTGATAATTTTAGGCATATATTTATTTATTCATTGTTATTTTCTAAGTTCTACAAGTTGTGGTTTATTTGATCTTAAGTTTGATCTTAATTTTTTGTTACGTTTTCATGGGCTGTATGCATTTGGAAAAAGTTAGCCCTTTGTGTAGTTCACAATGGAGGGTAATATTTCTTGGAGATTCAATTATACTTTGTCTCTTCGAAGACATCCGATGAAATTGGAACGAGACATATTTCAACTATACTTTGAACCATTGGGGATAAAAGGAAAAAGAAAAGTGAAGGAATTTGATATTAACTTCCAAAATTTAAGGCTTAGTAATATCATTTGCCATGATCTTTGTTTGCTTGCTTCGAGGATTCTTAAATTGCAATGTTCTTAATGATGGAAATTTCTAATTATAGTTTTCTAATTGTCTTCCAAGCCAAATTGGTAGTAACTTCTTACCATGTGATGTGATTGTCATCCAAGCCAAATTATGTGATTTGTTTATTTTTAAATTTTTTGTTTAGGGTTCACTTTTGTAAAACTTTTTCTATTTCTTTGGTTGATGGGTTTTTGTTTGTATAAATGGATTCTTCTTTTCTTTCTTTTTGGACATGAGAAACCTCTTATGGGTAAACCTAGAGCCCACGCAACCCATATGAACTAGTTACTCCAAGGCCGCAGGCCTTTGAACCTTCTGTAGGTGAATTCAAGGGTTTAGCAAGAGTCAAACCTAAGACCTTTGCTTCCAAAGTATAAATGAAGAATGGATATGGATTTTTCTAAATCGAGCAAATAGATGATAAGTAAGGCTTTGCAATTCATGGTTTTGTTATTCCCCAGTGTTTGTTCCAAAAATTTTATTTTTATTTTTATTTTTTTTGTGTTTTTTATGAATTTGTTTGTTAGTCATATGTTTGCGCATTGCTTACTTGAGGTGTTTTCTCTTCTTCCTATTTTTTTTAAGATTTATTTTGCTTCCCTCTCTTTCTCTCATATGAATTTTGCTACTTATTCATATAAACGGAAATTTTCAATCAAGGAGAGATAGAGCTCTTCCCACTTAAAATTTCTATCTTGAATAACTTGATTTGTATTTTTCTTCTTCTCTCATTTTGATATTTATGCTATTCAAATTCTACTTCTCAATCTTTTTTAGGCTTGCTTCGTATTTCAAGTTCACAATAAATTGAAGAACTTATAAACAATTTGTCCTTCTCAATCTTTTTAGGCTTGCTTGGTACTTCAAGTTCACAATAAATTGAAGAAATTACAAAAAATGAAATCATTCATCTCTTTTTTAGTTGTAAGAATTCTTTATAACCATGTTCTATTAACTTACGATGAAATTTTTGAAATTCATTCTCAATTTAACACTATGTTTTTTTTTTTCTTTGATGAAAGTACTTTTTGAGATAGGCAATAGATTTTTTTTCCCCCTAATTTTTCCTTTTCAAAAACTAAAGTCAGAAACATGTCATGTTTAGTAGAATTGTTTTGCAATAAATAATCCAAGTGCATATAGGAACCCTAGCTGACCATGTTGTAAGTTTCAATAACATGATTGATAGTACAAAAGAAGTAGAAGTCAAGGTTCCAAACTTTTAAAGGAAGTGCCAATAGAGGCAATTATGTTCCAAGCTAATTCTAAACATCTAAACCTGGTTGATATTCTACATGTGTGTTTACCTTTTGGTTAAGTTAATTGCAAACTTAATTTTCTGCCATTTTATTTAGTTACTTTACTTCATTTCCCCCATTTTCTCTTCTCTGTTTTTTTTTCCCTTCCTTTTTATTTTGGTTTGTAATTTTTATTTACTGCTAATAAAACATGTGTTTGTTAACTTAGTGTCACTCAAATTACTATTCTTCTTTCTATTTTCATTTTGATTTATTATTTTCCCTACTCTTTTCGATTAATTTACCTGGAGCTGAAGGTAAGTGGTAAGACACTGTTTAGGTTGACTTTTTTATAGTAAATTTGAAAATTTTGGGGGCAACATTTAAAAAAAAATAAAATTATGCTTCCTATGGAGAAGTGAAGAGCATGTTTGATAGAGTTGTGATGCCTATAATAACTATAAAGAAGAGAATTATGTGTGGATGGTGTTAATGGATGGGAATAACATGGCGATGTTGTTAGAGGTAGAGGTGGTGGTGTAGTGGTGGTGGCATGGGGGTTGGGTGGTCATGGAGGCGGAGGTGTAGGCATAGGCAAATAGATGGTAGTGGTGGTGGTGGTGGTGGTGGCAAATATATAGCTATGGTATTGACAACAGAGGTAAAGGTGAAAGAGATGATATTATGGCTTACTAACAAAATAGGAGATATGTATAATTTGGGTTTTGTGAGTAGCATATGACTTATGTAGGTGATGCACTACATTGACAATTTATTTTTCTCAATATTATCTATTTAGTGATTTATTTCCCATTAGTGTATGGCAATCATGTGCTGATCACATATTTATTTTTATCTTAATTGTTAGTGGTCAATGAACTTTAGTATGTCAATATGTAACATGCACACGTCTTATTCAATTTTCTTTACTAAGAAATTCATATTCCTTTTCTTTTCAGGTCCATGTGTGGCGATATGTTGTGTGGGCTTCTAAGGAAAAAGTAAATAGACAATTATATAAAGAGTTATAAAGGAAGAAACTTTGCACACTGAAATAAAATGTTTTGTGTACATATGTAGCAATTTGTTGCTTTTCATTTGGTGTTTCATTCATATTCCTTTTGATCTTCTCAAATTGATGTACAGTATTTGCATTATCTTTGGAATCTTTAGTTTTTTTCCCTCGACTTTTTAGTGTTGAATCTTCGTTATGATTGTCTTTGTAGTAAGTTGCGTCTCTCTCAATAGATTGTGGTACTTTTAGAGATTGATTTTACATTTTATGTAAATTCAAATTGTAGAGTAAAGCAATTTTTTATTTTATAAATTGTGGTAAATTTTTTTAGGTAATCCATAAAGGGTGAAACAAAAAGAGGTCATTGCCTCCATAGATAGTGTGATGGGATTGATTCCTGTTGCCTATGTTTACTTTGATCTCTTGATATGGCGAATGTGTTTTGAGGAAATTCATTTTATTTAATCTACTTAAAAAGTGCGTAATGTAGCATTCAACTCCACATATTCATTTTAGTTATTCTACTTAGAAAGTGCACAATGGAGCATTCAACTCCAATTATATCGGAAGTTTGGTGTATGGGAGAGGAAAAACTTCAGCATCCCAAGATTTTCAAACAGGCTTGGCCAACATCATGTTGTTTGGTTTATTCAAGAGAAAAGACCCTCATCATCCCAAGACTTTCCAAGATAAATAGACTTTATGAATGACATCCCAAAGTGTGTAAATAGATATAGCACAAACTTTTTTTTTTTTTTCAACCCATTGCAGTTGACGCATTATAGTTTTTATCTTAAGAAGTTTCAATACCATTTTATTTTTAGTAGGGATGCAACTCATTCAAATTGGGTTAGTTTTGCCTCACCTAGAGCTGGACCAAATAGAGGTGGTTTCTTTATTTTCTTAACTCAAGATTAGAACAAAAACCAAACCAAACCAAATGATAGGTTTTGGTTTGATTCCTGGTTTGTACTGGATATATTTGCAACCTTAATTTTTTGGGCCAAACAGGATCTTGAGTCAAAATCATGTAGATGAAGCTATTATTTCACTATAGGTTTTTGAGTTGGTAAGAGTAAACAAAACTTTATTATGCTGGAGAACTACTGACAATTGGTCTCTCATTCTTTTAATATAAGTTGTGGAACAAGGATCCTTAAAACTGAACCAATAATGGAGAATGGCATTTTTATTGCTTATACAAGAATTTTTTATAAATTTATTGTTTGCTTCCAATGCCCGGGATTTCTACTAGTATAACATAGAACAAGCTGGTCTCTAACAACATTGCGGTATTTTCTTCAGGCAGAAGTTTGAGTGCCAAAAACAAAAAACAATAACAGAACAGAAAAAAAAAAAAAAAAAAAAAAAAAAAAAAAACCTTCCAAGATACTGCAACAACAATTACTAAAAGGGAACCAACAGCATCTTATTGAGAGCAAGAATCCTGTTAAAATACGATCACTTTATCGAACTTATACTAAAAATCAACCAGTCATATTTAAAGCTCTCTACAATTTCCTTGTTGGTTAAAAACATTCTAAAACTGCCATAAATAAGGTAACTCATTCAAACTCGAGATATTATATGTAGTTATAAATCAAGAAAGACAACAATTTCAAGTACCTAATAACAGACCTTCGGAAGTCCATATGACAAAACATTCTAAGAAAGTATAAATAACAAGATAGAAACTATATACAATAACATGCATATATCAACTGTTAAGACACCAAAAAAGATGTAGCCAAAAGCCCTTAAACATCCTTCTAATTTGGTGTAGTCATGGACCTAATGGCACATTGTCAGATGCAACTTCACAATTAAAGCATGCTTCTGATCCAAAATCAAGATTATTAAAAATTAATACCCCTCCTAACCTTGATTAATAAACAAAGGTCACCGATATCCTAGGAATAAAAAGCTTGATCTGCCATCATACCTCCTAAAAGATTTACTTTTTCTATGATAAACCATATATAATCCAGCAATGAACTACCACACACCCCACCCCACCCACCCCCCCCCTCCCAAAAAGTAACCCCCCCCCCCCCCAAAAAAAAAAAAAAAAAACACAAACAAACAAACAAAGAAAACAAAAAAATAAATAGAGCAAAAAAGGAAAATGTACTTTGCCATGTGTGCATAATGTGGGATAATGGCTAAGGATAAAATATACACATGTCATCCAACCACATACCATAATACCTCCGATCTGTGGTGAACTTGAAATTTGGCCAAGCCTCCTAAGGTCCGACCTTTCACTATGCACCTTGTATACTAGTAATGAGAAATGAATCATCCCATTCTATAGTGTCAATAAAATCAATTCTAGAATCAATCTATAACCATTAGTCCAGTACCACTGGTCCACTACCTCCCAATCTGCATATGAACTCGATAATAGCAATAAACCCCACAGTAATAATTCAAATTTGAAGTAACTATTAAGTAACCTTACTAAAGTGATCACACCTAAACCTAATCTCTTTGTTCTTGATGCTTATATATTCCAAACCCTGTGTCATTGTTTCTAACGCTAATAGTAGTTACTTAATTTTAACCAAGGAAGAAGTTCAATCACAAGCGTGCACGGCTTAAACACAATATCTAGAATACTAGAAATTTAAGATATCATCGAGAAAGAGAAGGTGTTAAACCTCGAAGGAACTCTTCAGGTGATCAAGCTCCTTGTCTAGATCATTGATAGCCTGATTATATGCCTGCATTGGCGAAGACTGGCTAGTTGTATGAATCTGCAAAACCCCATCAAGCTGGTCAGAACTCAGAACCAACCATATCATGGGATTCATGGCTTTAAGAAGGAAAAATTTTATATTCTACATTCAACCTCAATTCACACAAAGTTGTGTAACCATAGGCTAAACAGAATTAAGGAAATAAGACATGCATATATTAAGAATTTTATTCAATAATGCACTTAAAAAACCAGATTATTTATGGGTCTCAATTACATAAAGGTAAAGTGTTAAAAACTGTAGCATTTTCTACATTTCCATTACAATTACACCATGCCACCATGAAGAAAGAGGAAGGTACCCACCATATAATAAATTCTATTCAATAAAAAAACTGCACCAAAAAATCAACTTCTGAAAATGTTAAACTTCTGATTTAAAAACTCTCCTTAGATTAAAAGTGAATGTTGAAATCGTCAATTCAATCTAATTTTCTGTACACTTGATTCAATAAATGAAATATGTCAAGCAATGGATCCAAACCCTTTTCTATCCACTTGATTACTAAATGAAACACATCAAAAGATGGATTTGAGCCCCTCTTCATCGTAAAATGGTGCCATCTCAATGAGAATCTAACAAAATGTATGGGCTGAATTGTACATAAATCAGACACATTAAATGTATATACCAAAATCATCCAACAATTAATGTAATGACATGTTGACACCTTTCCTAATTCGTTTACAAATAAATGCAAAATCCTATAAAATTTGTACACACATATGACTACAATTTAGTACACCATAAACCATATATCATAAAAATAAAATAATAAATAATAATAAATACAAACCCTAACAATGATCTTGTAGATATATATATATATATATATAGACCACAATCACAATTCATAAAACACTAAACCCTATACAATAAGAAGGTAAAAATACTAAACCTAACTATAATTCAATTTGGTATATATATATATATATATATACACACACACCCCAAAAAAAGAAAAAAAAATTTTTTTTTTTTTTTTGATAAAGGTAAAGCAAATTGTATTAAAAAGAGGCAATTGCCACGTATACAGTGAGTATACCAAAAGAAAAGTTTGTAGATATATATATATATATATATATATAGACCACAATTTATAAAAAAGTTTGTAGAAAAGTTTGTATATATATAGAAAAGTTTGTAGAAAAGTTTGTAGATATATATATATATATATATATATATATTTACAATTTATTATTATAAATAATAATAATAAGAAAATACAAACCCTAACAATGATCTTGTAGATATATATATATATATATATATATAGACCACAATTACAATTCATAAAACACTAAACCCTATACAATAAGAAGGCAAAAATACTAAACCTAACTATAATTCAATTTGGTATATCTATACTACCTATAAAAAGCTGAATGTGAAAAAAACTTTTGATTGACTAATACACCCTTCTTTTAAATTTTAAATACACAACTATCCTTCTACACCCTTTTAATCTTATTGTAGTTGAATAGATAACAACTACTATTGTAGTAAAGTTTATATAGGAGACATCTATACTCTTGTAGTTAACTTATATAAGAAACATTTCTCTTTGTATTTCATTAGAGTTCTATGCAAGGTCATTCTTTAGCTTTTTTCATTGTGAATGGATGTTTCTTCATCAAAACTTTAAAGGAAATAGCAAGATTTATTGGTTTTCAATTGTTAGAGGTTAGAATTTGGTAAGCTTGAATTCATTGTTTTTCTCCATAACATGTATGATAATCATTTCATGATTATGATATACTTACAAAATTCATCAATGTTACTTTGATTTGTGCAAATAGTTTACTTATTTTATTTTATTTTATTTTACTCGAACTCATCAATTACCAAAATATAATACCTTCAACTTATTAAGCAATGACATTTTTGTAAATTGTTGACAACACATATCTTCAATAATGATTAATTTTTTTAATTTAAATTTTCATTTCAAACTGTTGAAGTTTTGTGGTTAATCAATATAATATTGTGTTACTATATATTATTGGGAATTATTATATTCTAAATTTATTTGTGACTAACTTAAAATTTTTCAAATTAGTTATACTACTCACTATAAGTTTCATTAGAAGTAAAAATCTAACCAAACTAATATTAATATCTAATTCTTTAAAAATTATTCTTTCATTTATATTTCATATTATTGAAAAATAACCACCAGCAACGCACGTGTGCCTACATCTAGTGTGTATATATATATATATATATAGACACACACACACACACACACACCCCAAAAAACCTTTTTTTTTTTTGATAAAGGTAAAGCAAATTGTATTAAAAAGAGGCAATTGCCACGTATACAGGGAGTATACCAAAAGAAAAGGAAAAAAAAAAACAAAACAAAAAGCCTAAAGAATCAAGCTGTCCAAAAAATCCTCCAGAGGTGTCCGGCGAAAAAAGAGGCCAGGATCGCCCCACTCAATCAGTAACTCAAAAATATAATATCTCAGCTTTTCAATTCTCCATTCCCCTCCCTCAAAATTGAGGCTAACATGCTTCAAGGCTTTTGGAATCCAATGGGCGATGCCTCGGTAAGTGTTTGAGTTGGTTGAATCCTGGTGGTGCAGAAGCAAAAATAAGGATGCTTTGGCTTTTCGGAAGATGGTGCCACATGCTACACCAAAAAGGGAAAACTACTAGGGTTTATTAATCCCTAAACCCTATATAATGAAAGACAATAAAATTACTCACTCTAGCTAAAATTTCATAAACATATATATACACACACACACATTAACAAGAAGTACAGTTTATTAAACCCTAAACCCTATTCGGAAAAAAAAATGGGGGTAAAAATACTAACCCTGACAATGATTTTGTACTGAAGAGGGTGTGGAAGCTTGTAACCAGCAAAGAGGACATTTTCGTCACGGTGAAGTTGCCTGCGTATCATTACAAAAAAATTAACAACAATTAGTATTAAGGAAAAGCTTAAACAAGTGAAAATCAATAGAAATTATGAAAACAATCGGTCCATACATGCGCAGGATGTTTCCGATTGTGTGGTCTTCTCTCTCGATGGTGAACGATGCCGCATTGATAATCTTGGTATCTCTCTCGTATGAAACCCTGTCATTTGCAGCCAAAGAAAAATGAATATACCTACATACTGTAAGAAAGAGAGAGAGATATATATGGAGAGTTTTAGAGAGAGAGGAGGAGAGAAAGATTACTTCTTTGTGCCTTCGGGGACGACAAATCGCTCGTATCGGTCAGGGGCGTTCATGGTTCCTTCTCTCTCTGTTTACCGTGAGAGAGTCTCACACAGTCCCTGTTCTTAATTTCTTATAGGGGAGGGCTATTCGCGCTCCCCCAAACACTTCTTGCACTCCCCTCTATCTTAGAAGGACAAAAATACCCTTCATCAAATTAGCAAATCATGCCTCCTACAGTCCTACAAAACAAACCCGTCTTTCTTCCTTCAAGCCTCTCAACAGACCCAGACGCGTTGACGAAGGTCTACCGCCAAACCCCTCTCACTCTCACGTCCTCTCTTTCTTTGAGCTTCACTTTGGTGACAATTTTTTTTTTCCCCCCTTTCTCCGTTTTGGAATTTAAACTATTTGATTTGGTAATTGGATTTTGGTCATGAACATCACCGTGAAAGACACAGCACTTTTTGAGATAGAGAAGGAGGAGGAAAGGGGAGAGAGAGAGAGAGAGGGACCCCCAACTGACGGTACCTCATACTCTGGCAAAAGTCGCCGCCGGCGGAACTTAGATGACACCCTAAGTAATTTTCACCTTCTTCAAAGAAACCCCATACACAATCAAATTCTTCACCTAAAAGCTATTAGATCCACCACAACCCTCCAAGGCTCCAAACCACCTTCTCAGTCAAACCCACAAAGCTTTATAACCAACAAATCTGCTGCCACGAACCAGTCGACGACCCGCAAACAACACAAACTTGGCAATAAAACCCATAGACAAACCAAACTCTTCCCTACCACGGAGAGTTAATGTGATCAAGGGCATTTTTGTCCTATAAAGTGATAAAAAGAGAAAGGGGAGCGCGAATAACAACACTCCCCTGCTTATGTTGCGGGTAGTCAGCCCTGACCCGCCTCTAATAGAACGGGTTTGGGCAGTGTCTCACTATCGACTGCCTTAATGTCGTAGGGACGCGGATTAGAGAAATACGCATTCCATAAAAACTTGTATTTGTTATGAATATTAAACATTGAGTGGACATTGAGTGGATGTCCACACCCCCTCCACTTTGTGATAATGGGAACATCACTTCATAAGTAGGTTAGGTAATCCCATCATGAGGACCAAATACAAACAAAGATAAAAGGGGAAGAGGAGAAAGAAGAGAAATGAAGAAATGTGTATTCGGAGAGAATGAAGGGAGGAGATTGAGACAGTGTGTCTCAAAGAGTTTTGCTGATCCTTATATAATGTTTATACATTCAGATGGAAATCAAAGAAGATGAATGAGAAATTTATTCTCCTCACAACTTGTTCTAAATTCTTGGTTTTACAACACGTTATCAGCACGAATTGCTCAAGGAATTTGGGAGCAATATCATACTACCACCATCTTCTTTCTTAACCAATTTGGTTGTGGTAAGTTGGTAAGTTGGTACGTTCTAAACCAATTTGATTGTGGTAAGTTGGTATGCTCTTAACCAATTTGGTTGTGGATTGGTTTTTACTCTAAATTATATACTTGAATGGATGAATCCATCTTCTCTTCCTGAAGCAAGAGAAGATTTAAAAATAAAACTTGAAGTTTTATAAATAAATAAAAGGAGTGATGATTCATTTTCTATTCTTGAAGTAAGAGAAAGATTTGAAAACTTGAAGTTTTCAATATGAAAAGTTATTATTTACATGTTATCTTCATGAAGGAAGAAACAAATTTCAATCTCCAAAATTTTCTATAAGAAAAGTTGTTGTTCATATATTCTCTTCCTGAAGCAAGAGAAGATTTAAAATAAAACCTGAAGTTTTATAATTAAAAAGGAAAAAGGGTAACAATTCATCTTCTCTTCCTGAAGTAAAAGAAAGATTTGAAAACCAGAAGTTTTCTATAAAAAAAAAAAAAAAAGTTATTATTCATCTGTTCTCTTCCTGAAGCAAGAGACAAATTTCAAAACCTGGAGTTTTAGAAATAATGAATAAAGTCTCAATTTAATTGAATAAAGTGATGGTCAATGATGACCAAATTAAATTGAGTCATATATTTCTCTATTCTGTGTTATGCAACTTCTTTAGATGCTTGTAAAATTTTGGTGAAAATTCGTGGGTGCGTCTTAACTTTTGCTTTAGTTAGCATAGAAGAACACACAAAAATCTGCTCTTGTTTTACTACGAATTGACTGTCAACGTCACCTCTGTTGTCAGTCAACTTCTCTCAGATTTACTGGTAACTTCACTCTGTCAGCTTAAAGTATGTCATTTTATGATAAAAGCCACCAGAAGTGGAATAATGGAATACCAAACCACCAGAAGTGGATTAATGACATATCAAACAATTAGAAGTGGAGCAATGAAATACTAAACCACTAGAAGTGGAATACTAAACCACTAGAAGTGGAGCAATGCTATTAAGGATTAATTAATCCTCTCGAGATCTGCAACCGTCTGCCAATAATGTTGCCTTTTGATAAAATACTGCTGCTTTGTTGACAGTTAATCACATCTTGATACTGTAGTCCCCTCATCATGCTAATTGTGTCGATTAGCAGATAAGGGTCTTGGGCTAATGGGTTAGGCGTGCCTTGGCTTGGACATACCAGGTACTGGGCACTAGTGTGGGTTTGTTTGGATAGGCCAGACAAGTGTTATTAGGCAGAAAGTATACCAGCCCATTGTTCTCACACCAACAAGAACAGGAAACCCAAATGGTTTGAGCCCAGAAAAATATAATGAGAAATAAATGGTAATATCACAGTGAGGTAAGAATTCACACCCCCAAACTAACAAAGTGATATTTTTACAGCAAGATTTGCAGATTGTCATTTTGATGAAACACAGTTCCCGTCGTTAGGAGGAGGAAATCCACTGATAGAAGAACGACGTGAACTTTCTTGGAATGTACCATCTTTGTCCCATCTTGATCCACGTACTGCTCAATGTGAAACTGAAGTACAGAGGATCACTCATCTTCAGAAGATTGCTAATCAAATGCCAGATGCATTTACAGACGCAGAAAAAATAACTAAGTCTTATATACCTACTGCAAACACACCAGCAAAGATCAATGTACCAATTGGTAAGTCTACTATTATTGCAGCAAATAAATCATCTACTAAACGCCTGAAGTGTGGTAGACCATTGGGTTCAAAAGATTTAGTTCCCCGGAAGAGGAAAATAAAAGTGCAACAAAATATAGAAAATAGTACTCCGGAAGAGGCTATTGAACAAGAAATAAATATTCCCACAAATTCTGATTTAATAACTCCTGAAGAAGAAAATGTCCCTGAAGAGACAGAAAACAATAAAAAGGCATATGTACATGGAAATGAAGAAATTTCCATAAACTATACGTGTACAAAAGAATTGTGGGATCGCTCAGAAGTGGTTATTAATTATGTATTTTCTTTCGCAGTAGCTACTGAAATTTCGAAAGATGATAATGATCTCGAACCACGCACTGTAGACGAATGTCACAGTAGACCTGATTGGTCAAAGTGGAAAAAAGCAATCCAAGCAGAATTGGATTCGCTAGAAAAACGTAAAGTATTTGGACCTGTAGTCCTAACACCCAATGATGTGAAACCCGTGGGTTACAAATGGGTGTTTGTAAGAAAGCGTAATGATAAAAATGAGATCGTCAGATATAAAGCTCGTTTAGTAGCACAAGGTTTCCTGCAGAGACCTGGGATTGATTATGAAGAAATATATTCACCTGTAATGGATGCCATTACATTTCGATATTTAATTAGTCTGTCAGTCTCAGAAGGACTTGACATGCGTCTTATGGACGTAGTTACTGCATATTTATATGGAAAGTTAGATGCAGATATATATATGAAGATCCCTGAAGGATTCAAATTGCCTGAAGCAAATACATCACAACCACGAAATATGTACTCAATTAAACTGAGACGATCCTTGTATGGATTAAAACAATCTGAAAGAATGTGGTATAATCGTCTCAGTGAGTACTTAATTAAAGAAGGATATATTAATAATCCTATATGCCCTTGTGTATTTATAAAGAAATCAGAATCTGGATTCGCCATCATTGCAGTCTATGTTGATAATATAAATTTAATTGGGACTCTTGAAGAGCTCATAAAAGCTGCTGAATATTTGAAAAAAGAATTTGAGATGAAAGATTTAGGGAGAACAAAATATTGTCTCGGCCTGCAGATCGAGCACAAATCAAATGGAATTCTTATCCATCAATCAGTTTATACCGAAAAGGTATTGAAACGTTTTAATATGGATAAAGCGCATCCACTAAGTTCTCCCATGGTGATTCGATCTCTTGATATTAAGAAAGATCCATTTCGCCCCAAAGAAGATAATGAAATGCTACTTGGTCCTGAAGTACCATATCTTAGTGCAATAGGTGCTTTGTTATATTTAGCACAATGCACTAGGCCTGATATAGCATTTTCAGTCAACTTATTAGCAAGATTCAGTTCTGCTCCAACTCGACGACACTGGAATGGTATTAAACATATTTTACACTACCTTCGTGGAACTACAGATATGGGTTTGTTTTACTCAAAGGAATTAGCCCGTGGTCCTTGTTTAGAAGGATATGCAGATTCTGGATACCTTTCTGATCCTCACAAAGCTCACTCACAAACAGGGTATGTATTTACATGTGGCAATACAGCGATCTCTTGGCGATCTACAAAGCAGACTCTAATTGCTACATCTTCTAATCACTCTGAGATACTTGCACTCCATGAAGCAAGTCGTGAATGTGTATGGTTAAGATCTGTAGTCCATCACATTCGAGACACATATGGGTTACCTCTGATTAAAAGTATGCCAACAACAATTTATGAAGATAATGCTGCATGTATTGCACAAATTCAAGGAGGGTACATTAAAGGTGATAGAACCCAACACATTTCACCAAAGTTCTTCTACACTCATGAACTCTAGCAGAGGCATGAAATTGATGTGAAGCAAATATGTTCCACTGATAATCTTGCGGATTTATTCACCAAGGCCTTACCATCGTCAACATTCAAGAAATTGATATATGGCATTGGAATGGGTCGGGTTTGCGATCAGTTAAGTTGATACTTATCTTCTTATCAGGAGGAGTATTCATTTTTGGACATATGCACGTTGTACTCTTTTTCCTTCGCCTAGGTTTTGTCCCATTGGTTTTCCTGGCAAGGTTTTAATGAGGCAGTTTCTTTAGTGCGTCCAACAGCACTCTAAGATTTACAAAAATGTTGTACTCTTTTTCCTTCACTAGTTTTTTCCCACTGGGTTTTTCTAGTAAGGTTTTTAACGAGGCACATTATCTTAGTGTGGTAGACATCCAAGGGGGAGTGTTATGAATATTAAACATTGAGTGGACATTGAGTGGATGTCCACACCCCCTCCACTTTGTGATAATGGGAACACCACTTCATAAGTGGGTTAGGTAATCCCATCATGAGGACCAAATACAAACAAAGATAAAAGGGAAAGGGGAGAAAGAAGAGAAATGAAGAAATGTGTATTCGGAGAGAATGAAGGGAAGAGATTGAGACAGTGTGTCTCAAAGAGTTTTGCTGATCCTTGTATAATGTTTATACATTCAGATGGAAACCAAAGAAGATGAATGAGAAATTTATTCTCCTCACAACTTGTTCTAAATTCTTGGTTTTACAACAGTATTGGACTATTGATAAATCGTTTTTGAATGAATATGAATAGTATCTAAACTAAATGAAAAAAATAAAATAAAATAAAATCATTATAGATGTATGGGTATATGTATATACATGTGATGATACTTGAATGGATGACAAAAATATCATATGAATTATTTCAAACAGGTTATTATTTCTCACTAGTTGGTGCACACGTGTGTTGCACGTGAATTTTTTTGAGTTAAATTATTTTTTTCAATAATGATAATAATTTTTTAATTTAATAATTTTATTGTGCCTTTGCATAAGATGAAAGCACTTTGATCACTCAATCCTTTACTTCTTTTGATATGATTACTATTTTTTTTTATTAGCTTTCCCAAATCATAATGCTTAAAATTATATGTGAAACTTTATTATACATAGGTTTTTTGAAGGTTTTGTGAAACTTTCAATGCTGAAACAAAAGACTCTTTCTTCACTCTTTGTCTCTTTCTCCAATTAAAACATATTTACGTCATAATTGAAAGATTTAATAGCAAATTATTAGTACATTATTCTTACAAAAATCAAAACCAAAACTTACGCGGCTTTGCAAACCTTATGGACATGCCATCCTTTTTTTATGATGTACTACAATCTACACCTCTCCCGTAGATTCATGTCACAGAAGCTAACTCAAGTTCCTAATAAAGCCTACACTACCACCTTTAAAAAATTTAGTATTTATGGGATTGGGAGGTTCTTATTTTATTTATGAGTAAAGTAGTCTTTGATAGATATGTATTGGAAAAACATAAGAGAAAACAGATACTCCACGCGAGATCGAAACCAAGACTTACAAAATCCAGAACTTCTATTGGTCTTTGATTAAAATAATAATATTCCTAATATGTACATGTTTAGGATTTTTTTTTTCTTTTAAAAATCTAGTATTTATGGGATCAGGATGTTCTCATTTTATTTATCAGTAAATTAGTTTTTTATGATTTTTTTTATTTGGGAAACGATAGGAGAACACACATAGCTTACGTAGAGTCTGAAACCAAAAACTTCTACAAACCTTAAAGCGACAGATTAATAAACTCAAGGACTATTGATTTTTCATTAAAAAATAATACTCCCTCTGTCTCTTAAAGATAGGCTACGTTTGATAAAACACGGAGTTTAAGAAAATGTAAAAATTATATGTGCTATTCAAAACTTTATTTATGCAATTCAAGTTTTTTTTTTTTTTTTTTTGGCCTCTGAATCTGGGTTTTCATTTGTTTTTGTTCAAGCATGCGTCTTTTTATTTTCATTCAACTAATTCGTCTTTGATTCTCTTCTTTTTCTTACTAATTTTGCTATTCAAATAGAAATTTAAAAGTCCAATCATGCAATGCAGGCAGAGATTTAAATGTTTAAACATAATTTGTATATATGAGTCAAGTTTATTGAAAATTACATACCAGACAAAACACCAGAAGAAAGGAGACGCAATGAAGGCACATAGAAGATGCAGAAGAAGGAAGTAGTAGTGGTTCTTTCCTGTGTTAAGGTTTTATGATTTTTATAATATGTTTCTATTTGTATTTATATGTTAACATTATTAGGGTTTTGCGAATTATAGTTTCCATTTCTTTAGAATTCCTATTTGGGTTTGGTTTTATTTAATTATTATACGATTTATAGTTTCCTTAGAATTTTTATTAAGGTATGTATTTTATATTGCTATATTTCTTATATATGCAGAAGGGTAGTTGTGTATTTAAAAATTAAAATAAAGGTAAATTAGTCAATCAAAAGTTTTTCTCACATTCATCTTTTTATAGGTAGTAAAGATTAATGGGTGGAAACATGTCGAGATTTTTATAAATAATTGAATATTTTAATTTTCATCTATTGCAAGTCAAATGTTTAAATTAAATTAAATCTTATATTAATTAACTTGATCATGACTTATTAATTTTGGGTCATGACATGCCGCCAGTACTTCTAATTATACAAAATGTCCAAACATGCACTAAACAAGCATGAAAACTGAATCCATAAAATATATGCAGATCAAATAATGAAGCCTCATCAAAATCAAGCTCGTGATCATGATTAACAATCTTCATCTTAACTTAGGTCCCGGTCCAAAAAAAATTTTAAAAATTGATAATAAGAACTCAAGTGCAATATATACTTTTGTAAGAAATTTTTTTAAAAAAAAGAAATTGCTAATAGGGGTATCTAAACCTTTAGCTTGATTGATTTATGGAATATAGATAAAGTCACCAGCTTCTCTATGTCATTTAACGCTCATGATAGACCTAGTTGGTGATGAGCTCTAAGAGTAGTTAGAAGTTTCCGCTTATTGAAATATAAGTCTTAAAAACCAATGGTCCACCTCTTCAAGTTAATATCATATGAGTTGAGAGTTTTTGTTAATGTGGTGTTAGAGTTTCAGCCACTTAACCTCTCATTGTCAATGGTTTTTGAGCCTAATGACACGTCTTTTCATTTTCTTTTATTTTCCTTTTTTATAATCGATAGAACTTATCCTTACCACTAACCCTCAATATCAACAAATAGATATTAATGTTTTTCTATAAACTTGAACCTAATATCACTCACTTTCCAAGTGAGACAAATGACATTAAGCTATCACACCATTGAGACATGTCTCTTTCCTCTAAGGGAGGGATCTTTGGTTTATAATATTACTAGAGTAGGTTAATTTAGATATATACTATAGTGATGTTCTTACCTGTTAAAAATGGGAAATACTTTATATGCCAAGTGCATTTTGATGATCTCGTAAGCCGTAATTGTGTAATTCCATAACTACCCTTTATATTGGAAGAAATGAAGAGGCATATCTGATACCTTCTTTGTAGAAAATCTTGCACCTCTTGAGAAGCAAATCTTCCTGAAAACTGTACCCCATCAATAACTCCCTCATGTCAATTCTCTTTCACTCTTTCTTACTCTCTCTCTCTCTCTCTCTCTGTTCTTTTATTAATTGTAATATATCTCTCTTGCCAGATTCTCTTTCACTCTCTCTTTCTCTTCCTCTATTAATTATATTTATGTATTATATGGATTCACTTTATCAATGACTATTCTTCTTTTTCTGCCTACTTTCTCTTCATTTTTCTTCACTTCCTCTTTTTCTCTCTCTCCTTCTCAAGGAATCACAATGGCTGTTTTCTTCCGGCAAAGTCTCCATCACCAACACAGCCATCCCCGGCCATCAATGGGTGCTCCCTCCCTCTCTCTAGCGCCTCTACAGATTTGCAAAATCGGTACTAAAGCACAATCAATGATTGCACAAAAATCACAAATATGTGCATCTTCCAACACCGCTATAGATCTGGAAGGTTTTTGTAAGTTAACTAGGTTTTTTTGTAAACTTAGCTAGGTTTGTTTGTAAACTTAGCTAAATTTTTACAAACTTAGCTAGATTTTTGTAAACTTAGCTAGATTTTCATTAAAAGAAAACTAAGTTTTTTCTAGTTAAAATCCCCAAAAGTAAGTTTATGTGTCGTCTTCTTCTTAATCTTCATGCTCCCTTCTTTTTATTTATTTATTTATTTTTTTAGTGTTTGGATCAAACTAGTTTTTCTCACAAAAATATGTGGCCATCTCTCTTACTTTATGGAGGAAGATGCGGAGGGAGAGGGACTGTGAGTTTGTTTGGGGCTGGGTATAAAAAGAGAAAGGGTGGAGTTACAAAAAGATGAGAGAAAGAAGATTGATGCTTTGGAAGTGAAAGACGAATGGGTAATTTCGTCAAATCATTTTTTTGAATTCTGTTAGTTTTGACGGAAACTGTCTACCAAAACAATCCGCATCAGTCGTCCAACGATTTCGTTGGAAGGGCTGGTCTTGTGTAGCAACACTCGTTATATATATATATATATATATATATATATATCCTCAAGTATTTTATCAATTATTATATCTTATATTTTATTCATTCTATTTCTCTCCAAGGGTGGGACTTGTCCCACATTCCCTCCCTTATTTTTTCCTCACTTCTTATTTTATTTTATTTTTTCCTGTAATGATTCTCCCTTGCCTTAACCATTATGACATTATTTACGCATAGGATACATCTATTTAGTTAAATTTGAAATTTAAATTAGGAAAATACTAAATAGTCCAAATGACGTGGTAGTTACCGTGTTAGCCAACTATAAATAATTACTTAAAAAAAAAAAAAAGACTTTTGATTGGTTGACCTAGCTAGCTATCACATCATTTGGACAAAAGGATTTGAGTAAAAAATTTGAGCCATTTAGGATACTCTTTAAATTAAATGGCTGAAATCAAATACTCTGTAGTAAAGATCATCAAGTTAATATTTTTAAATAGGATAATGATATTTGAACTGATTTAACATTATACGGAGTATATATTGGGGCTGTGGGAAAGCTTCCACCTTATCTGTCATTTCTCTCTCTAGCTCCCTTCTCTCTTTCTCTCATTTCTATACTTCCATAATTCCATACACGAAGCTAGCACAATGGAGTGAGGGCAATGATCAACCTCTTTCTCTCTTCCTGTACTCCTTCTCTATACCTAATGCAACGACAGTGAAGGCAAAACTTGCTGATCGACGTTGATGCTAAAAACCTTCATTGTGTGAGATATGAATTGACCCTTTTGGCGGGACAACATAAATGACAGGATGCTGGTGAGAACTTCTTTTGTTTCTATCCATGCCTAATTGATGTCAACGACAAGATGTTAGTGAGATGTAGTTGAATCGTACAGGTGGGTGTGGTTAAATTGTACTGCTAAGTAGTCATTGTTGACTTTTTTTCTCTCCCTTTCGTTGTTGGTTGGATCAAGATGTTTTAACTTGATTTTTCAAAACAGTGTCATTCCCAGTATTCTTCTTATCCTTTTTCCTTTTTTTTGGGGGGTGGGGGGATGAGGTGGTGGCTGGCTAGATCAAGTTGTTTTAACTTTATTTTTGAACACAAAACCAAATGAAGAAAGGCGTTGCTGGTTAGATCAAGTTATTTAAACTTTATTTTTTGTTTTTCAAAGATCAAATTATTTAATTTAAAATAATTTGATTTTTGAACTCTTTTTTTATGGGTTGTTCACTTGGAGGATGCTAAGACTTGAAACCAAGACATTTGAGAAATATTTTAATATCTCAACCAACATAGATGAGAGAAGACTGCCATTTTTAAACTCTAAACCATATGAAAAAGGAATATAACTTGATTTCAGAGTTGACTTAATTTTTAGGGAATATCATGAAAATTGATTTCTTCCTACTTTGAAACCATTAAATATTTGGACACTAATCAAAGGAAAAAACATATATAACTTTACAGTTAACTTGGTTTTGGGGAAAAACATGAAAACTTGACTTTTTAGATATTATCATAGAAACTTTAACTTGAATGACTTTTACCTATTTTTTAACAAAAATGGAGATTTACATATTAAAAAATGGAGATTCTACAATCGGGAAAGAGATCAGGTGTAAAATTCATGGCAAGGAGTTTTGTGAGAATCGTTTTAGAAAAGATTAGAAATTCAAATTTGTTTTGGGGCATTTATACCATTATCTACTGAGGTTAGGGGTTAGCTTATTTAAACCCAGCAATCATGTGTCTTCCACATCACTCGGTTTACTATCTTGGTCCATATAAGTCGACTTATATATCATTGTTTTTTAAAATTATATGTAATAAGTGAACCTCATATAGTCAATGCTTGTTTTGTTAAGAGTGGGTACTATTCATTCTTAATTTTTTTTCTCTTAATATCTTTTCCAAATGATATGACAGCAGCACATCATCATATGGTAATTTTAGTAGTTTTTGAATGAATGTTATGGAAGTAGCCAGATCATCTCAAGTAAGTGCCCACATCATATTATTATTATTATTATTATTATTATATATTTTTTTTCTAGAAGTGGCCACATCATTTGAAGTAGGGATTTGTAGCATTTTAAAAACGCTGACACGGTGAATGTCCATTGGTCATTGACCGAACCCTCCCTCAGAAGAAGCTCAAACACACCGTCGCGTTAAAAAAGAAGCAGAAACCCACACAGACATAACGAGGTCTCTACTCTGCTGCCTCGTCCAAGGAAGAGACGATATATAGAGAGAGAGAGAGAGAACCCATATCTGGCTATTTCTTTTCTTTTTTTTAATTATGTCAAAATTACTATTTCTTCACTCCTGAATAGTTTCTTTTTATTTTAAAAAAAAAAGAAAAAGAAAAGAGGAAAACTGAAAAAGCCTCTCTAAATCTCTCCCTCGCAAACTCTCACAGCTCCGTCGTTTTTATTTTTAATTTTTATTTTAACGAACGATCGCTAATTCTCGAAACTCAAATTCAAAAAAAAAAAGAAAAAAAAAGGACCCAAATCCTTCATGGCCTTTCACGTCGCCTGCCCAATTACATGGTATCGTTCTCTCTCTCTACAAACACACTCTCCCTCTCTTTTAAGTGGTTTCTCTCTCTAAGAGGGTGTTTGTTTCTCTCTCTATGTTGCAGCAAACGCATATGCTTCTGCACGCTAGGGTTTCCGCAGAAGCTCCAGAGCGAGAAGGCGAGGGATGTGTTCTTGGAGGAGGTGTTTAGGGTTGAGGAGTTCTTGAAGGATCCGTGGGGTCTTAGGGTTGGAGAGAAGGGAACCGTTCAGGTCGCCGTTCCGAGGGTCGTGAAACCGCCGCCGCCGCCGCCGGTGGTGGTGGTTGGGACCGGAGATGGGGGAGTCGGAGGAGGAGGAGATGCGGAGGAGATGTTGTCGGCGCAGACGAAGCGCGTCGCAATGCAAAAGAAGGCGGCGGTTGCGTCGATGGTGGCCGAGGATTTCGCCAGGCGGTTCGAGTCCGGGGATTTGGCGGTGAGGTTCTTTCATTTGAATTAATTATCTGCTAATTTGTTTATTTTAAGTTATATATATGTGTATATGTTCTTTGAAATTTTCAAATTTTGAGTTTTTAGGATGTAGGATAAGATGGGGAATGCATTATTTTTCATGTTTACCTTGAGTATTCCAATTGTAAAAATTTTCTTGAATTTCTTTGTAATATTTGCTCGAATTATTCTTGGGGGTTCAAATTCAAGGATTTGGTGGTCAGGTTCTTGCATTTCCCTTAATTTCGTTATAAATTTTTAAACTTTATCTGATTTGTTTTGACCCTATATTAGATGGGGACTTTAAGCTCCCTTGGTTTTTGAAAAGAATGTGGGAAAAGAAAGAAAAATGCTTGGTAATGGCTTCTCGTCTTAGGAAATTTGCTTACCTTCCTTTCATTCTTTTTGAGAACCAAAAGAAGGCAATTGTAGGGAATGAGAAGAAAATCTAGTTAAATATGTGGGATAGGGAATGTTAACATAACTTTTCAGGTTGTTAGGAAGGTAACGGTCTCACATTGGATGTTAAGTGGCTTTCTTTATATGTTTTGGGCTATTATTAGCCCTGACAATATAGCTGATCCGGAGCAGTTGGGATTATGGCCTTTTTTGAGTTGACTTGAGTTGTATTAGATCTCACACCATCTTAGATTGTTCTGGGCATTTTATGGGTTTTGAAGAGTCATGATAAGGAATATTGTACTTAATTTTGACTTCTAGTATTATCTATTTGGGCGGTACGATTTATCATTTATGCTTATAATGCTTTTATACTTGGGTATATTTATCCCCTGCGGTGCAATTGCCGTCAGCCTTACCTATTGTGGGGGTTCCAGGAAACAAGCTTAGCAGTTTTATAGAAAAAGTGATTTTGCATTTAATTTCTTTTTTCCAATATACAAAATATTTATCATAATATGCCACAATATTATACTGATAGAGGTTGAAACTTTTTCATAGATTTATTGGGGTTTTGAAGTTTATTTTTATTATATTCTATTTAAACCTTTTTTTTTTAATTTTTTTAATTTTTAATAAGAATTCTTTTTTAACTTCAATTGATTTAGCCCTCCTTCTTTCACATTGTTTACCTTTTTGTTGCAATATTGACACACACACAAACTCAACATTTGGAATGCCGTTAGAGTTGCAGATTTAGTCTATGTTGCAACTCAAATATTTAATTCCCCCTTTTGTTAAGATGGTTTTATGTCTCATTTGCAATATCGGTTTCACAGGATGCCTCAAGAGATGTTGCTGGAGAAGAGCAGGGTCAGTCCAATGTGAATGTAATGTGCCGGATGTGTTTCTATGGTGAAAATGAAGGAAGTGAGAGAGCAAGGAGGATGCTTTCATGCAAAAGTTGTGGCAAGAAGTACCACAGGAGCTGCCTGAAAACTTGGGCTCAACATAGAGGTATGACTCATGACCCCAAATTTTTGTGAGAATGCAAGTTTTACATATTGTTATACTGGGTTTGATCGCAGATTTATTTCATTGGAGTTCATGGACCTGCCCCTCTTGCCGAATTTGTGAGGTAATTATTGATGTACTTCTTTAATGAACTATTTGATTTTACTTCTTACATGCATGAAAGATGAAAGTTCTTAATACTATCATTTAAAACTCTGCATGAGGAAATTATAGATAGTTTCTCCGACTTTTCTATGAACTTGTAATGTCAGTTTTTCTTATTCTTCTTCCTATTGTTACTTGTTCCAAAATACTTGTTAGAGGAACAAATTTCCTCATGTTTGGGTGGAAGAGGAACAATTTATTTATTTATGATTTGCATGCTTTGATTGACATTAAAATCTCGGTTCCTTATTTTAGGGGGGCATAATAATATTCCTTTCTATATTTCTTGTTGGAAAACAAGATGTAAGGTGTATTTTATTATATCACGAGGAATCCTGTTGTAATGTGGGGTGTTCACGTACACCTGATCATTTATCCTTTTGCGGGTTAAGTTGGTTAACCGTCTATCGGTTAGATTCTTTGAGTTTCCTTTTATTTTTTACAAACACCCTAATAATTTTCTAATCTAATTACTCTTAAATATTTTTTTATTAAGACCCTTTTTTGTGGTACTCTAGTTATTCTAATATCTGTAACCCTCCTTTGTAAGTTTTGTAGATTCCCTTAAGTTTTAGAGGGGTTTATGGCTAGTACTTGTATATGTCTCATGTACTTGGGCTAAAGCCCTTTTTGATTTAATACATATTTACTTCATCGTGGAAATACAACTTAGTAACAGGTGAAAAACAAAGATACACATCATTCAAAAGCATCAAAATAGAAGCACAATTTAAAACATCAAAATAGCACTAATGTGCTACAATACCATAAAAATACATAATATTAGGATTTGAAATAACCAATCCAATCCAAAAGTATCAAAATAAATATATGTTACTAGTTATATACATGTGTATGTTTTATATATGTATATCCAAATACATCTGTATTTTTTGTTTTTGCTTTTGTTTTGGGTATAAGGGCATGATTATTACTCCCTCTGTCCCAAAAAGATAGGCTAAGTCTGACAAAACACGTAGTTTAAGAAATATCATGATTACATTGACTTGTCACTTTTTAAACTCCATCTTTCCAAAAGTACCCTCCTCTAGTTGGTATTGGGTTTTGTGTTGAAAGTAATTATTGAAATAACAAAGGGTAATATAGGAAGGTTAAAAAATTTATGATTTGACTTTTCAAAATGAACAAACATTTTGGGACAAAAAAAGTTAGCAAAAATGGCCTATCTTTGTAGGACGGAGGGAGTACTATTTTTGAATACATATAATTTATCTATACATTTATAGACAGTGGCGAAGCCTTTGGTCTCTCCCTTTGTCTCGTTTTTTAAACTACCAAAATCACCCCTACCATTAATTGATAACTAAAAAATCAAATATTGAAAAATGAAAATGGTAGTATTGCATGTTTTAATTGAAGAGGAAAAAATTGTTCTACCTGCACTCATGACCTGTCAATCCTTGCAGCAACCACTCACGCCTAACGTGTACTACCATCCAGTATAAATATAATTGCTTTAATTTTTTTTTTTAATTTTTAAAAGGACATATTGTTATTAAAAGATACATGATAAATTTTAGTTCAAATAATAGATTTGTTGGGTGATTCTTGCCTGAGAAGCCCTCGATGAACCTCCTATAGTAGATGGCTCGGTCTTGGCCAGGTCGAGCACATCCCATGTTTATATTGACTCGCCTTCAGATTTTGGTTTGATCCCAGCTGATGAGCTAAAACCTAATTGACTTGGCTGAGACTTTGAACCAGGATCAATTCACAATAGTAGCTCATTTCATGGGAATTTTTCCTTCCAGATCAACTGCTTCTTCTATATCAATCTCACTAACAGCAATTCTAGCAGGTTTCAAGCTGCTGCTGCTACTTTTTTTTTTTTCCCCTTTATTTCTTCATGTCGATGGGGTGTACATGAAGAAGAAAGGGAAATAACAAGAGAGGATTTTGCCGTTAGATTTGTTGCTACTCCTCTTTTTCTCCCTCTCTCTCTCTCTCTCTCTCTCTACACACACACACACACACACACTACTTTAGTTTAATTATTGCTCATTAGACAGCAAAGGCTGTTCTCTGTAATTAAAGAAAGGATGAAGAAGAAGGAAATAAGAGATATGAGAGGAAGATTGCTACAACTGTAATTGCTGCTTCCGTGGTCACTAGGACTATCATCAGTACCATCTAATGGTGTGCTCCGCTGTTGGTTGTTGCGGCCCATTATTGCTGTTGCTACTAATGTCTTGTCAGCAATTTTTTACGTCTATCTTTATTTTCTCACTCGTCTGATGTAAAAATAGAATTACAAGGGATGGATGCACATTTTGCAATAAAAAAAAAAAATGCAAGTGGCAGCAGTGTTCTCTCCTCTATCTTACCTATTGGTTTAATAGGGATAAGTGCAGAAATGGGAAAACAAAAATAAAAAAGGGAAAGCAAAATTAAGGAGAATAAAGGAAAAGAAACAAAGGAAAAAAAGGAAAGAAAGTGAAGAAGGAGAAAAAGGAAATATATTAAAGGGCTGTTTCGTTGTGCCTAGAAAAGATAAAAATGTTTCTCTATAAAAAAAGAAAGGTAGTTTTTCATTTATCAAAAAATTGTGTCTAGGCCCGCTTTTTATCTATTAGGCCAGGGTGCCAGAGATTGTTATCCTTCTTATGAGCCCCAAGCAAGTTACCCACTTAATTCTGTGTGACTTGGTCCTGAAGTTTTCTGTTTCAAGTGTTTGAAGTCATGTATTTCTTACCCAAACCTATACAATGTGTTTCTCACCTATTTCAGCTAGTTTTGTTTAGTAAGGTTGAAAATTGCTATTTTAAGCTTCTTTAGGCTCTTTTTATTGGCCATTTTTTTGGGTGTAGTGAGGCACAAACCTTTCCTCAGTTAAGATATTCATCGTGATGGGAAAAACTCGTTTCTTGAGAAGCAGATCTACAAGCATCAAAATTTTTAAGTGATTGAATTGCAGTGGAAGCATGGCAAGGGTTAATATTGTTGCGAAGTGATGGGTAATCAACTTGAGGGGGAGTGTTGGAAAACAAGATGTGGGGGTTTGTTTTATTATGTCATGGGGAATTGCGTTGTAATTTGTAAAGTGGTGTATTCATAAACACCCGTTTATTATCCCTTTTTACGTTTCTTTATATGTATGAGCATGTTTCAACTTTCAACTGAGTGGTAGTTTTTGCAATTCTAATTGTTACAAAATGATTGGATCATAGGGAGACTGGATGGAATTAAGGATATATTATTTAGATGGGGAATATAATCTACAACCTTTAGCTTTTATGTGAATCAGATTGGGGTGGATGAATCGGAGAGATGCTTCATGAGATGGGTAATTGGTGCTCACCTATCAAATTTGAAGGGATGGTTTTGTGAAACAAGTCTAGCCATTTTATAGTGGTGAAAAATACTTTATCCAAAAAATAAAAAATAAATAATGGCGCCTAAAATACTAGGCAGTATAGTAATACGTCCATAGAATGGGTGTAGTAGTAATTTTGAGAACTTAGAGATGGATGAGTGTGGTTGTTTGGAAGTATGGTGTTTCTAGTGAAGGGTGGTGGACTAAGGAAGTGAGAGGTTCACATGGTGTGGGCCTTTGGAAAGCTATTATGCAAGGATTTGATGACTTTAAGAGGGAGATTGGTTTTAAAGTTGGAGATGGTAGTAGAGTGAGTTTTTGGAAGGATGTGTGGTGCTCTAATTTGCCTCTTATGTGTGAATTTCCTTTTTTGTTTGATATAGCCCAAGATAAGGAAGCTTTAGTTAAGGAGTATCTGGAAATTGTTAATGGTGGTATTTTTTGGAACATCATCTTTGTGAGATGTTTTAACGATTGGGAGTTGGAAAGTGTCTTACTTTTTTTTCAAGTGCTTTACGATTGTAAGATTTTGGTGGGTGAGAATGACTCCTTGGTGTGGCGTAAGGACTCCAAAGGACTATTCTCCGTAAAATCTTTCTTCAATTCCTTAAAGCCATTGGGAATTCCTTTCTTACCGGCTAAGAATATTTGGATTACTTCGGCTCCTTCTAAGGTGGTTTTTTTTTGTTGGTTGGTGGGTGGTAATAAATGCTTGACCTTGGATCACCTTATTGGAAGAGGATTGATTTTGCCTAATAGATGTATCTTGTGTAAAGAGAAGGCGGAAACGGTGGATCATCTCTTCATCCATTGCTTGGTGTCTAGGAGCCTTTGGATGCTCATTTTCAATTTATTTGGTGTTCATTGGGCCCTCCCGTCTTCTACTTTTGATCTCCTCTCGGGTTGGTGGTTAAAAGGTTACCAATAAACAAGCTAAAGTGGTTTGGAGAATGGCCCCCCATGCTATTTTTTGGTGTCTTTGGAGGGAGAGGAATCTTAGGACTTTTGAAGGGATTGAAAAGTCGGTCATTGAGCTCAAGTCCGTGCTCACTAAGAATCTTTTTTGGTGGTATACTAGTTTTGCTAACATTAGCAATCCTTCTTTTGTTCACTTCCTTGATTCCCTAAAGTTATAAAGGGGTCTTTCATTTGTGCCTTTTCTTTTTGCTTTGTTCTTGTATATGTCTCATGTACTTGAGCTTAGTCTCTTCTTTTTAACACAATTTTACTTCATCAAAAAAAAAAGAAAAAAAAGAGAGTGGGTGCCTGGTACAGGATACAATTTGGAATCAATGTGGTTGTGAGAACTCAGCCATAGCATCAATTGGTAACAAGACAAGAACAATATGGTTGAGATGGGAAGAATGATGGTGGACTTGCACCACTAATAAATAATAATGAATGATATAGTTTAAGTGGAAGGCACTGTAGAATTGGGAGAAAGAATGTGAGTTGGGACAGTGAGAAGAAATATTGGCTTATGATTCAATAGAAAACATAGAGCTGGACAGAGTGGTTTTTCTTGACTGAGCTGGTTTATTGTATTAATCTATATGTAATGGCATTTATTTTTGAAGATTAGTTGTACTGAATGAGAGAACAAATCAAGGAAAATCTTTTAGTTGCCCTTTTGGGGCAAGCGTGTAAACTACTGCCACAATGGAAATAGGATCTGGGTTATTTTTTATTCGCTCACATTAAAAAGGAGCTTCTAATTTTCAAGTGGATCAATTCTTATTTTAAGTATGATGGTACATTCTATATACACAGTGGCCTATGGTGTTACCATTGTACTTATATTTGTATAGAGGAATTCAGTGAAAAGCTATGGCGGTACTGGTGTGCTTATATTGGGACAGGAAAACTCAATGGAAAGCTATTCATGAATTTGAGCACTATGATGCAGGTTCTTTTATGTAAGTCACAAGTCTAAGCATTTGATTTCGTCCAAACATAATATCATCCACTTAAAGTACAAGAAAATGTTTTTCCTAAAATTTTTATCCACTCGTCTAGTGAGGTCATCTCTGTCACTTTAGTGGCTTCCCTTTGGATCTGGTTGTGGCATTTCCTCACAACCTCAACCAGCTGTATAACTTCCTGAAAGCTAGCCTTTTTTTTCACCTTAAGTGATCAAATTCCATCTCTTTTAAGTCTAATTACCACTGTATAATTTTATCCATTCATGTTTTGCATTTGAAGTTCTCTTCTTGGTACTTATGGAATAGATATCAAGTGGTCACTTGTTAGAAGCAGAATTGATTGTAACATGGTTGATTGTGTTTTAAGTCAATACCCTGCTCTTAACTTTTTGGTTAACTTAATGGTTTTTTTAACTCCTCCAGGTGTGCCGGAGAGCTGGAGATCCAAATAAGTTCATGTTTTGCAGAAGGTGTGATGGTGCCTACCACTGTTACTGCCAGCAGCCTCCACACAAGGTGGGGTGTTCATTTATTATTCTTTGTTTCCATATCATGGTTAAATAGCATAATTTATATTTGTTTCTGAATGGTGCAGAATGTTAGCGCTGGACCTTATTTGTGCCCGAAACATACTAGGTGTCACAGCTGTGCATCCACTGTACCAGGAAATGGCCTAAGCGTGAGGTATTGATTGTTAATGTTGATGTAAGGCCTTTGCATGCAATGTTCAGTCTTCACCATGATATGTTGATTTTCAGAAATTGTTATTTGCCTTGTGATTGATGAGGTTCCTTAATATCTTAATTATTGGTGTTGGGGACACTCTTAATTAAGGCTTTCTATGTATCATATTCTATACTATCTTATGAATTAATGGTATGGGTGCATGGTTTTGAACATTTTTGAGTGCTGTAAAATGCTTTTACTTCCTGAATGTGAAATGCTTCAATATGGGTTTTATCTGTTTGTTTTGTTACTGTTTGCAACTTTCTATGACCCATCTTTTTGTACTACTAGGAAGATTTGCATATATTTTGCTTATAGGAGGTAGATTCACCATTTGCTTTCAAAACTTACAGATGGTTTCTTGGATACACTTGCTGTGATGCTTGTGGAAGATTGTTTGTGAAGGGGAACTACTGCCCTGTTTGTTTAAAGGTATCATATAATAGCTCTAGAATTTCTATCATATATTAGCTTTAGAATTTCAAATATGCGTGCTTCTGTTATTTTATTGACTTGAAAAGTTTTATTTTTATTTTTGCATACTTCATGACTGATGTTTTCAGTTAGTTGCTTCATTATTAAGTGGAAATAGTTCTCTTATTGTTGATGTATAAGTGGTACATGGATATATGTGATTCCATAAGTGGATTTTCATTTGAACATGCATTACCTATCTGTTATCCTCCTCAATTTCTCTCTGTCTCTCTCTTCCTCTCTCTCTGCCTTTGTGATCCTGATGTAGTTGGCTAAAAAGATGTTGACAGATGTTCTTGAACTTTGTAGGTCTATAGAGATTCTGAATCAACACCTATGGTTTGCTGCGATGTTTGCCAGCGCTGGGTGCATTGCCAGTGTGATGGCATCAGGTTTATTCTTGCCCTTGTTTTTAAGTGTAAATGCAGAAGTTGTTTATTGTTTATGCCAGATAATTTTATGTACAATTTCAGGTTGCTGAAGTTAAAATTATTTCTGATGAAGTAAAGTGTATTGATTAATCAAATGGTATACAGATGTATACAAGTGATAGCCAACAAAAGAAAAAACAGAACCAGAAACAATATTCTAAGGCCATCCAAAGAGTCATCAAGGGCCATCAGAACTCTAAATTTTTGGGATATCTCCTTTCAAGAATTAGCTAAAAAAACGAAACCTCGACTTATCAACTTCCCACTTCACTCCCTCAAAGCCCACTTGTTATGCTCTCTCCAAAATAAAAAAAAAAAAAAAAAAATCACATGCGAAGCCATTTTCCATATAGCCTTTATTTTCTTCTTCTTACTCTGACACCACCATGACTCCAACAAAACCAAACTGACCATAGTGTCACCCATTGCACACCTAACACCCTGAAGCATGTGGACCACATCTTTCTTGCCACCTCACATAAGCAATAAGTGATCCATTGTTTTTGCTTCCTTCTTGCACTTAAAACACCTATTGGGCATGATGAAGCTCTTCTTTGCAAGTTGCCAATGGTTTGGCAGTTACCCCAAGAGGCAATCCACAGAAAGAAATATTGGAAGGAACTGCAGCTTCCCACACCCTATCTGATGGGAAGTTTCTCTTCTCGCTGTTGAACATTGATGCAAACTACGATTTGGCTGAAAAAGTACATTGGAACTCCTCTTTCACACAATTCTATCCTCCTCACCCCTCATGAACAGGCAATTCACAGGAAGAAATTGTTCTAGTGGTCATGCTATTAAGTTGACCTTCAGCTTTGTTATAAATGGCTTTGTTTTCCCCCTTTTTTTAATCATTGCGAGGAGCATCTCGTAGAAATAGACGTGTAATAAAATTAACAAAGAAGAACACACCAGCTTGCTTAGGGGTTAATATTACAGAAGTTACTTTATGGATTGTCATATGATGTTCTGATATCTTTAAGTGCATAAGTCTGAGCACATAGGTTGAAGTGAAGTTGGTGAAGATGAGGGATGGGTGCAACTTTTTGTATAAAAAATCCATGCTGTGGCTGAGGAGAAATGAGAGCAATGGGAATGATCCCCCAAAAATAAAAATAACAAAAATGAAATACTTAGGAGTTAGGAGTATTGTTAGTTTTGGGTGAACCATAAATAAGATGGAAATATTGAACAACACACTAATTGCATGGGTGGGAAACACTTGGTGGAGGACTTGCTCATATTGTGAAAGAAAATCATGGTTTGATTGGGGCAGGAGCTCGTAAGGGAAAATGCAGAATATTATATTTTCTAATCTCAAAAGGCTTCTATAATGTGGAAAATGTACAAATTGAAAATTGAAAAATACATTACACCTTGTTCATTGGTTTGTTTGCCATTCTGCTGTGTATAGTGTAGGTACTTTGTGTTTAATAGCTTCATGATGCCAAAAACAGGTTCCTTGTAGCATTAGCCACTATTTAATGTCCCCAAACTTAGCTGCAGACTCTATTAGTTTTCACTGAGCAGGTAGAAGGGAAGCGAGTGATTGGTAAAATTTCTGATTTTCTTTAGACTGTTCACATAGTGTTATTTAGGCGTCACACTGAGGATATAAGAAGCAGAAGAAAATAAAAGTGATGTCACAAGTTGGATTGATCTCTTCTTGTACATGTTGGTGGGGTATCTTTTAACATGGTTAGTCTATGTGCAGTTTTTCAAATCACTGACATAGTTTACCTGCACCGATTGTTTATTGGAGGACTTCACGTGTGTTAGATACAAAAAATTAAGTACCACTTAGAGAGACATGGGAGTGTGTTTTATGCAAACCAATATTATAGATCTTAAATCCCTCTTTGTTGAGGCCCCTTTTTTTTTTTTGTGGTTTTCTAGCTCTTCTTTGTCCCACAATATTTCCTTCTTACATTTTGTTGACTCCTTTATCCTTTGGAGGGGTTGGCTTTGTCTTTGTATGTCTCATGTACTTGGGCTAAGCCCTTTTTTGTTCATTAATACATTATTACTTCATCAAATATCTATATATATATATATATATAGATATACACGTATTATAACTTAGATGTAATAGTTGAAATGGAACTGCAAGTTGTGAGAATGGGTTGTTAATTTTATTTTATGGTCCTTGAATGTATCCGTATGTAGTGGTACGGATACTAATTTAGAGGAAATACTGAGAGGATGTAGACTTGCAAGAGGCGTGGGTGCCACATGAGTTAGTTATCATTTTCTACCTGTCTAATTTTGATTTTTAGGTAGATTACATTTACCTCTGCCCTTGAGCTTTTTGTCAGTTTCAAGACCTCCCTTGTCCTTTTGGAAATTACACTGATCTCTCCTGTCGTCAGCCAAACATTGTCAATGTTAATGTGTGAAGATAGTCTTGCTCGTATCTTTTCATTTTCTACCTAGAGAAAAGGAAAATATTTCTCTTGCCGCTTTCTTTTCAATTCGAAAAAAAAACCTAGTCTCTTCCTCAGTCCAACTCCCATTGCCCACCACCAGCATCAAGAGTAGGATGAGAAATTGAGAACCTTAGCTGCTTCTTCATCCGTCTCCTCACTGCTACCCACCATGGTGTGATCGCCCATTGGAAGAAGATCTGTACGCTACTGTGCCATTCCCCATGGATTTAGAGTTTTCTTCTTGAACTCTCTTTTCCTGGATAATTTTGGATTTGGGCTTAGACCACCCAATTTATGGCCTTCAGTGTTGTTCACTTCTTACAGTCTGGCAAGAAATATATTTCTGTACATACATTGTTAGTTAGATCTCTGCCATTAAAATTTCATAATGTTCTTGTCTGACTAGCTGAAAATTGGCCTCATTGCATTCTATGTGTGAGATGTTGCAGCTGCAACAATGGCGGTGGAGTGGTGACATTTTGTCTGGGTGCTAGTGTTAGTGGTGGCCTTCCAATGGTGGTGATGATTGTGTGTAGGGCAGTGGGTTCCCTTGGCTGTGGCAGCAGTGGTGATGGCAATGATGATAGGTTGGCAGGTTGCCGGATGTGGTGGTTCTTTCTAACAATGCACAATCTGCTTTCACTATTTGATCAACAATATATGTAAATAATTGAAAAACCTCTCTCCTATCACACTAGGATTTGTAATTGAAATTTTAGTTAAACTTGGGTTTTCATTTTAATTATATGGTTAAACCCAAACCACATTGAAATACTAAGTTGTCTAAGTTACCACACGTTGTGTGAAACTGACTTCAAAACTAGCACATTGGGTCGTGTTTTGAGCGTATGACATTGATTAAGGCCATGGAGACATCTTTTCTCTTCTTTCCTTCTTTATTTTTTTAGGAGAAGATTTGCATTATTAAGCTTTCAAGCTTTATAGAATAGTTGGTTGAGTCTTTAGATTTTTTACTGAGCAACCATAATGGGAGGCTAATGGGATGTTGTGGCTGTTTTGTTATGACCTTGTGCTCAAGCATGATACTTTCCTAGTGAGCTACTTCACAAAATGTGTGGATCACTTGACATAGCTGAAAAGTGAAGTGGAATGCTTAGCAGAATCTCTATTTTCTAGCTTTCTGTTGCTTGCGAAGAACTGTCATTTGCTGGACCCTTTACTTGGAGACTTCTTCTTCTCCATATCACTTCTGTGTTGTTATATTCCGATTGATAACTGATTATATTTCTAAGAAGTAACCACTTCTGGAGCTTTGTAGCAGGTGAACTAGTTTGGGCCTGTAAGATAAAAAGTTTCTTATTCCTGATAGAAATGTTTTGCAGTGATGAAAAGTATCTGCAGTTTCAAGTAGATGGAAATCTCCATTACAAATGTGCCACATGTCGTGGAGAGTGCTACCAGGTGTGTATAAAATGTGATGGTATTTGAGGCAAGAGTTCTTTGCAACTGAATGCTAATATGAACAATTTTCCTCTAAATTGCCAGGTTAAGGATCTTGAGGACGCTGTTAAGGAGCTCTGGAGGAGGAGAGACAAAGTTGATCAAGATCTAATTGCAAGTCTGAGGGCTGCTGCAGGACTTCCAACCCAAGAAGAAATATTTTCTATTTCACCTTATTCGGATGATGAAGAAAATGGTCCCATAATACTAAAGAATGAATTTGGGCGTTCTTTAAAATTCTCTCTCAAAGGTTTAGTTGATAAATCACCAAAGAAGTCCAAGGAATATGGAAAGAAATCTTCAAACAAAAAGCATGTTAAAAAGAAAGAATATCAGACATCTTTAATCAGTAAAACAGAATTACATCAGGGTTTTGAAGGAAATCATGATGCCCAATCCATTGGATTCAGCTTGGATGATGGCAAGAATGATGATATACAGTCCCATAGAAGTGAAGCACCAGACATATTTTCTTCTCCTGTTGCTGGAAGTTTGAGTCATATTGAAGGGATTTGCTCCATCAACCAGCCAGGTGTCGTGAAACACAAGTTTGTTGATGAGGTCTCAATGAGTAATGAAGATAGGAAACCCAGAGTTGTCCAAATCAAGAGTAGTAAACCTCACAGCATGGATATTGGGGAGGATTCTGGAAAACATGCTAGCAAGTCCAAGACTATGAAGGGAACAAAGTTAGTTATACATCTAGGAGGGCGAAATAAAAATGTAACTAACTCTCCAAGGTCTGATGCATCCAGCTGTCAAAGAGAACAAGAGTTGACGACTTCTAATGGTATGTCCCCCTTTCTCCCTCTTTTAAAATTAAATCTATATAAGGATTCTTTATTTTTTATTTTATTTTTATTTTTGAAATCTTTGTTACCAAATTGTGATAATGGTGATTTTATAGTAAAATACTGGGGATAAGTCACATATTGTGGCATGTGCAATAACGGTTATCTCCACCTTTGTTTTTTTTTTGGCATAGTAAAAACTCTTTAGAGAATTTCTTTCCATGTCATGCTTTGAATGACCATCTCATGGCTCCTCCTTGTTCATTTGAATGTGTGTTCTGATACTTCTCTTTGTTTTCTCTTCTATTAATAATTATGACACATGAAGGACCACAAGAAAGGAAAATAAAGGACTGTTTAGAAATCTTAATTTATAGACCTAGTAGAAACACAGCAACCCCCCCCCCCCCCCCCCCCCCCCAAAAAAAAAAAAAAAAAAAAAAAAGAAGAAAAAAAAAACCAGGAGAAGAAGAAAAAAGAAGGAAAAGAAAAAAACAAATTAGAGTATTTTTTTCTTTAGTCAAACTAGAGTAGCATGAGTTGCGCATTCAGCTAAAAGAGGGAATGCCCATGCATCTTACATGTCACAATATCAGATATTGGTGTGTATAAATTATGCAAGCATTCATGTTGGAGTTTAAAATGAACGTGAGGTGTTTGGAATAGTGACCTCTGAGGAGATCTGGAATGCCATATAAAATAGCAGTATTTTTTCAATCAGCAATGAAATAGGGGTATTCTTTTCATGTAAGAAGCACTTAATAGATCATGATTTTGGCCAAAGTATCTTGTTTTTTATTTTATTTTATCTTAAATGAGCTCAAAGGGATTGTAGATGAAAAACAGAGATAGCTAGACTTGTAGCCAACTAATTAAGTGATTGAACTCAACTCAACTCAAAAAGCCTTAATCCCATCTACTTAGGTTTGGCTACATGAATCCTTTGTCATATTAAGCTCTATTAATGGCCGTAGCCATTGTTAATGCCAACTCTGCCTGTGCTGTGCATAATGTCTAATCTTTCCCTCAGCTAATCCCAAGCCTGGATCGAGGAAAGTTCTGGTGGGTTGATGGCCAACTTAAAACTTTATAATCACACTTTATTACCATGAATCCTAGACATAAATTTATTAAATGATTGCCCTCTCTTAAATTATTTTTGTTACTTAAAAAAAAAAAATTTTTATAAGGATTTAAAAAAAAAAAAAATTTAATTACAAGGGAGAGTCATAGAACATGTGAATTCCTTTGGGCAGTGGTAAAGACTTTTAGTTCCTTATATCATGGGTCAAGATCAGGGGATAGAACTTTTGACACAATTCTTGTGCAAAAATGTTGTGTCCCCTGATCCTGATCGGTATATCATATGGAAATTTCATAGTAGTTGGTGTGAAAGCTTGTTGAATAAGTGAATATGAAAACTCTAGTTTAACTATGGTTTTCTTTTGACGCACTCTAATTCTTTAGTCAGAGATAAAATCTACAAATAACCCTTCAATCACATAATAAACCTGTAATGGATGGTCATAACATTCAAGCTGGTGGTGCCTCCCCTGTTGTAACCTCTACTGCTCCCACTTTGAGATTATCTCGGACTCCTGCACATCCTATATTCCTCCTTTCCTTCTGTAGCCGATAGAAGTTCTGTTTCTACTTGGGGATTAAATCTTAAATGCAGGTGTAGTTCTGTAGGTTTTCTCTCTTATAAGGCCTTTTTCATGTATTTTGTTCTTATTTATGTTTTTACAATGATGAGAAATTCAAACTCCATGTCTATGTAGCCTCGTCTCTCTCTCTCTCCTTGTCCCTCTGTTCTCTTTGAAGAAGAAGAAGAAGCTTTTGGTATTGAAAGCTCTTGTAGATTAGATTCTCTCAGCTGAAACCCTAATTTTCAATCTCTCTGTAAGGGATTGATGTCACAGAGGCTAGGGTTTCTCCATAAGCCACCTGGAGATGGATCTCTCTCTCTCTCTCTCTCTCTCTCTCTCTCTCTGCGAATGTGTATGGGTTTTTGAGTGCTTTTGATCTGCTGAAAGTATTGTTTTAGGGCAGAGGCTATGAGCTGATTCGAGTCTATTGGTGCAACAACAATTAGGACAGCATTGAAGGGCACAGCTGAGATATGATCAGAATGAAAAAAAAAGATGTCTTTTGTGGGTAAGAGATTTATGAGAATTGAAGGTAAATCATTTGAATTTCTCTTAGTTGGGGACAAGAACAAAGAAAGCATCAAGATTTCTGAAAATGGAAGAGGGATTAGGATTTCTTTCTACATCGAGCTGTCGGAAGCAAGGTGGCTTGGTTGTGCGATTGAAGAGCTGAGATCTTGGAGAGGTGCTAACGCCTTCATTCGTAAACACAGGGGGGTTGAACTGACATGGATCCTAGAATTGAAGACAAATCAGAGAGGTAGTTATGCTTGCCTTCTGAAATAAATAAGGTGGGTAGATATAGATTTATTATTATCCCAGAAGTCTATGAAGGATACGGATGGAAAGAGTTTGGGACAATTATTAAAGATTTGTCTTAGATGGATTTTCAGGGGAATCTGAGGGTACTCAGTAAATATTAACCATTAATGTTCCTAAAGAGATTTGGGGTGTGCTGTGTGCAAAAGGAGGAGGCCAGGGTTATAACTGCAGTGGTACCTCTGGGTGGAGGTTTATGTATCCAAACTAGGTACAACTCTCTAGCTAATAATTTTAGAGTATGGTACAGAGTTGTAGTTTATGATTTGGTAGATAAGTATTTGAAATGGAGCGAGGTAATGAAGGCTCTGGAAAATCGCCTTTTCAGGGGTAGGGATTTAAGGCTATTTCCTTTCTCCTCAGATAGAGCTATTTTCTTTTGCGATAATGAAGAAATTGCTTCAAAAATAGGCAGATTAGGAAGGGTGGTTCTTGAAGGAAATATGGATATTCTTCTTCACAAATGCAGACCTGAGGTGAATTCAGTTTGTTGATTATATACCATTGGAAAGAGGATGGATTGCAGTGAAAGGTCTACCTTTTCACTTGTGGACTCGAGAAGTTTTCAACTCAATAGGGGAGTGCTGTGGTGGTCTTGTTCTGTGTGATCGAAGAATGACAATGATGGATTACCTAGAAGAAGTGATTTTGTTGGTTAAAGGGGGTGAAGATAGGTTAATTCCAACTAATTTGGAGGTGTGCGATAGGGGAGTGATGTATTTGTTGAAAATTAGAAAATTGTTAGGACAAGAAGGGGGGAGAAGGGAGATGGGTAATTGTGATTCTGGGAAGCAGTTTGTTGGTAGCACGATCATTCAGTGCAATGTGCCAAAGGTGGAAAATGATAGGGTTGGCATAAATGGGACACGTGGCAGCAGTATAGAGTCAAATGCAAGGAAAACTTGGAAATTTGGGTGCACCAATGAAGGATGTATCCTATTCTCAAAAGGTGATTGGCAGTATGTTTGTGGGTCCCAGCCAAAATTTGAATTTTGAAACCAACTGGAAACAGCTGGAGTATAATGGAGCTCATTTAGGAGTTTATGGATCAAATCTGGAGGTTGGGCTTTGCAATTCTCATGTGCGCCTAAATACATTATCCAGTATAGGTTTGGGTTTGAGAGAAGACCGTTGCTTTCAGGCTTGTGACTTGGGCTAGTCTTATGCAGATGGTTCTCATACCCATTTGCAGGATTTTTTAGACTTAGATTCTTCTGTTCGGAGGCCTGAGAAGTAGAAAAGGGCGATAAGAAAGGGAAGGGAAGAAGCTATAGAAAGATCTCGAGAGATCAGAGGGTTAGGTCAACGCAATAACGGAGAGAAGAAGAGAAAGCCCGCGAGAGGAAATCAAAACACTAATCTAATTAAGCAAGGTCTTATATATGGTGGGATCAACGAAGACATGGAAGACAGAGCTTGAAGATCAACTCAGGGAGGAAGTAGTGATAGCGAAGAGGAAATTGAAATTTTATCTGAAGAAGAGAAGGATAATAGTTGTCCGGACATTAATGTAAGTGTGTATCATGTGTTTCAAGAATTGTCAGATAAGGAAGACAACCGAGAATGCAAAAGAGGAATTAGGGCAATAGATGCAAATGGATCGGGGGCTTCGAAGGCAGGCGAGGAAATTAGCACTTAGGAAAACGAATAACAGGGGCATAGGTCTAACTCCAATTGAAGGTTTGAAGGGATTCATAAGAATACAGTGAGGGATTCGAATGAGGGATTTAATGTGTCTTTTGTTCCTGATTCATTAGCTTTCCTTGATTTCCAGATTGACGGTGTCCAGAGCGATATGATCAGAGGACAAAAGCAGCTTCTGAATCATTTTGTTAATGAGATTAGAATTGAGCTGAGGGATGGGGTAGGAGTCCACCTGCAAACTAACGATTCTAATACCAAGGCTAATGACCCTTTTCATACGCAAGGTAATTCGTTGATTAATATAATTCCTACTTATAATTTCTCTCCTACTCTTCTCTGTGAGAATGTTCCATTTATTTTGAATCCGGAAAAGGCCAATCAGGTGATGGAATGCCAAATAGAAAACAGATTTTCAGGGGATAGTTTAAATTCTAAAGATAGTGGGGGGAATGCGGCAGGGGTGTTTGAAAGTGAATTAGAAGGTGAGTTTGAGGATGATGAAGGGGACAGGGAGGCTTCATGGTCAAGGGAAGATTGGATGGCTTTAAGAGGATTGTTTAGAAAGCTAGGTTTCTCTTTAGTTAAAGATAGGGTCAACAGATTTAGGGATAGTGTGGGAGGTAGAAGTAAAAAGGCTAGCATAGGTAGGGGTGGGAGAAGAGGGAGAGGTAGGGTCTCTAGAGAAGATGGGGAGTTAAGGAAGTTACAGTGGGAGGTCAATTATGATGCTGGTAAGTCTAGAAAAATGGGGGGATGCAATGGAGTTAAGATATGAAGATTTTGAGCTGGAATGTTAAAGGTTTAGGTTCTCTGAAGAAAAGAAGGGTGGTTAAAAATGTGCTTCTTAAGTCTCAACCGGGCATTGTGATGTTTCAAGAGTCTAAATTAGAGTTGGTTGATATTGCTTTGATTAGAAGTGTTTGGGAAGTCTGTCACAAAGAGTGGGCTTTTGCTCCTTCAGTGGGAGCTTCGGGAGGGATTATCCTCATTTGGGATATGAGAGCTATCAAAGGGTTAGAGGTGGTGGAAGGATTATTCTCTGTTTCGGTTAGGTTGAGGCCTGTTTTTGGTGATGAGTGGTGGTTATCTTGTGTGTATGGTCTGAATAGTCCTAGGTTGAGAAAAGCTTTTTGGGAGGAGTTAGGAGGGCTTTTCGAGTTGTGCAATCCGAATTGGTGCTTGGGTGGTGATTTTAATGTCATTAGATTAATGACTGAGAAATTGAATGGCTCTAGGCAGAACGAGAAGCATGAGAGACTTTGACTCATTTATCCGTGGGTGCAATTTGAAAGATCCCCCACTTCATAATGCTTCTTTTACTTGGTCGAATTTCCAAAAGAGAGTGGTTTGCAACTAGATTGGATAGATTCCTCTTTTTGCCTAGTTGGGAGGATATGTTCCCTAATATTTTGCAAGAGACTTTGCCTAGATTGACCTCTGATCATAGTCCGATTGTGTTGGAATCTAGTCCTATTTTGTGGGGGCCTACCCCTTTTAGGTTTGAGAACATGTGGCTTACTCATCACTCTTTTAAATTTTTTTTTGAGAATTCTTGGAATGGTTGTATTGTGCAGGGTTGGGAAGGATTCAAATTCATGAAACAACTTCAACATGTGAAAAATGAGATTAAAGAGTGGAATAAAAATATTTTTGGGGATATTAGAGATATCAAGAATTCTATTTCGAATCGTATCCATTCTTTGGATGATATGGAGAGTGGGGGTTATCTCTCTGAGGTTCTTAGACTTGAGAGATATAGTCTTAGAAAGCAGTTAGAGGAGGTCACTTTTAAGGAAGAGGTTAGTTGGAGGCAAAAGGCTAAGGTAAAATGGATTAAAGAAGGTGATAATAATACTAAGTTTTTCCTTAGAGTGGCTAATGGGAGGAGGAAGAAGAACATGATAAAAAGGATTGAGTTGGATTCAGGAGAGGTGATTGAGGATCCGAAGGAGGTTGCTAAGGAGTTAGTTGAGTTTTTTTCTCATTTGTACTCATCTCCTAGGAGTGATAGTTGGAGGATTGAGGGCCTTTAGTTGGAGTCCTATTTATGTGTCTAGTGTGGTTATGCTTGAGAAACCTTTTACGGAAGATGAAATTAAAGATGCTGTTTTTGATATGAGTAGGGATAAGTCTCCTGGCCCTTATGGTTTTTCTATGGCAGTGTTTCAAGAGTGCTGGGGGGTGATTAAGAAAGATTTGATTGAGGTCTTTAGGGAGTTTTTTGAAATTGGGATTGTCAATAGTTGTACCAATGCTTCCTTTATTTGTTTGATTCCTAAGAACGATAGATCAATTAATATCAAGGATTATAGACCTATCAGTCTCATCACCAGCCTTTATAAGATAATTGCCAAGGTTGTCGCATAGACTTAGGGAGGTTCTCAGGGAGACCATTACGGTAGCTCAGGGAGCTTTTGTTAAGAGGAGGCAAATTCTAGATGCAGTTCTTATAGCTAATGAGTTGGTGGAGGATTATAGAAAAAGGAAGAAGGAAGGCATGATTTTTAAACTGGACTTTGAAAAGGCTTATGATCATGTTGATTGGAGTTTTCTTGATTTTGTTCTTGAGATGAAAGGAATTGGAGAGAGATGGAGAGGTTGGGTTAGAGGATGTCTTAGGTCTATGAACTTTGCAGTTATGATTAATGGCAGACTTAGGGGGTGGTTTCAGACTTCTAGAGGTTTAAGACAAGGGGATCCTTTATCCCTTTTCTTATTTACCATTGTGGTTGATATTCTGAGTAGGATGGTGAGCAAGGCTGAGGAGATGGATAGTATTCATGGCTTTGAAGTTGGTAGGGACAGAGTCAATATTTCTCATCTCCAATTTGTTGATGATACTATTTTCTTCCTAGAAGCTGATGAGGAGAGTATGAGGGATTTGTCTATCCTGGTGAGAGGTTTTGAGATGCTTTCTGGCCTGAAAATCAACCTTTCCAAAAGTTCTTTAGGAGGTATTAATGTGGACTCTACTAAACTTGAGAGAATAGCAGTTGAGATTGGTTATTTTATTAGTGAGTGGCCCATTAAATACTTAGGTATGCCTCTTGGAGGCAATCCTTTGTCTGTGAGCTTTTGGGATGGGGTGGTGGAAAAGATTGGTAAAAGATTGGATGGTTGGAAGAAAGCGTATATCTCTAGAGGGGGGTAGATTAACTTTAGTGAGTTCTGTTCTCAATAGCATCCCTATCTATTATTTGTCTCTCTTTAAAATTCCCAAAAAAGTGGCCCTTAGAATAGAAAAAATGCAAAGAGATTTTTTTGTGGGATAAGGAAATGGGGAAGGCAAAAAAGATCATTGGGTTAAGTAGGATGTGGTGACTAGGTCTAAGGACAAAGAGGGGGTGGGTTTGGGTAATATCATCCTTAGGAATGTTGCTCTTACTGGAAAATGGTTGTGGAGGTTCCCTATTGATTAGGGTTCTCTTTGGCATTCTGTCATTAAAAGTAAGTATGGTATTCAAAATAACAGGTGGGATTCTAACATTGTTGAAAGGGAGAGCTATCGTTGTCCTTGGTAATTTATCTCTCAAGGTCTTCCTCGCTTTTTGAACCATATCACACTTCTTGTTTGCAATGGTGCTCGCATTCGCTTTTGGGAGGATGTTTGGGTGGGAGAGAGACCTTTGTTTGCTTTGTTCCCCCGGTTATATCGTCTTTCGCGGGCCAAAGATTCTGTCATTGCTGATATGGTTTGTATTGATTCTAATTCTTTGAATTGGAATTTTTCCCTATCCCGTAATCTTAATGATAGAGAATCTGAGGAGATGGTATCTCTTTTGGCCACTATTCAGAATGTCTTGTTGGCTTCTTCTAGTCATGATAGAAGAGTGTGGATTAGCCACCCTTCTCAATCCTTTTCTTCTAAATCGTATTTTGATTCTTTGAGAGAGGATTCCTCGGTGCCTAACTTTAATCTTGCTAGAATGATTTGGAAGGCTATTGTTCCTCTGAAGGTTAAAATATTGGCATGGTCAGCTACCCATCAGAGGACTAACACCAATGATTGGGTGTAGATAAAAAGACTGTCCTCTTGTCTTTCTCCTCAATGGTGTGTTCTTTGCAAAAAGATGAATGAAACTGTGGATCATCTGTTTCTTCACCGTGAGATTTCGATTGAGCTATGGCAATGTCTTTTTGCTCTTGCTGATTTGAGTTGGGTTAGACCACAATGTATTATTGGTTTGCTTGAGGTGGACTTTAAAGGCTTTGGTCGCTCTAAGAGGGCTAAGGTTCTGTGGAGTTGTGCTGATTTGGCCATCTTATGGGTGATTTGGATTGAGCGGAATGCTAGAATTTTCAGGGAAACTTGCGAAGATATGGATGGCATTTGGGATAGGGTGTGCTTTCTTGCTTCCTTGTGGGCTTCGGTGGACAAATCTTTTGAGGGGATCCCTTTGTTTTTAATTGCTATGAATTGGAAAGAGATTTATGCTTCGAATCCTGTTAAGAATAGAGCTACTGGAGCACACTTCTATCCTCCCTGATTGTTTTTATTCTTATTTTTTGATTGTGGTCTGCCTTTTGTTATGGTCTTCCAGGCTGCTTGTTTTTTGGTTGCATTTCCTGGCCTCTTTTATTTGTTTTGTAATGTCTGGTCTTTGTTTTTTTGGCTTCTATATTGAACTTCTTGTCCAATTTGTATTTCTCCTCTTCTTTAATACAATTCTTTAATTATCAAAAAAAAAAAAAAAAAAAAAACTCCACGTCTATTTAAAAATGATAAAATAAGATTTTCCCCCAGTTCTGTAGGTTTTTTTCTCTTATAAGGGCTTTTTTCATGTATTTTGTTCTTATTTATGTTTTTACAATGATGAGAAATTCAAAGTCCAATTAATTTAAAAATGATTAAATAAGATTCTCCCCCCCCCCCCCCCCTCTCTCCCTCCTTCTCTCTTTTTCCTCTCCTCTGGGCCCCTATGTGTGTGTGTGTGTGTTGGTGTGGGTCTGGGCATGGCTTATGTGATTCATGTTCCATGAGCAGGCAGTGAAGACACGAGCCAGCAGAAAACGAGTGATAAGTATGTGGTGGACAGACATGAGTCCACAGCTAAACTTGGTGATTCTAAAGGTATTGGTTATTGCCCATCCATTTACTGTGAAAGTATTGGTCCTTTTAAGTTTGCATAATATCATTGGTTGGCATTCTTTAACCTTTTTCTATTAAAAATGTCTGCATTTTGTAGGAGATAAAGTCGATTACTCCAGTCAATTAAAAGGGTCGAAATATGGAGGAAGAGAAGGTAATTTGATAAAGCTTGGGAAAATTAGGTCAGAAGCTTCTGAATTGAACCCCAAAATTGGCAGAGGGAATGGTGCTGATGGATATGAATCTATTCCTCCAGAGAACTCGCGTGGTTTATTTGGAAAAAGAAGCAGTGAAGGAAGCACAGCTGCTATAGGGCCTGTAAAAGAAGTCCATGTATCAAGAAGTGACAAGGTATCTTTGGGAAAGCATCCGGAAGGCAGGTCTGATGTATTTAGTGAAAGCAATGATGATGATAGTCGAACACCTTCTGTTTCACATTCTTTGCTAAAAGATTCCAAACCTTCGTTGAAGCTTAAATTCAAGAACCCGTATCTTGAAAACCAGAGTTCCTGGGTTCCTCATGGTGAGGAAGAAAAGAGTTCTGTCAAGGGCCAAAGGTCAAAGAGAAAGAGACCGTCACCACTTATGGAGAAAACAACATTAAAGGACGATGAAGATTTCTCGCAGTTGGAGCAAGACAATTCAATGGATGAGATCATGGATGCCAATTGGATATTGAAAAAATTGGGTAAAGATGCAATTGGAAAGAGAGTTGAAATCCATCAGCCATCTGACAATTCCTGGTGAGTTTGTTATTTGTTAAAATCATGAGAAGAGCAAAATGTAGGAAAGCCAAGAGCAGAAAATCTTGTGTCGATGAGTGTACCCTTTATTCTATTTTGAACAGAATGATAACTAGAAAGAGTTACCAACCATCAAACCCAAGCCTCAAGTCACTTTTGAAAATATTATCATTTTTGCAGTTTTGGGGGTTTGTTATTTTACTTTTAAAATTTTAATTTTGAATAATAATTGTATTTTAAAGCTAAAAAATACTGGATGTGGTGAGTTTAGGTTCAGGATGGATCAATTTGAAATCAGATGATTTTTTCCTTCATATAAATTCATATTGGTTTCATAAACAGAAAAAATAAAGGGGGAATTACAGATTGGTCCAGCTACAGGCAAATAATTACAGTTCAATAGATATGATTACTAACTTCTTATTAAATAATTACTAACTTGACTAAGAATGACTACTAACTGTAATTATTTGCCCATAGCCTGACCAATCTGCAATTCCCCAAAAAATAAATACAAAAATAAATTCAAGTGGTTATTTGCTGCTGAGTTGTGAATGACATTGAAAATGAAAAATTGAATGTGGCCACTGTTATTCTTGAAGAGTCCACTTCCCATGAAAATGCAAACTCAATCGTTGGTGGTTCTATTACTTTGTAGAGACGTTTTGTTGCACTGTGGGCTGAATCCACAACTTCTTTCTTTCCAGGCATAAGGGAATGGTTGTTGACGTCATTGACGGCACTTCAACCTTATCTGTTGATCTAGATGATGGAAGATCGAAAACTTTGGAACTTGGGAAGCAAGGAATTCGCTTTGTTTCTCAAAAGCCGAAGCGGTCAAGAACTTGAGTTTTCTACAGACTATTATACCATCTAGAGATATCCTTCTGTTTTACAGGTGAGGAGGCAGTTCTCTGGTCTCCAAGGACCCAGGAATCCAAGCTCTCCTTTTGTTTGCTTGTTGCTGCAAGTTTTGCTGAAGCATTGAGGTCAGTTTGGGGTTTCATTTGTACCATCAAATAACTAATCTTGCTCAATGGGGTTTATTCTGAAGGCATCCCCTCTTTTCCTTTATTTTTTTTTTCCTTTTAATTATTGTAATTTTTGTTTCTCTACTTGTATTTGAGGACATGTTTTATTCTGAAACTGATCTTTTTCTTCTGCTACTGCTCTTTTCTGGAAGTTTGGAATTCCATATTAAAGCATTCACTGTAACTGAATGGGGATGAACAGCACCAAAGCTCTAATTGTTCAGGGCTGCAAATGGGTACTATATGCATATTACATTATGCTTTAGCACTTATTCGGGATAGAAAGGGGTTGAATTTGTCGAAATTACAGAAACCTTTCTTTACTTTTCCCCACATTCTCTACATGAAGGTTTTAATTTTTGGTTGTCTTTATTATCCCAATTTTTTTTTGGGAACGGCTATTGCAACCCCTCAAACCTCTAAGTTGACCCCTATATTTTTTAATTGAAAAAATTATTATGCAAAATTACCAAAAAGGGTCTAAGTACCCTCACCCATTACCTGTCCTGCACCCTTCTTCATCGGCAACTCTCTCCGGCACCCCACCCCACCCCACCGGCCACGGCGAGCACCGCACCCCTCTTCTTCCTTCCTCCTCTTCCCTCTACTTCTCTTCTCTCTCTCTTTTTTCTTTTTTTTTTTTTTTTCCCCCAGAACCCCTCTCTTGCACCCTTCTCTCGTCAACGGCGGGCATCGCACCCCTCTTCTTCCTTCCTCTTCTTCCCCCTTCTCTCTTCTTCTTTTTTTTTTTTTTTTTTTTTTTTTTGAACCCCTCTCCCGCACCCCTCTCTCGTCGGCAGCCCTCCCTCCCCTCCTTCCCATCGGTAGCCCTTTTTTTCCTTCCTTTTCTTCCCTCTTCTTCTCTTTCTTCCCTTTTTTGTTTGTTTGCTTGTTTCTTTTTTTTTTTTATCTCCTCTTCCCTCTCGTCGGCAGTCCTCTTTTTTTTTCTTTCATTTTCTTTCTCTTCCCTCCTGTCATCGGAAAAAATGGAGGAACACACAGATCTAACTGGCAAAGGAAAAAAAAAAAAAAAAAAAAAAAGTAAGAAAGAAAGAAAGAAAGAAAGAAAGAAGAGGAGAAGAAGAGAGAGAGAGAAGAGTCGGAAAACACACAGATCTGAAAAAATGGCGCCGCCACTATCGTCGTTACCGTCGCCCTTCCTCGCCGGTCACCATTGCCGTTGCCGTCTCTTCTTCTTCTTCTTCTTCTTCTCGTCAGTCGTCACTGCCATGGGGTGTGGGGTGGGTGAGAGGGGTGGATGAGAATGAGGGGTATTTTAGTTTTTGAGAGAGGTGGGTATGTAAATTTGGGGGGTGGGGATATTAGGTGGGGTAACTTATAAGTTAGGTTTGGGGGGTTGCAATAGCCGTTCCCTTTTTCTTTTTGTAACTCCGTCCATTTTCTTGGGCTTTGGTTGCTTGACCAGTGGACCGAGGAAAAGGAAAATAATATGTTTGCGTCTTTGACTCGCCATATTATTGGTTACTATATGCGTAATACTTAATGCAAGGGTCTTGTTTCCGACAGGCTGCTGCATCTTAAGCATTATTGGCACATGTAGCCGTTGGGATTTTAAGTGTGATATTGACCTTTTATAAGGTATTTCCTAGCTTCTTTCTTCTTCTATCTCTTCTATTGTGGGAATCGTCTTCTGGCAGAAAATTGTAACGTGACCTTGGCTAAAATGATCCAAAGCTGTGGTGAAGCATATGAGCCTCTCTCACATGGTGCAAAATGCTGTTTTAATTTGGAGATTTATCGATATGGTCATCAGGTTTTAGTCTCAAAAAGAAACAAGGAGATTTTCGTTCCACTATGTGAAAAGAACATGCATGGCATTTGATTACTTTTCGTTCTTTACTTCAGCTGTCGACAACAACCACCCCCCCCCCCCCCCCCCCCCCCCCCCCCCCCCCCCAGCACACAAAAAAAAACCTCTTTGTTTTTGGTAAAAGACCTGAGAAGAGGAGACATTAACTTCTTGCCCATAAGGCCAGTGTCATTGCCCCATTTTTAGTCGCTCAGTTTGAAGAACATTTATTGCCTCCACCTCAGGGTGGAGGAGCTCCTTCTTACCTCTCTCTTCATTTTCTAACACGTGTCATAAATATTTTAGAAAAATATGAGTTTTGAAACATGAACAAACAGATTCCGGAATATGGACACACGGATACAGGGGAGGAGTTATGAAAATGTCCCATGTATTTATGAAAATGTCCTTACAATTATGTAAATATGGGAATGCAAGTGCACAATCAATTCTCCTTATTTATTTGGACAAAAGGCGAAATATGAGTGGAACAGGGAGGAGTTCCTCCACCCTTGGGTAGAGACAAGTATTTTCCCAATTGGAATTGGCCCCATGTATAGAGAGCCAAAAGGTTAAAATGAATTCAGCAAAAATCAAATGGAAAGCATAATTTGCCAAAACCCTCCCTTTAGACGAAACTAATAAACATCTTTTGTAACCACGAGGCTGGAACATTAAAATTGAGAAAGAAATGATTAAGAAAATATGATATCTATTGTTGTTCTCATTGAATTTATACAGGTGGAGGTGGCAAGTCTAGCAGAAGCCAAAATCCAACACAGTCCTCCGAATCTAAGTCCTCTTGAATGGCAAGAAAATGTAAGCCTCCACAGGCCTTCTTTGCTGCTTCCCAAGCTTCAGCTTCATTTGTTGTCACAGGATTTTTCTTATAGGTGGCATAAACATACCGCGTAGATATTCCCACAGACAGAATCAAGCTAGCACGAGCTATGTCAGCTTCAATTGAACAGACTTCCAATCCATTCATCCAAGCTGCAGAAGCACATAATGAGGTTTTCATGATCCTTAGTAGTAAAGGGAATGTTACAAAAATATACAAGGCATACTTGGAATGAGATAGCAAATTCAAAAATCACAGGTACTCAAAATCCTTATCAAGTTGGATATATCCTTCAAGATTAGGAGATGTAAGTTGTGAAGGGATATTAATAGTAAGCTGTGTTGGGTATCCCTACTCCCAATCTCAGACACAGAGAGAGAGAGAGAGAGAGAGAGAGAGAGAGAGAGAGATCTGAAAGAAGTTTCTGGGAAGTTCTCAGGGAGAACAAGTTTCAAAAAGAGCTCATTCTGATGCTGGCTGTTAGTTATGGAAAAGGCATTATAACGTCCTAAGTGAACATTGATCATCAATAACTCCTCTACCTCTTAAATGAGATCATGAGGAGGGTGTCCATAATAATTTAAATGTGGTGTTAGCACGTACTGCTCATCAACAACATACGACTACAGGGTTGATTTGAACATGTATTTAAATTTCCTCAAAGGGAGAAGTGCAGTTCTGGACTATGTACCGGATGCAGCTGCAATCTCCCTAATAATGTTCCAGTGGTGTTGCTTGCCAAAGTTTAGAGGCTGATTTGTTGTGAACTTGTGATCATGGAGACAAGGGGATAGCACCTTTAGGATCCACATTCTGTCGAGCCCCACCATTGGACAACCCCTTTTATAAACAATACTCTAACTTGAAGCGCTTTATGAATGTAACGGCTATTAATCTCCAATTAACTTGATCTTTGGTGAGCGTGACAAGTAAGGAAAGAGCACATAATTCAATGGTGGGCTTAGAGAAGAATAATTCCTTTAAAAGCAATTCAGGGGGTGGAAGAGTTGAAAGTTTTACACCAGGTGTAATTTAATCCCACCTCAAATTGCTGATATTTAGATACTAAATGTAGAATTTAAGGAAATATATACCTGCTAATGGTTTAGCGCGTGACGATGCAACAGCCAGTCCTGGAATCAATGTCTTGTCATCAATTTCAATCCCCAGTAGATCCAAATCTAGATTGGCACCAAAGAGGAATCTGGTCTCCAAGGATGAGACCTCTTCCTGAACAGCTGGGAGTGGAAAACTAAAATTAGTATATTCTCAGGAGAATATTACAAAAGTAATTATAGAAATATCTTCTGAGACGGGTGAGAACTGGCTATAAGACATTAATCGCAAGATGTGACCATGGTGGACTAGAAATTAGTGAATCCCCTGTTTCAAACCTGAACTTCCATTGTTAGAGTAGATTATATGAGCTTCTGCATTTAACATTGTACAAGCAAGGGGGATTTTGTGCAATGTCATACGTAATATTCTACTCTTTTTTTTTTTTTTTTTGGTGAACAAGCCCTTGGAAAGGAAAAAATAAAAACTTCTATATACCAGTATTATCAAAGGAGAAGCAACTATGCATATACCTGAAAAAGGCAACTGGACAAAAGCCCATTTTTCTCCAACCAGATTGTCTGGAAGTTCCATCGGGAAAGGGTTATCCAATGCCAGAAGTGGCTTAAATCCTTTTTGAAAACCAGGATGACATGTATATACAGTCTCATAGCGCTCTTCCAGCCATAGAAGTAGTGATAGACACTGAAACGATAACAAAGCAACCATAAAAATCAGAGAATGGAATAGAGCAGTTCAATCTAGAAAGTCAGACAAAATTTCGGTACTATTATATGCTGGAAACTAGACAAACCCTCGATACAAGAACATGCAACTTGTAATTTCGTTTTCTTAGAATCTTCACCAAGATGACACCTCATTTGGGAGGATGATATGGGATAAAAAGCACTATTGTATTGGATGCACGTAGAACATCTATTGTAGTGTACAAGGAGTATGCATCAAATATGGAAAACACCACACCTCCTAATAAGAATGAGGAAATCAAATGACTAGCACATAACCATACTCTCTCTGGTGATCACTCGATTTCATCACCTGACTTTCCTGATGTGGCAGGGAATCTATCAAATAATTAAGGGGAAATCTCCTATTCTATCTATTCAAGCATCCACCCTTTTTGATCCCAAAGGCACCTTAAGGTAGCCCACCTTTTTCATACACAAAGGGGAATATTTCTATTCAAAGAAAGCCCTTTTGATTATATTTAGTGAGCCTATAGGTAGGTCAAAAAGAAACCTGTCACCAAGCCTTGTATTAATATACTCTCATCCATTTCACTCTAAGAACATACCTAGTTTCATCAAGATGGTACCAAATTTTTCTCTTCTGATAGCTGCTGTCATGATATTAGTATATTACCAACTAATTAAACATCTAGTTTCATACAGGATGAGCTTGTATTCTTTATTGTGGCAGATCACTAGATTAATAATAATCAACCGCATCATATATATTCAATTTACTGGTGAGAGATTACTAGCTGGAACTCTAGAAGTAAATACCAGTTTGATCAATACAAGCGTGCTCATATGGACGTGAGCAGTGTTTTAGCGTGTGTCCGGAGGCAACTAAAAATCATTCCACTAGAGGATTACCTGATTATTTGACTTTAGAGAGCTTCTTGCTTCTAAGCAACCTCGAAGAGGAGTTGACTTCTAATAAGTAACAGCCAGTAGAATGAATTCTAGTGAGCTATTTTAGATATCTATTTTGAGGAAAATAATGGGTGACAAATGTATTGGAACTTCAACAAGCATACTTGTCATTTTTGAACTGCAAAATATCCCTTTTAAGATCTTTTAAAATAGGGCAAGACATCCTTATTTTCAAAGTCAATTCATTAGTGAAAAGGTTTAAACTTATACAAACTGTTTGACAAACTTATACAAAATGTTTGACATAAATGAATATCCTATCAGATGTCACTCTTCCTTGAAGTTGCCTAACCAGGAAAGAAACATGTAGCAAATTAAGGACATTTCACACATTTTTCCATGTAAGAGTATACAATCTATAGTTAACTAATGTCAAGACTGACCCTCAGTCGCAAAAGAGACCAGAAATCATCCTATTATACAATATGCCACCATGCAAAAGTCCTTGATTTAAGCGATATTATTGCCCACAGTTATTAGAGCGTTTTGAGTAAGTTCTGTATTGAATTGGTCTGCAATTGGAGACTTTGTGTTAGGATTAGCTCCAAAGTCATGCATAATGCTTATAATAGTATTGGAAATCGAATTTTATTTCTCAGTCATCTAATGCGTTGTTTGGCTTTCAAATGAACAAGGGAAAGGAATATTGATTAGAAAAGCCTTCCTTTCTTGAGCAATTCTATGAACATTTTTCTTCCTTTCCTTCGTTTTTTCCGAGGACCATTTTGTCTGTGCCACTAGTTAATTAAAATTTGAATCTAAATACAAAAGGAAAGGAAAATAAAATCCTAACGAAGCCATACTCACCCGTTTGCTTGGAATAGGCTTTATATCAAGCTCCTTACATGCTTTTGTTATAATTGTCTGCATCTGTGACCTATACACCAATAAACAACCCAATCAAAATATGTTTCACACACACACAACAAAAGCCCGGAAAAAATAATGGGTGACAAGTACAAAAAAGAAAAAGAAAAAAGAAAAATCAACAATATATTCACCTGAAGTAACGGATTTTCTCTGGTAAAGGGACACCCAAATCATCACTGATCGACACGATAGCATCCTTTAAAGTAATACTATTGATGACATTGTTAGGAAAATACTTCGTAAACTGAAGTGACAGCGAACTGTCGCAAACTACTAGCTCCCAAACCTTCTTCCCTCTGATATCAAGAATGGGTCTTGAGCAGAAATCCAATTCCCAATCCGCAATGCTCTGGGGATCGGTTTCCGGGTCAAGATAGCTCACTTCTGCAGTTGGGTCATCTTCTTCAGTCGATGATTTCTTCTTCGGGCTGTGTGGAAACTGAGCTTTCTGACACGGAATTGGAACGAAAATGGTGCAATTTTGGTTGGTTTTTCGAAGATTTCGCGGAGAATTGGGAGAAACCATAGGGGATATTGATGGGTTTTGTGAGGGAAGTGAAGTTGGATATGGGTTTGTGAGATTGTACCGATGGGGTTCTGATTCTAGTCGGGTTGAAGCTTAGACTAGCCATGGAAGTTTATCTGTAACTGGTATGTGAGTGATACATATGGCAGTTTAGAAAAATGTAGTTATTTATCCACCACATATACGTTGGTGGGTATGGGCCGGGCTTAGGATGGGATGACATATGAAACTATGTATGGCGGAAACAAAAAAGAACATTGAAAAGGCTGTTGACAATAGCAATTTCAGTATAACAGGAGGTTCTATTGACAAAGCGCTATTAGTATAATAAAACGCGCTGTTTATAATAGCGCTTTGAATATAATAGAAAGCGCTATCATTTTAAAGCGCCGTTATTAAAAGCGCGTTTTATCCTGAAAGCGCTTTGATATAAATTTTTTTATTTTTCACAACATTATTACAAAAGAAAAAATAGGAATTACAAATTGGTCAGACTGCAAATAAATAATTACATTTAGTAGTCATTCTTAGTTAAGTTGGTAGTCATATAATAAAACGTTAATAATAATTATCTTAACTGTAATTATTTTTGTATAACCTGACCAATCTAAAATTCCCCCAAAAAGGGGTAGTCACGGCACCGGGCTTTTTTATTTATTTATTTATTTATTTTCGCATCTATTAATTTCAGTGGCGGATAAAGTGCATATAAAACTCATCACTAGTCCCGTAGCAATAAAAAGAAAAGGATAACTCGTCACTAGTCTCGAAGTCTCAACCTTGAGGTCTGAAGTGAAGGCTTTGAAGTTCCGCAACTGTTTCGGGGGGCGAATATCTCCCTCCATTCATGTAAACCCTAATCCTTCCTCCGTATATATATATAAATATATATAAATATTTGTATTTATGCGTGTATATGTATTTGTAGATGTATTTAATCAAAGAAATGAGCTCTGATGTCTATAGTTTCACCGCATTCGCTCTCAATCACTTGTGGCTTTGCTCTTTTCCTCCGTTTGGTTGCCGAGAAAACCCAGGAAAAGAAAGGAGAAGCAAAGAAAATTTTGATTCCCATGTTTTATGCTGCCTTGGTTTCGGAAATATGAAAGGAACTCAACTGGGATTGTGTAGAGACTCAGTTGAGTGGAGTTTGTTTTCTGTTAAATTAAAGTTCTCGTGAATAGTTTTTTTCCTTCCATTTGGCTTTGTTGTTTTAAAAATTTTCGTGGAAAAATATTTGTTTACTTCATTTGGTGCATTGGAAATCTTTTTATTGAAAGAGTTAAAAATAAAAAATAAATAAAACACAGCATAGAAGCGGGTTCAAAACTGACAACGATAGTTGTACATGCTGGCTGACCCTTCCATCATTCCTCATTCTTCATCGCATCGCACACACATTCATTCATCCCTCACCTAAATCCAGCAACAAGAAGAAAGGGGGAAGGCTACCCTGTATATCGCCCGCCATTGAACAACCCTTTGCGCAAGTTCAATCCAGATTCATCGCCCGAACATATGCTATCTTAGAGGCCTCTGTGGCTTACTCCTTCCATTCCTTCCTTCCCATAACGGATCAATTTAGGGCTAGGGCTTTTAGAATGAACAAGCTTCCCTGATTTCAAGGTCTTCAATGGAGCTCTGCTCGCGAAGGTTAGATTCCCATCCCTTTTTTATCATCCGCCCTATGTACATGTCTTTAGATTTTTTTTTTTTTGTTACCCGCTCGTGTTTTTGGACGCCTTTTATTTGAGTTTTATTTGGTTAATACCCCAAAATCATACGTTATAATATGTCTTTTTTATTATTTATTATTTATTATTTTATTTTTATAAATTTAATTTTTTAAATTTTTTGGACCTATTGGATTGATGATCCCTGTTTAGGGTTAGGGCATTATCGCAAATGGAAATTATTCGCAAATTTAGGGCAGGGGCAGAATTATAAAAAAATAAAAGAATTATAGGCTGAAAATTATTTTTCTTTACCACAAAATCTTAAAATATAATTATTATATAAATAGAATTTTTTTTTTGGGATGAAATAAAATTATATTAAAAGAGGGGCCTAAAAAAACCCCAGTATGCGCGAGGGCCAGAAAAATATAAAAGGGTCTATTTATAATGGGTTAGGATTTGGGAGCATAATTTTCTATACAAATTTTATCACAATTTTGAATAATTAGTGTGTTGTGTGACTTGTATTTTGAAAAACCCAATGTTAGATTAGATACTCTTCTCATGCAAACAGTGCATGTAAAATATTACATTGATCAGATACTAATAGCCATCCGAATCCGTAAATTCACTTTTCTAATAAAGAAAAAACCTCACATTTATGGATGAAGCATTTCTTGATTTCTGGTCAACTCAATATTTGAAAACCATATTGTGTGTAAAAAGAACATGTAATCCAACAGTGTGTTTCACAAAATATAATTCACACAATAAGTTATTAAAAATTGTGTCCCTGCGACCTTGACCTACTTATAATGTTTTAACTAACTTTGGAAAGTATATTACAAAAGTGCTTTAATTCAATGAGGTGAGTTCTATCGTTTCAAGCCAAATTAAAATTTTTGAGGCTGCCACCTGTATAACTTTTAAAAATATTTGAATTCTATTTACCTTAAATATCAAATTTCAAAAAATATCCCAGGGCATGGTCCCCTCTAGTGCCTATATGGTTTTGTCCCTGCATTAATACATGTACATTTATTTACAAAACAATAGTTATGCATGTGCTTTATTGACTATAGGCAAAAGCCAATGAGTGGGGCTGTAGCTCAGTTGTCATGTCTCCCACTTTAAGAGGAAAAGGGTTTGGGGGAGGTTGTCATTTCAACTCCTCCCAAGTGCATGTGTTGGAGGGAAGGGGTCAAGGGAAGGGGGATGGACTTCCCCTGGTTGTGTATCCCAAGGGCTTGTTAGGCTCTCATTTGAAACTACCCCCCCCAAAAAAAGAAAAAGAAAAGTTTATCAAAAAAAAAAAAGCAGAACATCAAAAGCTACCAAGAACATGACACAGTTTAAGGGGCTGTTTGACATAAAATCCTAGCCAACTGAAGATGAGTTTGGCCGGTTTAGATTTCACCACCATTTGGTAGATCATTTCTTTTCCTGTTATATAGTCTTGTGTAAAAAACATTCATAATTGTAGTCTTTAAAAAAAAAAAAAAAAAAAAACCCGAATGCGAATTGGTTTAATTTAAACCATGATGGCATTAAGTGAGTGGACCCATCCTAATCCGGTTTTCAAAATTTCCAAGTGGACAAGGTTAGGGGTTCATACAAAACAAGTTTTATCAGACATCATCTACTTGTTTAAAGAGGTAACCATTTGAACATCTCTCTCTCTCTCTCTCTCTCTCTCTCTCTCTCTCTCTCTCATGTGTGTGCGCATAGAAATTAGTTCCATTGAAACAAATGGTGCTTTAATGTTCTATTCTTCCATTTATCTTGATTAATATGCTGTTTTGAAGTGCGGGAAAAATTGTTATGTCTCTTTTGTTTGCTTTGATTGGGGCTGTACATTGGCAGGTACCTAGCTATAAAATCATGTAAGATGGTTGGAGCCTGCCCAACCCTATTTTTGGTTTGAAGGGTTGTAACTAAGCATGGGTTAGATCGGGTTGGTTGAAGGCCAAGCTAGATTCGACTTTAAAATCACATAAGATGCCTGGAGCCCGATCCAACCCTATTTTGGGTTTGAGATGTTGAAAGTTGAACCCAAGCATGGGTTAGATCGGGTCAGGTTGAATTTGAATAGCTATATTTATTGCATGGCTTATGTACTCTGTATATCCACAATACCTCTAAAAGTGTAAATTGATTAGACATCCTTTAAGCGCGTTTGGTTTGTGTGAATGGCCTGGTAGGAATGAGATGCCTAGGATCATTTCCATACCAACATTGGGACATATTGGGAATGCTCTGTATGAATTAGATTCCATTCCCAATTTAGCATACTTGGTTTAACTTAGTTTTCAAAAAAAGCTTTTGATAGTGGTCATATAATGATTCTTTTCAATTGATGAGATCTCATCCAATTCATGAGTTATTATCTTCTTTAAAAAAGATAATGTAAGGGTGGGGTTATGGAGATGATTTTTTGGTGATGGTCATGGTGGAGGTGCTAACAATGGTGGTGATAGGTGGTGGTAGTGGATGGGTGGTGGGTGGTGGAGATTATAGGTGGTGGTGTCGGGTTGTGGCCATAGTGGTGATAAATGGTGGGTGGCGCGTGGTGGTGATGTTGGTAGTAGGTGGTGGGTGGGTGGGTGGGTGGGTGGTGATGTTGGGCACTGATGTGGGGTGGTGATGGTGGGAGTTGTAGTGGTGGTGCTGAATGGTTGGTTATGTTGCATGGTGGAGAAGGAGGAGGAGGGGGAGGATGAAGAGGATGGGTAGTAGTTGGTGATGTTACATTGTGGTGGGTAAAGTTGATGGGTGATATTGTGGCAGTAGGTGGTTGGATAGTGATGATAAGTGGTAGATGATGTTGTATAGTGGTGGTTGCTAGTGGTAGTGGTGGTAGGTGGGTGGTGATGATAAGTGGTTGGTGATTTTGGGTAGTGGTGGGTTGTGGATGAGAGGGTGCTCAGGTGGCAATGGAGGTGAGTGTGGTGGGCAGTGGCCATGATGAGTGGTTGGTGATGTTGGGTGGTAGTGGTGGTGGGTGTGGGGGTTGAGAAGGGTTATTTGGTTTAAGTTGCTATTTCTCAATCCATTTATTCTATTCCCTAAGGGCTTGTATATACAAGAGTGAATAGACCGGAATGGGAATGGGATTCCCATTTTGTCTGGTGGACATGGTTATCTCATTCCCATGCTAAGGGTAAGGTTTTCTGATTCCCATTTTCAGGGAATGGATTGAGAAAAATGTAATTTGGACCAAAAAGCCTTTCTCACCCCTGCTCACCATAACCACCACCACCCAACATCGCTAACCACTCATCATTACCACCCATACCATCACCACTCAACACCATCAGCGCTACCGCCACCCATAACTACCACTTACTATTGTCTAAAATAACAACCACTTATCATCATTACCCACCCACTACTACACCACTATCACATCATCACCCGTCAACACGACCTACCATAACGCAACATCAACAACTACTCAACACCACCATTACATCCACTATCACCACCACCTTACCTCCCACCACCCACCACCATGAAACATTAACAACCACTTAAAACACCACCACCTGTTAACCAACACTACCATTGCCATTACCACCACTTCCCATCCACCTCTGTTGCTGCTGCACCACCACCCGCACCACCACCACCAATGCCACCACACCCCATCCACCACTACCACCATTGTTGCGGCCACCACCACCACTACCACTGTCGCTATCACGGTTGCTGTCGCAGTAGCCACCACCACCGCGCATTTACTACCACCAACACTACTACAGCTGCCGCCACCCTCCATCCACCACTCCACCACCAATACCATGACCATTGCATTACCATGCCCTGCCCACCACCACTAACAAATGGTATTGTTGGAAAATTGCATCAAATTGATTCCATTCCTACACTAAACTAGGTTAAACCAAACACTAGAATGAAAATATAATCTAATTCCTACATGACATTCTTAGCATGTCCAAACGTTGGTATAGGAATGACCATAGACATCCCATACGCATTGGGCCATTCCTAAGAAAAAACGCACCCTAGGAGTGCTAATCACAAAGCCTACATCTAGCTTGGGAATCAGATACCCACATTCAAGGGTAACTCATTCCGACAAAACATTCTTGAATTTGGATTCCTACTAAAGCTACAGGCAAAAATTGGTAATGAGTTGGAATGAGAATGAGATCCCCATTTCCATCAATCCATTCTTGCATACCAAAAGCCTTATGGGATGTTATAAAGTATGAGATTTATGGAAGTAAACTCGAGTCAATTTCCAGGATTAAATTGAGAAAAAAAAAAAGAATATAAACATTCTTAAGATCATTAATTTACACATTGGGAATAACTATAGTGACATAAAGTGGAGAAGAGTAAGCCTTTTTAGTTTAAAGCTAGACTTCTCACATAATTGTTAAGAATCATATAACTTTTTATTTTTATTTTATTTTAATAAAAATTCAAAAAAAAAAATCAAAGAAAATCAAGAACAGTAAGTTTTCCAAATAAATTTGCAATATCTATATCTATATATATATATATACACACACACACACACACACGTGTATATTCCCCAACTACTCACACACAACATATCATACCTCCACATGCATTCATGAAGATTTGCTATATATATTTATATTTTTTTTAAAGACAGAAATTTTGAAATCAAAAAAAAAAAAAAGGTTAAAAGTAATATATTTTCCAACAAAAATGCATCTCTGATCTACAACAAAGATCAATAGATTTAGTTAGATCCGTAGATCTTTGGTAGAAAGCTTTGTTTTATTTGATAATCATAAATATATGAAAAGAAAAAGAAAGAAAGCTTCATTTCGAACGAGATCTCAGCCATTTCGTTCGGTATGCGTAATTTCTCCTATATACTTGATTCATCCTAAGATATCATCTCTCACCTCTGAATGAGACCAGGTTAACCCTTCGAGATCTCGTCCATCTTGTACAGACTTTGTACTGTGATAGTACTATAATTACATGTTGGATGGTGTTTACGTAGGGTTAGGCTGCTTGATACCTCAACCCAAGCCTCACCCAGCCTAAGGTGCGGTTGGATTTTCAAACCCTTGCCCAATCCTATTTCTAAAAAACTCTTGCCCCTGCTTGCAATTGCTTGGGTTGGGCTCGGGCTACTTTGGGTTTAACCACCCATGTTGCAGCCATAGCCTGGGAGGCAAAAAAAATACACTCATAAATTATTTTATTTTATTATATTATTAACTACGAATTTTATTTATATATGAAAAGAAACAAAAGAGCACAAAATCTATGCACTTGCAAGGGATACAAAGAGACAAGAAGATAATTATAGAGACAGAATCAAGTAAGCTAGGGAATGGCACCGATTTTCAAAACCATTTAGACCTTTTTACATAAATATTTTACTAGTTAATCTAATCGTCAATTTCCCAATAGGTCACTCAACCCCATATAAAATTGTTCGATTCCTTTCTTTCCAAACTGTTCCAAAAGTTTCATTAGGCACTATCTTCTAAACCGAAAGAGGAAAACTATTTCCACTCCAAAAAAAAAAAAAATGATCCAATAGAAAATCCAATTGTCTTATAAAAAAAAAAAAAAAAAAAAAAAAAATCCAATCTATTTAATTGGCATAGAATTACTTATTGAGACCAATGTGGCCAAATTTGTGCTGAAAGTACCTGATGATACAATATTTGAAACAGTTAAGCTACGAATGCATACTTTACTTGTTCTTTGTTCGGATATTTTCAACTCGTGAGGAAAAATTACATGTTTAATTTGATTTTTTTATAAGTTAGCCTTTTAAGTGAGGTTAATTTATGGGGAATTATGAAAATTTTAAGCCAAGTCTAGGCTGCACTGAGTAGAGCTTGTATCATACAAGTTGTATGAGGTTCCAAATTTTTGCCTTATGTCAAATTTCAACTGCTCGAAAAAAGGAACCCTAAGTGACCTTTTGATTGGATGGGATGGTCAATGCTTAGGATCCACTCAAGCAAAACAGCAAGCCAAAAAGCAAGCAAACAGAGGAGACTCTGCCCAAAAACCAAGACTAAACAGAAACCAAAGAAAAGAACAGAACTCCTCAAGGAGGGTAAAAGTGGCTGCCAACAGCTCTTCTCTTCACAGGCTTCGAAGCACAAATCTCCCTCCAATTCCTAATAATCAAAAACAAAGGAATACCCTCAAAAGATTTATCCACCGAAGCCCACAAGGATGCAAGGAAGCACACCCTGTCCCAAATACCATCCATCTCCTCAACTAAGTCCCTGAAAATTCTGGTCAATGCTTAGGATCACTGGTGCAGGCTAGCGCTATAATGAAATTCTAGGGTTAGGGTTGCTGAAGAAAGGTTTGGGGATGAATGGTAATTATTAAAAGAGGCTTTTGCAATAAAATAGCAGTCTATGACGTCAATTTGAACAATAGTGAAACTACTTCTTTCAAAGGTTAATCATGAAACTCAATTACAATTTTTTTCATATGTCATGATGACTAACACGGTAATCAATTATTCTCTACTGTATATATTTTCCTTCAAGGTTATGGGCATGATGTCAATCATTCGTGTATCCATGTATTCAGTTTCACTGCATGTAGACTACTTACAGGTCACCTTGTTTGTTTATGTTCTCATGTATGATGTAGTTTCATTTAATGGATAGGTACCTAAAAGAGCAAGCTATGGTCTGATTAGAGAGATGATGAAGTCTGCAGGATGTACTATTATATCTTCATTTACTCCTTTTCATTCTATTATCCTGAAAAACCATTGCAGATTTTCATCTAATATTTTCTACCGGCATTCAACTAAATCAAGGAAAGTATCTGCTTATACTCAGAAACGTCAACGACATACAGAAGCTGTCATGGTTGCTGAGGGCTATTTTCCTCCTTGGTTTAGGTGGGTGAGATTTCAACTTAATTTGCTTCATGCAATTAGTGTATTGTACTTATGAACCTGAATTGTTTGTGCTTGCTTGACTTCCAGTGTCGCTCCAATGATGGACTGGACGGATAATCATTATAGAACTCTTGCCCGACTCATTTCAAAGCATGCATGGCTCTACACAGAGATGATTGCTGCAGAAACAATTGTTTATCAAAAGGATAATTTGGTATGTTAGTAACATATTTATTTATTTATTTTACTTAACAAAAAAAAAAAAGGATTTATTTTCTGAATTCTGAAGGAAAACAACTTAAATATTTAAGAACTTGAATTAAAGTGATTTTGTGACAACCAATGAGGAGGCATAGTAAGAATATCTTATCAAAAAAAAGAATGATAAATATGTGAACATGACTTTTTAATATTGTTGCTGTACTATATGTTGCAACACTTGTCAAATTTCAAATCTTATACAAATCGAAGAATGTTTGAACCTTGCAGAAAATAATTGCTACAATTGACTTGGAATATAATTTTTAAGCATGCATTGTGTTAAGTTTCCAACTTAAAAGCCTAAGCTTATAAGTGGAGGGCCCAAACAGGTATATGAAGACATGTTTAACTCAATATTTAATCGATGTGGGATGTGAGACTTCCCAACACTCTCCCTCATGTGCAGGCCTAACAAGATTCAAATGGCCTGTCACGTTGACAACAAATACGAGGTCACGAGCGGAACGGGCCCAAGAACGACAATGCTTTGATACCATGTTAAGTTTCCAACTTAAAAGCCTAAGCTTATAAGTGAAGGGTCCAAACAGTTATATAAAGACATGTTTAACTTGATATTTAATCGATGTGGGATGGGGGACTTCCCAACACGCTGATACAAGTGTAAATTTTGGGAATTCTATGGCATTGAAGGTGTATATATCATTTTATGAATCCTGAATTGGCTTTATGCTTGGGGGGTCTTTCAATAGTGCCACTGTTTGGACTATATTTTTGAGAACTTTTGGGAAGATAATGTATCTTCTATTGATATTTACTAATTTGAAGAAAGCACCTATAGAGTTCTTAATAAACTTACATTTGTGGGATTCAGGAAGAAAATACGCTGACATCAATGTGTTTGATGAGGTGGTTACTAGCTTATGTCACTTGGTAGTGAGATTGTGAGAGAACAGTGTTTTGATTAAAATAGACCTTCACTATGGATTTGGTTTGAGCCCTGGATTGGTGTGCATAATTTTATTGTTCATATCTAATTATCAATATGGGTTTCTTTGATGTATGTCATCTAAAGATGACATGCTACTGGATGATATGACTGCTGAATTTGTTGGCAAAAAATGTAAATTGAGGTGTTTTGGCTTCTTGAGGCGATGTGTGCCTTTTGATTTTTCATCTAGTATATTGAAAAACTAAAGCAGTCAAAATATTAAAAACAAGATGAAAATTAGTGAATAAAATTCGAATACAAGATATTATAGAAACCTTTTAGACATTTTAGAAGTATACTAGCACAGTTGATAACTTGATTTAACAATAAAACAAATCATTCTACTCAAGTGGCACAAAAATGAAAAGCATATGGGAAAACTAATAAAATATAGAAGCATGATATATGTATAATTGTATAAATTGGTACCAAAGCCTCGTAGTATGTATGGTTTAATATGACTCTGTAAACCCTATATAGCTTAATTGAGGCTCTAAGAAGTCCATTCACACAACACAATCTGTAATTTTTGTATGAATTCTACTATTTATCAGGAAAAGGAAAAAAAAGGAAAAAAAAAAAATGATTATGCCTTTAGAGTTGCAACAAAAAGAGAAGACAAACAAATAAGCATAACGCAGTTCAGCATCATAACAGAAATGAAATGAATACATAGAATAAAACAAGAACAACTAATTAAAAGGTAAATTGATGGGCATATTCCCCACTTTCTTGCTCGTGGGAAAATTACGGGCTCAATCAAGTGGCTACTGGAGAAGCTTAAATAGATGTATGAAGAAACTATAAGTGGATTCAAATCTTTAGGATGTACTTCTGATCTTGTTGCCAATGTGAATGATGAACCTCATTGCTAGACCCCTCCCTCCCTTGTCTTTTTACTACTTTGTGTTTTGGACTACACCTTGCCTTTCGAGGTAGACATTTCACAAGTTACATGATGAAGATCAGTCGTCAGTGGCAGCAACCTTTAAAAGTGTATAAAAAGCGTTGAAAGGAGGGTCCTAAGGCCCAAGCCTTGATTTGGCACATGTTGGATTATGTGGGGTTCATTTGAAACCTTGCATAATTAGGATTAGTTAAGTTAGTTCATGTATGAGCTTTATTTTTTGGGCTGTCTATTAATTTGGGTCAGTTTTGTTGGGTCCTTTTTTTTTTTTTTTTTTTGGTAATCCAAGTCCACTTGGTCCAAGTTCACTAGCTTGTCTTGGAGCAGTGTCACTAGGATCTCTTGATCCCCTCCTCCAACATTGATCTGGGGCCTTTGACCTGAAACACAATTCATTTGCGACCTGGATCTCCATTTTTAGGGTCCCACAATGTAAAGAAGACGAGAGAGAGAGTGTGTGTGTGAGAGAGAGAGTGAGAGTTTCTTTTGAAAGATTATGAAAATTGAAACTTTAAATTTAATCGTTGAATGTTTTGGAAATTGAATTATATATAGAACTTACTAACATTTGAGAGTAGTTTGAAAGTCTCATTTAATTACTATTAATCCTTATTTGAGAGTTATAATTGTAACTTGGAAAACAAAAATATTTCTCTCTCTCTCTCTCTCCCTCCCCAATGTACCGAGTAAAGCATTTTACCTGTACCCGCACCCTATAAAACATACCATAGCAAACCACACTCCAGTTAGTATTGCTTGGAAGCTACTTTGCTTCCAAGTTGGCTTATGTTAGAAGCTTGCTTGCTTTGAGGGATTTATATAAAGTCATGTAATAGCAAAATTTTGAATCAATGAATGGAATTTGCAACAATTACTATTGTTTTAGGTATTTTCTCAAACCTTGAAGAGGTATGATGCCTTCTTCTCATTAAGAGTGATTCCTAGGTATTTTCACAATTTTTTCAACTTACCTACTACCTTTTCCCTTTTCTCTATAATTGTTTTTTTTTAATAAAATTTTTTATGACAAGGAAACCCTTAGGGCAAACCACTGGTCCATATAAGACCCCACAATCCATATGGACCAGTTAGTCTGAGGCCCTTGAGAACCATGAAACCTTGTGTGGGTGGCCCTAAGGGGTTTAGCAGGAGTCGAACTCAAGACCGTCCGCTTCCTGAAGCGTAGTGTAGTCCCTTGCCAACTGAGCTACCCCTTGGGGTTCCTTTCTCTATAATTTTACACCAAGTATTTCAAATCCAACACACCCTTCACCAACCTAAACTTAAATCCAAAACCTGTGCTGCTGTGTTTGTTTTAAAGACCACCAAAACCCTTATTGCAAACCCTTTATAAGCCTAAAACACCTAACCCTTCCCCAACCTTGAAGCCTTCATCCTAATATCCCAAACTCTCAAGTAGTCACACCTAAACCCTACAATAGCTGCTGTCCAGAATTTCCAGCAAAGTCCAACCTTCAAACCTTAACCAATCCCCACCCCAAACCCTCTACAAAGCCTACCATACCTGAACTTTTGATTTCTCCCCTAAACGTCCTACATCATTACATGTGAGAGTCTTACTCTACCTTTTTCTTTCTTGATGTGATTTTGGCCGTTTAGCTTTGTGGTAGGCTTCACAATTTCTTTTGAGCACGTTGAGTTAGACTATGATTATAATAAATGTAAACTAGAATTATTGACAGCTATCTCAGAATAATGCTTTTGAAATATGTTGAACCAAGAAAAAATATATGGACTATAACTCTTTGGTTATATTTTCAGTCAAGGTGCTGTGATGGTTAATATTGATGTTTGAAATATTCCTTGGTGCCCCTATTTCTATTGATTTAGTCATTCATATGGAGGGTAAGGCTGAGAAGTATGTTGCCTATAAATTGGACCCAAATAATTGAAGGACATACTTGCTTTTGTGGTGTCTTATGACCATTAGATCTCCATCATTTGATCAATTAAATAAATAACTAAAGAAGATGGCTATGCTTTATTGTGGTGAGGAGGAGGAGCAAATTCAGTACTTATAATCTATCCTTGTGCTTTAAAGAGGTTTCCGGTGTGGGAAACAATTTTGAGAAGAATGAACTAATTCTGCTAGGAGATGTTGGGGACACGAGGAACTAAGCAAAAACCCTTGGGTGCAAAGTGATGAAATTTCCATGTTATTATTTAGAATGCCTCTTGGATCTTCTTTCAAATGTAAGGGGATTTGGATAGTGTGATAGAGAAAGTGGAAAGAAGGCTAACTAGGTGGAAGAGAATTATTCACTAAAAGGGAGGAAGGGTGACTTTAATTAAAAAACTATGGAAAGTATTTCAACCTAATATTTCTCTCTTCTTCGGATTTTGATTTTGGTGGCAAAGTGATGGGAGAAACTTCAAAAGGACTTCTTAGGGTCCATGGTTGGGAAGAGTCTCAAACTTCATTTGGTAGATTAGAAGTCAACTTGCTCACTAATGGAGCTACGTGGGTTAGGGTTAATACCCTTTAAACCCCTCAATCTAGCCCTACTAGGCAGTTGGGTTTGGATATTTGCTTTAGAAAGAGAGCTCATGTAAGAAAGTCATTGCACGTAAGTATGGTTGCAAAACTGGAGATTTGTGGACTAAGGAGGTGAGGAAGTTATATATGGGTCTTTGGAAAGCAATTTTTTAAGAGTTTGTCAATTACAAGGGGACTTTCCAAAGTGGGGGTGGAAATAGGGTGAGGTTTTGGATGGATTTTTAGTGTGGTAATGAGTCACTTATGGTAACTTTTCCGAATTTGTGAGACACTTTGTTTTGGAACTTGGAAGTATAGTGAAAATGGGGTCTTCTCCATAAAATCTTTCTGCATTTTTCTTTGAAGCAGTGAGGGAACTAGTGATATAGGGATTTCCTAGATAAGAAAGTTTGGGATTCAGGCACGCCAACAAAAGTTGCATTCTTTAAGTGGACCGTGTCCCCGTTGCTAGATATAAGTGCCACATGGTGGATCATTTAGCAAGTGAAGGGTGAATGATGCCTTATAGATGTATTATGTGCAAATGTGAATGGGAGTCAATGGATCACCTTTTCATCCATTGTCATTTGGCTAGAGAGCTTTGTGCTTATCTTTTTTTCCCCTTTTGGGAGTATCTTGGGTTTTGCCAGGATTATTTATTTATTTATTATTTATAGATGAAGTAATGAGTTTTTCCAAGATTAATGCAAGATCTTTAAAAGGATGGTGGATTCAAGGAAATAGAAGAAATTTTGAAGAGGACGATGTGTCTATTCCTCTATGGTCAAACTCAAAGACATTCTTCTCAAGGCTCTCTGTTACTTGGTTTGGGACATTCAATGTAGCAAATTGGCTTCCTTTCTTGAGTTTTTGGATTGTTGTTTGTTGGCTTTACTTTACTTTTTGTGAGCTTTTGCATTCATTGTGTAGACTGGCCAAAGGCCTTTTTTTTTTTCTCCCTAAAAAATGGGTTCATTCCCTCATTTCATGAGATTTTAGTGCATCCGATAGGTTGCAATTTAAAGACAACTGATTCAGCATTATTTTGTTTAATTTGCTCAGGACAGATTCTTGGCATTTTCTCCAGATCAACATCCTATTGTTCTTCAGATTGGTGGAAGTAATTTGGAAAACCTGGCAAAGGCAGCTGAACTTGCTAATGCTTACTGCTATGACGAGATTAATTTTAAGTTCGTACAGTTCCTCTTATCTGTTTCTTAGATTTCCTTTTTCTTTTTTATTGCTGAACTGAAACATTCTAGTACATTTACCAGTTGCGGATGCCCTAGCCCAAAAGTAGCTGGACATGGGTGCTTTGGTGTTAGTCTTATGCTTAATCCAAAGGTTTGAAAACTGAGCTGACTAAATTGTAAAGGGCAACCTGTCTAGATAGCATTTTTCTTTGTCAATGTTCTCTGATACAGACATTTGGTGTTTGCAAGGAAAGTTTGTTGGCGAGGCTATGTCGGTAATTGCTGCCAACTCAAGTGTTCCTGTCAGTGTTAAATGCCGAATTGGTGTTGATGATCATGATTCATATAATGAGCTCTGTAAGGCCCTGTAGTGAACATTCATTTTAGGAAAAGAAATTAGAATATTCTTTTGCTAGACAATTATATGTATATTGAGAAACTTTACCTGTAGCGACTGGTTCTTAACAAAGAATGAGTATTTTCTGCTCTCATCTCTGCATTGCTTTTCTATAACATATTCTTTTTCGCTTCCTGTTAAATATCAAAAGACTTGCACATTTGTTTCATGCCCAAAAGGTTGTGCTTGCACAAACCTTTGGGAAAGCACAGCAAAGAATAAGTATTTGCGATTGGTGATTAACAAAGAATAGTCATTTGCTGTTCTTATCTCTGCATTGCTTTTCTATAACATATTCACTTTGTGCTTCCTGTTAAATGTCAAAAGACTTGCACATATGTTTCATGCCCAAAAGGTTGTGCTTGCACAACCCATTTAATAATACATTGGGGGTGCTACAACCCTTCTCCTTTAGAAAAAAGGAAAAAAAAAGCTTGTGCTTGCATGTCATGTAAATGGGATGTTTCCTTCCTCTCCTTTTCTTCCTTATAGTTCCTTGAGGTACAAACCCATTCTTTGAAATAGAGTTCTTTCAGAAAATGTAGCCATTTCCCTAAATGACAGTGTTGAAAATTCATGAAAGTAAAATCCTTTGAAATGCTATGAAAAATACAGTAAGCAACATGCAATTGCAATGTCATGGACTTATAAAAATGCACCTAAAAGTTGTTGCATGTATTCCATGCCTTCTATATTAAAAGGCTTTTTAGTCAGTTCATGTACAAATTACTCTGCAAGTACACTGTAATTCATTTTGTTTTCTGGTAGTAGAGGGAGCACGCAATTTTCTTTTTGCCTTGTATGGTAATAATTTTGAACAAGGAACTTTGCATTGTTTCTTAGCTGGCTTGCATACATACTTGAGGATTCATGTTTCTGGGTTTAGTGATGGTTGCTACTTCCCACTTATAACTAGAGAACTGCTAAGGTTTTGGAGAACTAATATGGGATTTCTGGCTACCTCTGACATTGGATAGAAACAAAATTTCAGTCATTTCTTCATTTACTTTAGTTTAAGTTGTCCAGAATTTTAATCCAATTGATCCATGCAACTTTCAGACATGAGTTTTTTATTTTTTATTTTATAAATATTCTAGGTCAAGAATAGCATGGATTTTTATCCAACAGTCTTTCTTTTCTGCATTCTTAGATAACACTTCTTAGTGAAATCTATAAGAATAGCATGGATTTTGCCTTTCAAATGGCTCATGGGAATAAGAGCTGTAGTGGTAGAAGTATCCTAGAGAACCTTTTATCTTCTATTTTACTTGATAGAAAAAGGCAAAATATAGTTTTATGGTAAAACTTTGCCCAAAAAAGAAAAAAAAAAAGATTGTGCAATGTACACCTGCCTACATGTGTATGGTATGTGTTAATTCCCTCGTGTGAGTTCTTTCTATGTAGATAATAAGCTTAAGCATACTTTAATCCTTTAAAGAATTCTATTTTCTTTGTATGTTTGATTATTATATATATTATTATGCTATGTTACGTGGAACCTTTCCTATGGGTTACGTTCTTATATTGGTTCATACTTCATCCAAAGCCTATGTCAAAAACAGCTAATCTGCAGCTTTGTTGCTTCTCTGATTTAGGAATGGACCATACCTATGGTTGCACTAGGTGCTGATTGTTTCTTTAGATATTATATGCTGAAGTTGATGGGATGCACTCTAACTTTGGCTGTTGTGTGTATATATATATCAGGTGATTTCATTTACAAGGTTTCTTCTCAATCACCAACTAGGCATTTCATTATACATGCACGGAAGGCATTGCTCAATGGCATTAGCCCAGCTGATAATCGAAAAATTCCTCCCCTAAAGTATGTATTCAGTATTCATTTGGTCATTTCACCGTTTTAGTAAGTGCATTCAATTCAATTGAAGTTTATTGAAAAGTAATCAGGTAGCAGCTTTACTCAAGTTTGTTACTCTGAAAAATGCTTAGGTCCTTAGTGCCAAACATTTGTAGATCAGAGTTGATGTAATCATGTTATGTGCATCTTACAAGATTTATTTTTTTCCATGCAGATATGAATACTATTATGGCCTATTGCGAGACTTTCCTGACTTGACATTTACAATAAATGGAGGCGTAAATAGCGTTGATGAGGTAAACCTTTGGTCAAACTAACTGTCATTTTGGTCTGTCTCACCTAGGATAGAATACAAGCGAGCATTGGAACCAAGTCCAATATTCTCTATTGTTATGCATAGTCCCATAGATGTAAAAAGTTAAAACCATGAAGTACTCAATTCTATTCTAATATTTATATATATGAAATGGTATCTAAATGTGTGGCAAATTTCGTGGTTATGCAATAATGAATTTTTTTTCCTGATTGTGCCATATATCTGTCCACATGAATTTAGTATTTCTGTAAGTTTCTGAAACCTGTTTGGATTTTACTATTTTAGGAAATAATTTTAATGCTCTGTTATAAATAAAGAGGTTTTTGCCTGTCATCTCTGTTTGCAAAGACAGCTCCTGCTTATGTTTTGATATAGGATATGCAGTAAAAATCTTCTTCACACCTTATCTGATTCCTAAATAGTTGAAGATTTTATCAAATTGGAGTGAAGAATATATCCATCCCGGAGAGTTTGATCACGATCTTACCTTGAAATGATAGGTTGTTGGATTTTTAATTCGTAGATGCTTTATATTGCTAGACATCACTCTGCTATTAGCTGCTTTCCCCATGATCCTCCATAGCCCGTGGAACACATTTCATTTTTGCCAAGCTTCTAATGGGTGATGCTGTGATATTTGCAAACTAGACAGTTGATGCTTGCTTCTTACTTGTCTCTCATCTTTTTGGGGAATTAGAATTACTGAAATAGTGCAAAGTTAAATAGGTAATCTGATTTGGTTTCCAACTTTCCTTGTCTATGTGCGAAATTGTTCTGTTTGTATGGGCCTTTTAGCAATTGTGCATGCTCTCTACATAAATAATTTATATTGTTACATTTAAGTCCACACTTCATAATCTGCAATTTTTGCAAGAAACTAAATTAATTGGGAATGGGTTCTGCAACCTCAATGAAAAGAAACGACAAGTGGAAATCCTACTTGTCGCAGGAGGTTTTAGAAACCACTCCGTGTTGTAGTGATTTGAATTTTAGAAGATGATCCACAAAATAATATAGAAATAGGGAGAAATTTTATCGAACGTCTTGGGATTCTTAATAGTTAATACAGGCCACTCCAGTTAAAGTTGGAAGGAAAAAAAAATAAAAAAATAAAAAAACCTCAACTTCATTATTCAAAGTTCATTGCTCTACTGTACATGTGCATCTATAGCCTTCGACTGTAGTCCTATAATTCCTAATATTGAATTGAAGGCTTTTTTTATGATCATTCATGGTAAGAATTCATATTCTCTGACAGATTATGGGCAGTGCAAAGGAAACAGAACATTGACGGGAAATTAGTTAGTCCCATAATGCCATTATGGTAATCTTGCTTTAAGTTTTTGCAAATTGATTTGCAAACTTCTTGTTGATTCCAAAGGCACTTTCTTTAAATGGACTACAATTCTGGATAAAGCTCATACCATTGATCACCTCATTTCTAGTAAATTGGTGATCACACGTTGTGTAATCTTGGAAGAAGAATTTGGAGTTAGTTGATCACTTATTCGTTACCCTACCTTGGTGCTATTTGGTCTAGAGTTTTCTTCAAAATGGGTTTTGTTTGGCCTTGCCTTTTAAGTTGATCTACTTTCCTCTTGAAGCTTGGTATATACTAGTTGTTGGAGCTTTAAAGGCTGTTTTAAGTGGGAAAACTTCCATCATGCTGATTTCTGGAGCATTGGAATTACTTTATTATTATTATTATTATAAATCTGGAAGCTCTGTTGGAACTCTGGATAATTGTATAGTTTTCAATTTTTCATGTTAGCTTTTTGTGTTTAAATATGAAGAACTTTTATGGGGTTCATCTCTTGAATTTTCACAAATTATGGGGTTTGTTGGTGTACTCAAGTTGAGAGTATCGATTGTGGTACACTCTTTGGTGTCATCTGGTTATAATTTTTGCATAAATCATTAAAAAAAAAAAAAAAATTATGCTGGGAAAAAAAAAGTTTCAAGTTTTACAGTTGAGAAGGTTCTGTCCGAGTAAAAATTAAGATGCCTGGTGCCTCTTATGAATGTATAACATTCATCTTTTCAACTGACTCTGTAGTATACTAGTGTTGGTCCATTAGATACTTGCTTAACATCAAGGAGAAAGGATCTATTCAGAATTGTGTCTGTAACTTTCAGTTTAGTACTTTAATTAGACCTTACCGCGCGAGCTTTAATTTTATGCTACTATATGTGATGCTTAGAAATGTTTAAGTACATGCATTACTTATATATTAACTGAGTAGTTGTCTTTATGTGTTAGTTTTAGCTTATGACATGATATCGGAGTTTATTTATTTATTTTTTAAATTAGGTCGTGCAACATGTTAGGCATTGCCTCTATTAAATTTTCTCCCTCCTTATAAAGTTGAAATAGTTTTGATGTTTTTATTGTCACCTATTGATATAGACTTGTTAATTTATAGGTCAATGCTGCACGAAGCGAAGGAGCTCACAGAGTAATGGTTGGACGTGCTGCCTACAATAAGTATGATTAGCACAATTTATGGAAGTGATTTCTTGGTCTATTCTTTAATCAAAAACCAAAAAAAATAATAAAAAAAAAAATCTTGGTCTACAGTTGACTCAATTTCAGAAACCTTATTGCTTGGATGCTGCTTTTGTTTGTGACGTTTTTGTGCTGCATGCAAATTTTATACAGTAACAGGGTCCTCCTGATTTAATAGTTAATTAAGTTGAAGTTAGTGTCAGATAATTTCTTATATTAAAAATTTTATATTATTTCTTTTCCTTTTTTATTTTCTAAGTGTTTTTTTGTATCAGGAGAGATGGAGTGGGTTAGGGGAGAAGGGGGCAAAGCACCTTAAATATCTATGCATCCATTAGAGCAAAAATTGAAAGACCTAGAAAATAAAAATTGGAAGCCCACTCAACAAAAGCGGCCATCTATAGAGGGCTCCCTCCCAATTGTTAATTTGTTATACAACATTCTCTTGTGACTCCCTCTTGTAGGTCCAACATCAAGGCTGATTTGAACATGAAAAATATGCAAACCCCCACCCTTCTCTCTCTCTCTCTCTCTCTCCCCACCAAAAGGGCCTCTTTTTCTAAATTCTGTAGCAATGGCAGAAGGGGTGAGATTTGGGATTATCTTGCCTCTTAGACCAAAATCCTCAACACACCAACAAGAAAAAATTACTCAATGAAATCGGGGAACACCAAAAAGACCCCAAACCATGAGCGATAAAGTCTCTTTTGTTGAGCTGATCTTCCATATGAGTTTAACAAAGATTGTATTCAAACAAAAGAGAAACTTTGGCCAGAAAATACTCCTAGCCGGAAAGGATCACCAATTGAATGGTAAGTGAGGGTGAAGAGGAACCTAATTTAGAGAAGCCCCTTGGAATCTGGACACTAACAATGTCTATCCTCTTCCCCTTATTAGATAGAAAGAAGGGGTGAGGGGTAATCATCATAAGCTCAACCCTGAGGCTCATAATGAGCAACAAAATGGCTTTGTGGTTTCTCAAGAGGCTTGGCTATGATGGTTCAACTTCCTGGTATTACAGAGTCCTTAATACCACAGAGGCACTGAGAGAGGCAAGAGTTGTTAGTTGTTGGTAATTGCGGGTGAACACGGTTTTGAGGCTTAGGTTGTTAGAGACTTAACCAGAGGTTCAACAGTTGATCCCTAAAAACTTGACTAGCTGACATAGCAGGCATCTTCTTTAGATGTCAGATATGTGTTTGTTGAGCTATAAAATGAAGATCATTAGAAGGTCTTGAAAATCATGGAGTATTGGAAGTCTTACAATGGTGATTTGCTGAAGTTGACCCAAGAAAACCCACCCTTGGGTAGTCTAGTTGGTAAGGGCGAACTTGTGATTGTGTGGTTAGGCGCACGGTCTCGGGTTTGATTCCCCGTTAGGACAACCTAAGATTTAAGTGGGGGCCGTGGCGGTGGGTTGTTGCACTAGTTTCCCTGGGGATTTTAGGTTCCATGGGTGGGTCCAAAGGGCTCTGCTGTGGGATGGTTCCACCGTTATAAAATAAATAAAAAAAGAAAAAATGGTTGACCCAGGAAAAACTCATTTAACAGAAATCTGTAGCTCTCATAGTTTGTTATATAAACACCAAATAGTCGTACATATTGGTAAGTAGAGAAGAGGTCATCTCATAAAATCCCAGAACTCTTTTTCATTCACAAAGGTTAAAAAAATGTGACAAATATAAGATTAGCTTTTAGGACAATTCTTTTTTCTTGATTTTTGGTTTTTGTTTTGTTTTCCCTCCCAAGAGGTTTTGTTTTCCTGTTCTATAAAGCTATCTTTCTTAATTTATTGCACGTGGTTGATACTTGACTAGTTGACTGAAAACCATTATATATTTTCAACAGTCCTTGGTATACATTGGGACACGTTGATACTGCAATTTATGGTGCTCCTAGCAGTGGTATTACCCGTCGTCAGGTTTAACAACAGACTTGGCTCTCTAATGGATGCATTTGCTCAATTTCTGTCTACCCATTGACTCCATTCTATGTTTCACAATTTTTTTCCAGGTCCTTGAAAAGTATCAGGTATATGGGGATGCTGTTTTGGGAAAATATGGACCTGGTAGACCTAGTGTCCGGGATGTGGTTAAGGTAGGGATACAACAGACTTTTTCTCTTTGGTACAATTGGATTTCCACTAAATAATCATTTTCCATATCTGCTCGGATTGACATTTATTCTCATTGATTAAAGGTTATCAGGTTATGTTATTGGTAAATAAGATCTTCTAATGAGCTCCCCTTCCCCGCTTTTCGTTGAGTGTTTAGATTATCCCACAAATGTAAATCTGAAGTGGCTTAGTATAGTTTTGAACTACTGTTTCTTTTGCCCTTCCATGGATGTGGCATCTTTGCCATTTTATGTGGTTTTTTTTTTTTCTTTTGAGGGACAGAATTTTATCCTATTATTCTGACTTATCTTTTTTCTTTATTTTGTTGTTACTTGTTAGACATGTGGGATAGCATTATGTATCAAGTTATTGTTGTACAAAATCCAGCACTTCAAGTATATATTTTTCCTCCAACATAATATGTTCTGATGCTATTACAAACGATGGTGCAGCCTTTACTTGGTCTTTTCCATTCAGAGCCTAGGAATGGTGTGTGGAAGCGCAAAGCCGATGCCGCCTTCCGAAATTGCACGGTATGTTAATTTTTATAAACCTACGCAGTTTAGTGTTTAGAATAACTGTCCCCACATCCTCTCTTTTTGAAATATTTCCCTTGAATCTTCCATGGATACTTTTGTTTATTGCTTAATCACAGCTCAAAATTATTTACATGGTTTTTTAATTTTGTAGACAATCAAATCCTTTTTTGAGGAAACCCTCGTAGAAATTCCAGACTCCGTTTTGGATTCACCTCTTGGTGAGGCGCCAACTGGTTGTGAAAATCCTTTTGTTAATTTGCATGGTATGCTGCCTCCTCCATATAAAGCAAGAGAAGAGGAGGTACTATATGCTTAGTTTGTCGATGTATTTTAAATTTGTAACTGTAGCTCTCTCATCCCAAGTTTATGGGCACTTGTTCCTATTTTTTGGGATATGACAGGACTATCCCATGTGACAAATGTTTTTGAATTCTTTACTTCATTATCATTATTTGAAGTTCATCATCAGCTAGTCCATCCTTGGTGTTTGAATTATGTCCTACAAGACTCGTTTAGCGGTTATGTTTGCTTTGAATTGCCTGGATTCTATGGTTCAACCCTTGGGCTTCAGTCAGTATCTTAGGGCATGTTTTATTGTACATGGAAATTGAATGATTTTATTGTATTGTACATAGCATTGAAGGTGCAAATCCATCCATGTTGAATAAGCCATTGACAATGTTGGGCTGTCACTGTATTATAGGATCATTGTAAGAATTCTTGAAATATCATAAGTTTCAACTATTCTTAATGGTATGTTTGATTGAGGGATTTAGGAGAGGGATATGGGCTAAAAATGGGATTTCAACATCATCCGTCACTATTGCTATTGCCATAATTTGGCATTGAAATCCCAATTTAGTTCAAATCCTTCCTGCAAATCCCTTATCAAAATGCACCATAAGTAATGGTGGCAGCCATTCGCTCAAATTGTTGAATCTTCAAGCGCCTCATCCAAATTGACAAATATGCTCAAAAAATTGTATGTAAAATCAATTTTCACTCTAATTAAAAAACAAATGTTAGATTGTATCCAACTCAATCCTCCTCAGATTTGCCTAGCTGCACCGAGGTTTTTTTTATCACCGAGGGTGGTAGCCTAGTGGTAAAGGTTTTGGTTTAAGGTGATCGCGGGTTCGAGGTGTGGTTTTCCTTTTGAACTCCTTTTGATTCTAGCCAACTATGTACCCACTAGATCTTTGGTGGTGCTGAGGTGACGGGTTCGTCCTGTGGCCAGTAGCTATGGTTCAAACCAGACATTCTTCAGTGGGTAAAGGCTCTTATGGTAACGTTCAAGGTGGATTGCTATTGTTGGTCGCCTTTTTCCGTCTTTTTACTTGGCAAAAAAAAAAAGAAAAAAAAAAAGAAGAGAAAAAAAAAGGAAGATGAGGCACTGAGCTGTTGTTTATTTTTTATTTTACTTTATTTATTTTTATTTTTATTACAATCATTAGTTGCAATTAGGATTAGGTACAAACTCGGATGGCCCACTTTTCAGTTGTGCCAAAGGTAAAGGTTCTTTAAGTATTAGTTTAGTGGTGAGAAATGATAGGAATAGGATATATTAGAGATTCGAACCCTTCTTGATGTATTCCCAAAAAAAAAAAAAAAAATTATTTAATTAACTATCTCAAAAATCTAGTACCCACAGAACCAACCCAAAAAAAAAAGAAAAAAAATGATAACAGAAATATAAAACCCACCTAAAAATCAAATAAAATGAAAAACGGAAAAACAGAAGGCCTTTATTTTCCAGATGACTGGAGCGCACTTTCTAGGTTGAAAACCATCGAGAGATTTCAAGACCACTAGCGCCCATTAGGATAGGGCAGAAAACGTGGCAATCATCCATTGGTCATAAAATGTATTGGGATAAGATAATGCATTTTGGCCCCTCAACGACCTCTTATTCTGTTACTTGTATTCCTCATACTTCATTTAGCCGAGCTCCACAATAAGAGAGGAAAAACTGTTAAAAGCAGAAATACCTCGAGTGTTCAGTCACCTTGCAAAAATGGCCTCAATCACCATGACAGCCTCATTCCTTGGTGGAGCAACCCTCTCTGACCGGTCTCCGGTAATGGGCCGCCGGAGACTTGTGGTGGCAAACGCCGCAAAAGCTGCTGAAGGAGAGAAAGTGAAGTTGAACCAGGTCAACAAGAAGGAAAACAACAATGGGAGGAGGGACTTGATGTTTGCTGCAGCAGCCGCCGCCGTTTGTTCCGTTGCTGGGATTGCGATGGCAGATCCACCGCGAGGGAGCGCAGAAGCTAAGAAGATCTATGCTCCGGTTTGTGTCACAATGCCGACGGCTCGGATTTGTCACAAGTGAGGATGTTGAGTTTGGTGTGGTTTATTAGTTGGTCTCTGATTAAAGTCGTGTAATTCATGTGTATGTACTTATAAGCTTGTATTGGGAAAGCTTTGTTTCATCTATTTACTCTTTTCTTTCTTTGATGGGTAATGATTTAAGCATGTTTTGGAAAAGCCCATATAAATCCCAACTCCTCTCAAGAAAAACAGGGGGGGAAAATGCAAAAAAAAAAAAGAAAAAAAAAAAAAAAAGATACTTGGCTACTAGCGAAGAGAAATCTCCTCTCGATTGGCGATGTGTCAAAATTTGAACTTAGCGTATGTATAAATCTTTTATTAAATTTTTATAATTTTTATTAATATTATTTAGGTGACCCTTTTTATTAAAGTTCGAAGATCAAATGAGCTGCATGCTATCTATACAGATCTTAAAATTTGGTACCTCACTGATCATGAGGAGGTTCCAAAAAATAAAGACCCACACCAATCTAACTTTTTTTTTGGCCAACAACAAGGTGTCTTACTCCCCTTAAGGGAGTGAACTTAATCCTTGCAGATGCCCACAAATCACGTGCAATTGGTAAGCTTGGAATTAACCCATGCAGGCTCAAGGTGGAAACCACTCGTCCATATGAAGGTTTTCAATCCAGACCTCAACCTAATAGAAGGGGGAGAGAAATAACTAGGTCATAAGGGCTCCCAATTGAGTGGATGATAGTGTATTAATTCCATGTATAATTCCATTTTATATATATATATATTATTTTGGGTGCTATATTAATTCCAATTTCATGGCCAGTTAAAAATACGAAAATGGCATACCCTTTTCCATTTTTTTGGGACCCTAGCTTGATTAAGGATATAGCCCAGATGAGCCCTTAGGCTATAGCTAGAATAGGGTTAGTCTCCTCCTTTCCTAAAATCTCCTATCCCAAGGTTCGAAAATTGAACCCAAGACCTCCACCTAATAAGAGGCTGGAGAGAGAGATAACAGAAGGCCACAAGAGCCATTACTTTTAGTCATACTGATATACCATTGAACATGCATGGTAGACATTTAATAGATGAAATAAGGCTCTATTCATTTGGCATTGTCAATTGTGCTATAATTTAGTTGAGGTTATTATGTTTAAATGTGCTTCTAGGAGTGGGAGAGATGCAAACTCCAAATTCAGATGAATTTGATTTGACCCAAACCAGAATCAGTCCTTATTGTTTTCACCACTGGATAACGCTCAATTTGATTAAAAAAAACCCTGGATAATGGCTAGAATGAATGGGCATGGAAGAGGAGAGTTAAAATTCTGTGAAACATTGCCCAGGGTCTGATAGTTTTCATCAACAATAGGTAATGACCATTACTTTGTCAAATTTCAAGAAGAAAATAATTATCTAAATGTTGATAATTAGGCTTGCCAATGGATTGAACTTTAATTTGAATCTGTTCTAAATTCGATCCAGTAATTTGGATTTCGGGATTATAGTTCATTAATATATTGTTAACAAGTCGGATCCCATAATTGTTAGTTAATGAACTAAATATAGATATTGCTGAGATTGAAGCTAGCATTGGACCATGGGTCATTGTGGGTTTTCATGCCACATGGTGTGCCAATTACACATGACAAGCTCTCCAACTATAAAAAGGAATTTGTGAGAGTATATAGGCCTCCACTTTAGGAAATCTATGTGTTTTGTTTGGATTATGATCAATCATTTATACGCTTCTATGAAAACATCTCCATTGTTTATTTTTAAAAATTAAGTTTAAGATAGTAATAACTTTGAAGTAAGCCATATTATAGAGACAAATAGCCAGCTTTTTGTTGGCTCGATCCACGACGGACTCATAGAAGGCGGGATCCTTTTTACAACAGGTCTTTACTTCACAAGCCATTACTAAGGTGCATTTTTTGTCAAGTAACCAATGGGCTGATAATGATTTGGAGGAGTATGCTAAGGGAACCAATGCCCTTAAATCGGGTATCAGGCAGAGGGTGGTCATTGTATTTTCATTTCTCTGTGGTTTGACAATTGGCTTGGTTGTGGTTCTTTGGCCTCTTACATTACTTCAATCAGCCTATAATACCCTTGTTAACATTGAACCAATTAACATATCGAGGAATTGGAGCTAGGTAGATAGACTTTGAATTCTCTTCTTTTCCATGCCCATTTAGGTTTCTAAAGGGCTCATGATTAGGCTTCTGACTAGGCTTGTGAACGTGCTTGCAATTATGCTTGTGACTTTGTGAGCCCAGTATTTATAACCCTATTCTAAAGGGTTTCCTATATTAGTTTCCTATTATTGTAGATTTCATCTTCTCGATCTTTAGGAGGTAAGGTGAACTAATTCGTTAATGAACAACTCATAAAAAATACTTGGTAGTAAGGGCTCGTTTGAATTTTATCATTTTTTAAATTAACCAAATTTAAGCTGAGAAGTTTAAGCTCATTTAATTAACAAGACAATCTTAAGCAAATCAAAGCTTGGATTGGTTACATCCGTAACAAGCTCGTCTCGATCTTGAATAACCAAATTTTTAAACAAATTGAGCTTAAGCACCCAAAACTCTGCACGATTTGGCTTGTTTGTAACCCTAGCTGGATGGGCTAAATACTAACAACTGTTCTAAGGGCAATCTAGGTTCACTAGGGGTAGGCGCATTCCATGTAACTCAAGGCAAATGGATCTCTAGATATGCTTTTAAACAGCTTGTTCGATTGTGTTTTTTGAAGTTTGTTCTCAAAACATGTTTTGAAAAATGAAAACAAAAAAGTGTTTTTGGCTGTTTTGCCTTGCAATGTAGTTCCTATCCCTAGTGGACTTGGTGTTTTATATGCTGAAAACTTTTTTTGTTTAATGAAACTCGTTTTTGTATTTGAGAGAGGTTCAAGTTTACGAGTAATATTTTGTGTAATCATGTTATGTCCACGTAATATTACAAGTTAATAAAAATGGAGAAAAGTGAAAATGTGGAGTCAAAAAATAATATACCTCCACTTCATCAACCCGTGATACCACATCAATTGTATCATAATTACATATAATTATTTTTCTCAGAGTTTGCATAGGACAGGAACTTTCCAAAATTCTCCCCTTTTTCAATTTTCCCCCTCAACTAGAATTCTCATTTTCCAATATTTCCCTGTTCCCATAATCATCCCTTAATTACAATTTCGCCACAGAGTTCTCCCAAAATTACTACTTAAGCCTCTCACCACCACTCCTTCAAATTCCCTCATCATGTCTTAAAACAAACGCCACTTCCGGAAAGCAAAAACAATGGAAGCAGAAGACACTTCTTCCTGCAGCTACCAAACAAACTGGACCGTCGCCGATGGCTCTCTCGCGCACTCCGTCACGTTCGAGTCCTCAGTTTCTCCGATCGACGAAGACGCCGTCTCCACTCTCAAATCTCCTCTTCTCCTGCGCCCTCCCTCACCAGATTCCGGCCCTTGCGAAATCAAGAGTAAGTTCACAAAAACACCTCCGACACATATATATTTGTGCTTAGTGGAAATATTATGTTTGGTCTTCGAGAAAACGTGGGAAAGGAAAAGAAAATTAGAGTTTTATGATTTTTGTTGCATGGGTCCCAAATAAGTAAAATTCCGAGATTCAAGATTTTAATTTTGTTTTCTTTTGTTTTTTTCTTTCTTGGAAACCAAAGGGAGTACTAGCGTATTAATTTCTTATTTTTTATTTATTTCTATCGGATGTGAATTTGATGATTGATGAGAAGAACTCTGGGAATTGATAATTGTTGGAATGAGTTGTAAGAGGTTAAATTTTAGCCTTTGTTTGGTTTCCGAGAAAATGGAGGGGGAAAAAAAAGAAAATTTTGATTTTTATATTACTTGTTGTTGGGTTTGAAGCTTTTTTTTTCTTCTTTTTTTCCCCAAGAAATGGAAACTCTAAGACTCAAAGTTTTGTTTTGTTTGGTTTTTGTATTTTTTGTTTCTTGGAAACCAAAGCAGTCTTAGGGTATGGATCTCAATATTATGGATGTGGAGGGGAGTTTTCGTGTATTTATATATTTGTATAGTATGAATGTGAAGGTGATGGATAGAAGTACAGATGCAATTTTTATACTATTTTGGGAGAAACAAGAGTTCATGATTGTTTGAGCAAAGATGGCAATTTTTTGCTTTATGAATTCGAGAATTATAGGATTTACAGCTAATGAATGCTTTGAGTGAGTGGGGCCCATCATCTGCTGCAATGGTAAGAGTCTTAGGGCTACTAAGTGCAATGGGGTAGGTTTCAAGTCTTGAGGGTGGCGATTGTGCATTAAAAACTTAAGGTTAGGACCATATCTGGCTCATCCCTTCCAGGATCCTGCTTAGCGGGCGAGCACTAGGTAATGGCATTTTAATGATTTGAGCGAACATTTAGGGGGGGGGGGGGGGGTGTGGTTGGTGGTAGTGGGCGGAGTGTGTTTTCTTGGTGGTTTGGGTTTAATTGTGTTATTTCAGTTTATCTTGGATGGTCGAGTGTATTGGATTGGATCTCAACTGTTAATAGAGTAATGAAAAGGTTGTTTTGGGATAATTTCTTGACTGGGTTTATGATTATATGAATGTATTGGATCTCAACTTTTGTTTATTTCATGATCTCCTTTGTCAGTCATATTTATTTTAATGTGTAACCTCACTCTTATATGTCCATCACCCTATAATTTGGGTGTTTCAGCTTTCAATATTATTTTTTTATAATAATAATAAATAAAACAGAGAGATAAACAATAAAGAAGATTTAGCCATTGGGGTTTGTTTCTGTGGCAGCAGGGCATTGCTCAATCAGATCCATCGTATTCTGTGCTACTCTTCTCTCTTCATTTGTTTCTTATATTTTTTTTCCCTTAAATTTCAGAATGTTTACACTGAGTTACTTGCTTACTTTATATAGAACTTCAAAAGCCTTGAGTTATTTGTCCAAAATTTCATGGAGTTTCAATTAGATTTTCGAATCATTTGTTTAAAATTATAGCAGAATTAATAAAATGCATTAAAGTAGCCTACTATTTTGAGATTTTAAAATTTTGGGTGCTTTTCCAACTTTGTCCAAATCCTACCCTGATTCAGTTTTGGGTGCTTGCTTGAAAAATGAATCCAATGTCGAAGATGTCTAGTGACATGATTTGCTATTTCCACCAACTAAACAAAGCTCTACTACATTACTTAGAACTTTTTTTTTTTTTTTTTTGTTTTTGTTTTCCATGTATAAGAAATTAAGAATAGTCAATCCTACATGCTTTAAACAAAAGCTACTGCATCGTGAAGCCTATCTATTTATTTGATTTGTATAGATGCTGTATAATCTTGAAGAAATTTGTGGTTCATATGGCAAAGGAATATTAAAAGAATAAAATAAAATAAAATTGATTTTTTTAAAAAAAATTTGAAATTAATATTTGAAAATAATATATTTAATTATTAAGACCACATGTTTGACATGGAAACATTAATGGATTCTTGGTACAATATTTTTCATCAACTAATAAATGCCTTCAACTGATTGGCTCTTCATGTAATGTATGTTGGAGGTTATACCTGGGTTGAGGGATTCCAAATTTCCAATGAGCTTAAACACTGTCTTAGTTTATTAACATTTACAGTTAACCATTGTCCATAAGGGGAAAAGGAAGAAAAAGGAGGAAACACTATGACTAGCTCTTGATGGTACCATCCAAACTGCTCTGTTAATGTACCTAAAGCATTTTTTTACATTGGTTAGGCACACTTCTAATGTTCAATTGACACTTAAAAAAGCTGTTGTTAATATGTGTCCATGTGCATTTATTAGTTTTCTGCTCTCCTTTGCTTGGGGTCCATTGTTCTCGTTGTATTGAAGTTGAAGAGTATTTTCCCCTATTCTACTTGCCAGAAAATTAGTTTACATTTTCAGTTTTAGGGAGGATTAGTCTATTACAAATTTAACACCTAAGGAGTGTTACAATATGTTCTTTCGGATATTTTGAGAAATTAATTATGTCACTGAGATTTTCTTAATGTTACGAATTGATTTGTATATGTACTGAGCTATTCTTAATGTTACAAAGAGGACAAGTTTTTTACACACGTGCTAATGCATAAAATGCTTTGTTGTTCAAAATATTTCATTTCAGCTTCGTAAGCCTTTCTTAGTCTTGTAAATGATCAAGAACTTCTTGGACTGCAGTTACTTTCCTGCAAAAGCATGAGGTCCGGCAGGTCTATGTTCGAAGTACTGCTCGAGTCTATGAGATATACTATGCACCCAATCTTCATAGTAGCAATGAGTATCTCTGCACTGTTCGCTGCAGCATTGCTACTAAAGATGAAGAACTGCTTCACGCAGCTGATATTGAAGAAGCTGTTTCATCTCATTTGAATGGGTCTAATAAACAACTGGCTGAAGAGAAATCTAAGAGTAACAGTAACACTAGCACCAGTGAAGATGACTGGGTTGAAGTGAAAGTCCCTGATTCTCCTCTGCCTGATAGCACAAACAGCTCTCTGCCATCCAAGATTGTTACTAACCCTGGAAAAAGCACACAGGTATTATGGTTTACTCTTTACTCAGATTTATTTGAGCAAAACCCTTTCTATCTCATTTTATGATATTTTATTGTAGGGATTTTTTTTTCTTTTCCACTGGTGCCTCCTACATCCTCTCCCCTTTTCCACATGTTGTAGTGAGCATATTTGGCTTTTGTTTCTTTTTCTGGGTTTTGAATAGATGGTTCCTTTAGGTTTTGTCTCATATTATATCATTTGACTTATACCTAGAAAACAAAAAAAAATAAAAAATAAAAAAATCTTTATTTACTGTATTTTTGCTGACTGGGAGGGGTTGGGGTCTCCCTGCGCCAGGAGAAAAAGAGGGGGGGGGGGGGGTTGTTTGTTGAGGATCCATTAGTAAAAGTGGATTAAAATATTGGGGCACCATTTAAAATTCTTTATTTACTGTATCTGTTGCTGACTGGAGATACTTTTCAGGACTTCTATGAGGCTACAGCAGAGATTTCTGATGCGGATCCTTGCATATCTCTCACGCTACGTTTACTATCACTTCAGAATAAAGAATGTATATATGTTGACGAAGTTTATGTATTCGCTGATCCAGTTGAATCATCTGATTCGGAAAATCAGGTGGGTCGGGTGGAAAACTCGGCTGGAAGTTCTCTTATGGCCATGCTTGTTCCTACCATTTTGCAATTATCTAAAACTGGTAATAGCCGAATACAAGACAAACACACATTTGATATGAGGGAAACACAAAAGTTCCAGGAGATCAGGTCAAAAGCATCTGATTCAACCAATATTGCAAATACAGTTCAGCTGGAAGGAAAATCTAGCATAGCTGATCAGCAGGAAGTGAAGTTGCAGGAACCGAATGGGGCTATTGCTCAACCAGCCCAGTTCCATATCCCAAAACGAGTTCCAGATATGGAGAGCAAGCCTGATTCTTTTGCTAAAGAGCAGGCTCTTCCATACATGCATTTCGAAAGAGCCATGGACCAGCTTTTTTCTCGAATGGGCAAAATAGAAGATCTCTGTTTGAGGTTTGAAGAGAACATGCTTAAGCCAATAAGTAACATTGAGGCAAGGCTTCAGCGGGTAGAGCAGCAACTGGAAGTACTCACTAAGAATTCCCAGAATTCTGGATTTCCCTCTGGCACAAGATTTTCTGCTCCTGAATTTTCATGTAATGAATCGGGTTCCAACTCCTTTTATAATGATGGAAGTGATTATCCTAGTGCACTTGAATCGGATAAGAAGGATATACCTTGTGTTAAGATTTCTATCCCACCTGATGATATGTCTGTTTCGGTAAATGTTACTCAGCTGCTTCCAAGTCTTGTAGTTACTGCCCCTGAGTTTTCAAATGGTGATGATGAGGAAGAGAATTGATGCAGTGGAACCAGTGGCAGATTCTCCACAGCCAAAGAAATCCTTGTCAATTCATGATGCTTTAGCATCTGCACTCGCTGGATTCTTATCTTCAACTTCAATCCAGCCTCAGAAATATGTGCAGACTCTTGCAGTTCAAGCTCCTGAGTTTTCAAATGACGAAGATGGTAATGAGGACAAGATGGCTTCACCAAGTGTTCAATGTGAAATAGCCATAGATCCTTCAATCTGTCTTGATAAAACCGATGGAATTGAGTGCTTTACAGGTTCAGCTTTGACTTTTTGCAGCATTTCTTCTTCAGAGAGTGTAGGGGAAGCGATGAGATCTCTAAATGAAGACCACTTTGAGGAAAGGGCCAAAGGAGTCGAAGAAGACCAGATTTATGGGGGAGAAGAAGACTATTCTCAGGACTCTGATGTTGAATATGCACTTGATTTAGCCAAACCGGATGTGGATAGAACAGATATATGTCAAATAACAGAGGATACCAGTGACACAGAAGTTAGCGAATGGAATAAGAAAATTTCATGTTTTCGATGGAAGTGATGTTTCAAACAATTTTCTAGGAAATCAGACTGATGATAGCTCTGATACTAGCCAGGGAGGAGCTGTTTCAAGCTCTGATTTAACTGCTGCTATGGATGTCAAGGAAGAAGGTTCTAGCAAAGACATTCTGCAGAATGTTCTCGAATTTTCACGTGCTTCTTCTGTGGTGGATTTTGAAACTCCAATCCTAGATGTGAGGTTTATTTCGCAGGAAAATTCCATCACCAAATCTCCCCTTGAAGCCCTTCTGGCTGACATGGCAGAATCCAATGATGAAGTTCCTTGCGTCAAGGAAAGTGATAATGGTGCCACAGTTTGAGCAATCTAACTTAATTCTGGTGGATAGTGGGGAACTGATGGGTCCTGCAACTTATAACCGTCTTTTTGTGGACTTGGAAAGCTATGAAGTGGAAAAGATGCCTATGAAAATGGAGGGTGAAGAAGCACAGGATAACTATACATGCAGCAACCAGGAAATGCATACAGCAAGTCTCATATGAGAAATGTGTATACATGACTGTTAACTCATATGTGTATATGAAACTGGATTAGAGAATACTAGGTGTGTGTTAATTCTTATCCCCCTTTTCCTTTTATCCTGTTTCCTTCCATGATTTGAGAACAGGAGAGTTAGCAAACACTGTACGGATATTATCTGTTCCAAATCCATTCTCCTGGTTTATTTGGGTGTAGAGGTATGAATTAACAAGGGAAGAATGTTCGTAAGAATGTTCGAGACATGCCAGTATTCCTCTCTTGAAGGAGCCAGAGCCAACATTCTCAAAAGGCAAACGATCAACGGACATATTGTTAAAGTAATAGTGGAGTGGAAAGTAATGATTGATTGTCATACGAACCATATTAGAAGAAAAAAAATTATATTTGTGACATTTTCTACATAAGTCCACCGTAGTTATATTAAAATTTATTGTACAATTATAAAATCAAAATTAATCATACTCGGGCACCTTTATCAAGTGTCAAAAACTTTCAGTCACTTGTATATGGTTATTCGATAAAAGAAAACAAAAATACTTGTCTACTCTTCATTACTTGCACTCATTCTTTTTCACGTAGCATAGTTAATTGAAAATAATATAAACATGTAAATATGAACACACAAATATGTGGATACAGATTCATATTTAAGTTGACAAGTGAACATAGTGAAAATGATAAGGAATGTTACATTACCTAATTAAAAAAATAAAATAAAAATTTTGATGCGTGGGACCTGCCACATCAATACATTATTATGCACATCTATTCTTCTAATGAAATTTTTAATCAATTGATCAAATTACAACATTAATTGGAAAAGTAGATTTAGACAAAAAAAATTTGACGGGTAAAATGCAGAAAACTACTCTCAAGTTTGGGGTAGGTTTCAATTTAGTACCCAAGTTTAAAAAGGGATAAATTAGGTACCCAAATAATTTGTTGACTAACAACGTTAAAGGTTGGCATCAATTTGACGTTACTACCCTTCACTTAAACTACATTGTTTTATTAATAACAATTTGGATGAACAACTTCTTCAACAATTCTAGATTTAAGAGTCACAATTGTTTTTCCACGGCGCGAGGTTCGGCTTGATTGTGATGAACTTGATGCCATAATGTTACACAATGAGAAAAAAAATATGAACACAATATATATATATATATATATATATTTCTTGAAAGTGTGCTTTATCGAAAGAAAGAAAGAAAAAAAAAAATGAGGAACTAAAACAAGAGAGAGAGAGAGAGAGAGAGAGATGAAGTTGAAAACATTACCTTTGAAAAAAAATATATATGATTTTGCTTGTTTATGAGGGAAATAAGGGCAAAGTTGACATATTTTAAAATTATTGGTTAAATGGTTGAATCACCGCTAGTTGACCAAATGATAGATTTCAAATTAAATATATTTGAAAGTCTAAACACCTAATTGACCCCTTTTAAACTTGAGGGTATCAAACTAAAACCTACTCCTTTGAGGTAGTTTCTTGCATTTTACTCAAATTTGAACTACATACATTTTTTTTTTTTTTTTTGCTAAGAATTTCGAACTACATACATGGATACACACGAAAAGAGATAAATGGACACAAATCCATGTTTAAGGTAAGCATGATCATGTCATAAAATGACACGTGGCAAAAACATCTTCCTTGGTAAAATATGAGTGAGGTGAAGGAGAAGGTGCACTTGTTTTGAGCAAAGCAAGTATTTTCCATTTTTACTAAATAAATGCACATTCAAAATCAAAAGACAAGCCCGCTTACAGTTCGGGTTAGGACTAGCGGTTTCAGCTTTCGAAATGTCTTGGGAAAAGGCTTTGAGTTCATGACCATCAAAGCTTGCAATCAATAGTCAGTGAGGATTTTGAGAACTAGGGTTTTAACCTCAAAACCATGGAGGCCGTGGTGGTCGATGCTGGCTCCAAGCTACTCAAAGCAGGATTCGCCGTTCCAGATCAAGCTCCCTCCATGGTAATTATTATTATTATTATTATTATTTTAATCGCCTAGGGTTTTTCTTTTTTCCTTCAGTTTGGTTGCTGAGAAAACTGTGAAAAAGGAAGGAAAATGAAGTTTTGAAAAAAAAAATTACACTGTTATTTGGATTCATTAAAGCAAAGGGAAAATAGGTAAAAATTGACCTCCATTGTAAGCTAGGTTTATTCATTTTCCTCTCTGTGTGTGCAGAGAAAACTGTAGGGAAGAACAATATATAAAAAAAAAAAGAAAAAAAAAAAAGGAGTATGAATCTTGTATTTTTTTTTCATTTTGTTTTCTGGGAAAACAACTTGCCTCAAGTAACGCTAGTAATTGCATTAGGCTCAGTTGACTGGAGGCTTTTCATTTGTAAGATGCAAATTTAAATTTTTTTTTTTTTTTTTCCCTTGCATTTTCCTGGCAACCAAATGGAGCTACGTTTTTAAAATTGCAATTAGACATTTCTTTCACAACTAAACAATTTTGGAGTTGAATTTGACACATTAAAAATTCGTTACAATTCAAAATTTTTATCTTGACCTTCGTAATTTGGTGACACAAAAATTTGATTTAGTCCCCTATACGGCGACCTAGAGTTTGTGAACTTTGTTCTTTCCAAACCAAGTTTGTGTTTTTAGGGGCTTCTCTGATTGTTTTGAATTTGAAATTGGGTTTATATAGTTCCTTTAACTTCTCTGTATGTATCACTTGGATGGTTAATTTAAAGGATCCTGTTGGCTGAGTTTGATATCATGTTGTAAATTTATAACAACGTTAAGGGATGAATATCTTAAGTTCAAACAATAAATTCATGTGTTAAGTCCTCCGTATTGGATGCGAATACCAATTAAAGTTTTACTTACTTTATGATTTAGTTTTAGGTATTTTTAGCCACGACTAGCAGAATGAATAGGTTTTTAGTTTATTCTTTATTCTTTATCGCCGACTTGCCGTTGCCATCATCATCATCACTGTCCCATGAATCAATAATCATGTCAAGATAAATGATGAGTTTCTCCATTTTTCTTCTTATTCTTTTGCGTTTTTATTATTGTGTACAAATATGTTCTTGAGGGCTGCATTTAATTTCTTTGAGATGTGATACAGATAATTCCTACCCAAATGAAACGCATGCTTGAAGATGGATCTTTGGCCGATAATCCATCACTTGAGGATACCACTGTTGATCCAGTAGTTCGAGGTTTTATTAGAGATTGGGATGCCATGGAAGATTTATTGCACCATGTTCTTTACTCTGGCCTAGGGTGGGAAATGGGCAATGAAGGACAAATTTTATTCACAGATCCACTTTCTACTCCTAAGGTTAGCAATGCCTTTCCTTCTTACTAAGTTTGATCCACTTTCTTGTGTGAAGTACTTGTATCGGACATGTATGACATGGATATGGGTAGGGGATATGTGTCTGATATGCCTATTGTTTGACAAATACCAAACAGTGGTGTCAATCAGAAAAAAATGGAGCATATTTTAAATTCACCACATGGGTGTGGGTACTCCTACCGAACACTTTTTGAAATAGTGAAAAATATTTGGAAAATAGGCGAGTTTGACATATGGACACATACCCGCACTCAACACCCGTACCCGAGTCCATGTAACATAGGTTATAGACTTATAGTAATTTAGTTTTATAGATTGATTCGATGTACTTGCTGCATAAAGGGTGGGTTTTTGAATTGGTAGTTTTTGCAATTAGATGGTGGTGAATTGCCTTTGAAGGTTTCATGTTCATATAGCTGCTCTTGCATGTTAAAGTAGCTAGATAATTGTGACCATATTTCGCAGCCTTTCTTCTCTTTGTTTGAGTTTTATTTTTATTTTTCGTGTATGCCCCTCTTCTTTTCAGTGTATATTAGGGTTAAGTATACAGTGTGAAAATTACCTGAAATCCTAATTTCAATTTTGTTTCGGTAGAATTTCCAGCTTTTCCCCTGGATTGGAACATTTCAGTATGTATAATCCAGTGTTCCTTTTTAGATTAATGATGAAAATGTTTATAATGAAATCTACGAGATATTTATAATTATGTTCCTCTCGAAATAAACGCCAAAATTAATTGTTTTTACCAGGCTGTCAGAGAACAATTGGTGCAAATGATGTTTGAAACCTTTAACATCTCTGGATTTTACGCATCAGAGCAAGCAGTTTTGTCACTTTATGCAGTAGGGCGTATCTCGGGCTGCAGTGTTGATATTGGTCATGGGAAGATAGGTATGTATGCCTAGCAGAAGCCAATTTATTAGTGCCTTTTATGGTAATTGTGTTTCCTTGGGATAGTTGTTTGTCTGTGTGCTCCCACGTGTGTCTACAAACCACCTTTGCAATTGAACAAATTACTCCCTCCGCCCTGCCGAGATGGTCCACTTTGGAAAAAGCACATAGTTTAAGGAGACCTAATTAAGGCATTGGCAAATCACCGCTCAAATTTATTTTTCCAATACTGTCCTCCCATTGTTTGAGGCTAGAATGTGGGAAAAGAAACTTTTTTGAGAAATTCTGAGAAGTGGTAATGTGGAAAAAAGAGAATGTTACGTCTTTGACCTTTTTTTTTTTTTTTTTTTTTTTTTGGGATGAGAAACGATATATTTAATCCAAAGAACATGGGTACATCAAAGAAGGAAGAGATTTCTTTTTGGAATGCAAAACAATAAAACTTTGAACTGCGTATACGGCTATATAATCACCAAAGTATACCAACACTACACCATAAGCTGCCTAAGTGGTATAAAGAATAAAAAATATGATATTATGTCCAACTTCATAGAGGAAGAAAATGTCTTTAAAAGACTGTAGTCATGCCTTTAACTTTTACGATGGACAAACTTTGTAGGACAGCCCAAAAAGGAAAGAAGGCCAGTCTTTGTGGGATGGAGGAGTAATATGTAAAAGCAAATAGAGGTAGTTAATTAAATGTCAGTAGATAAACAAGTGAACTATCATGCTTGTATATCCAATTATTATTGTTGTTTAACAGATTTTGGGTCTCTATCTGTGAAATTTTTTTTGGGTATAAATTTTGGTCTCTTTGACGTTTAACAAATAGTTTCAATTATAAAATGCAACTGAGTGGTCCTCTGGCAAAAGTAATTGCGGCTTGAGTTAACAGATTTTTGTGCCTCGTGATCTTTTTGGCATTTTTACCAGATATTGCACCAGTAATTGAAGGTGCAGTTCAGCACATTGCCTCAAGGAGATTTGAAATTGGAGGTATTGATTTGACAAAGTTACTGGCTCAGGAACTTGGTAAATCCAATCCATTGGTGAATCTCAACATCTCAGATGTTGAGAGTTTGAAGGAGCAATATTCATGTTGTGCTGAAGATGAAGTTGCTTATAAGAAGACCCAACAGTCCTGCCAGACAGAGCAACATACCCTGCCTGATGGACAGGTATGTGTTGTGAGCTTTCCAACTTGATATGCACATAGTTTAGAAAAACTATTAACGATAACCGATCCAATTTAGGGTTAAACGTCCAAAGGAAGGGGTGTGGTTTTTTTTTTTTTTTGGGGGTGGGGGGGGGCTCGAGTTTCTTCTCCTCGAGTTAGAACTTTGTCTTTTCTTGTTCTGCTTTTAATAAAAAGATGAAAATATTAATAATATCAAAATAATTAATTTTTGATTAAATAAAATAAGTGCAGTATATATATCCCAATTTCAGCAAACTTTAAAGTTTAAACAACTACTTAATATTAGACGATTAGTTGAGCTTAGGCATGCTTCTAAAACACTGGAGTTTCCATTCTTATAATGCTTGATGCCCAATTGCCTATCCTCTAGAAATAGTTGATTCACCCAGCACTAAGCTAGATGTGAATCGGATAACAGGGTTAAGAAAGTTTTGGTACTTCTAAATTTTACCCTTTTGGTGCATTAGGCTTCAGTTGATTGACAAGAAAAGTAAAATCACTTTCCTTCCCTTTTCGGGCATTTTGGTGGTTGCAAGAAAGTTGCGAACCATACAACTAATTGTTTAATGATTATTAAAATAATATTTCTGTCAAAGTCCTTCCTACATTTTCTACGAGAAAAAACCTCACTGTTGAGATTATCTTCTTGCAACTTCCTCCCAAACAGCTGTTGCACAGTTTTGAAGAGCAGATGACCTTTATTGATTTTTTGAAACTGTGTTGTTGCATAGTTTTTTGGTTTCTTTTTGCAATGAAAGTTTACCTCATTAAAAGAAAAAAAAAAAAAATCCTTCCAAACAGCTGCTGGAAAAGTAATATTATTTTCTTTCAGTTTTCTACATTTCACTTTCTTCAGTTCTTGCACAAGTTTCTTGACAACCAAATGTAGCCGTAGGTTTTACAATTGGAGTTGTGACCCATATTGGTGAATTAAATCAACGTAAATTAGAAAAGAAAAAAAAAATTAGTTGAGTATAGGCTCAGTGAAAGGAGCAAGCTGAAATGAGTGTCTTGAGATGCAGTGGCAAGATAAGAGAGGATAGAATTAGAAAGCAATTCATTTGTAAGAAGACAAAGGTGAAACCGATTAGGAATAAGATAAAAGATAGTTGAGATGGTCAATTTCTGCTCCTTACCCATTAATAAGTGAGATGGGTCAGGTTGTGGACGAGAGGAATTCCTAAAAGAACATGTGTTGAGGGAGTGAGTTACTGAGTTAAGAATTGTCCACCTATGATTTAATGAAAATATGGCCTTGATGGTAGGGATGACTATGGGGTGGATTTGGGGCTGGCCCCCCCTTCCCAACCCCGTCCTAACTCTGCGTCAGGTTTGGATCCAAATTTCCATTCCCGTCCCAATTTCCTTTTGAAGACCCCTTCCGGGCCGTTATTGTTTATACAATCAGTTTATTAATAATTGCAAGAATTAGTAGAAAAAAATTGATGACCATCCTTTTTCTTTAAGAATTTGTATAATAGAGATTGGGCGGCTATTACATGAAGAAATGGTAGGGAAAAAAATGAAATTAATCTAAAGTTAGAATTGAAGATTAACAATTGCACAGTGTTTCTCTTATACTCTGAAGCAGTTTAAAGATATATATATATTTATATATATATTTTCATGCATGTACATGTGTATACACACAAACACGCATTGAGATTAGAGAGAGAGAGAGAGAGAGAGAGAGAGAGAGAGGACTTATTGTCTCTTTCCCTGTCTTTCTTCCCAAATCTCTTGCTCTTTTTTTTTTCTTGGTTGCATACAAACCCTCCATCCATCTCTCTCTCTCTCTCTCTCTCTCTCTCTCTCTATATATATATATATATATATATATATATATATATATATATATATGTATGTATGTATGTATGTATATGTCTAACACTTGAATCTCAAGCTTGAATCACTTTCTAACATAGACCTCTACATAGCCTAACAATTTAAACATGCAATGCAATACTTTTTTTTTTTTGATAAGGTAAGAATATGTATTAAAAAAGGAGCTACCAATAAAGACCTCAACCCCCTACAATCAAAGGGGAATCAACAAAAAGTATAAAAGAGGCTTTAGAACTTCCCTTGTAATTACAAAACCACCAATAAAGAGTTTTAACCAAAAGAGATTTGAACTCCACAATAGATGACTCCATTCCTTCAAAAGTTCTCAAATTGCGTGCTTTCTAAATGCACCAAAAAATAGCATGTGGAACTATCCTCCAAACGACTTTAGTATTTTTCTGGCTCATCTTGATCCACCAACTTGTAAACAATCATGTGTTGTAAGAGGCAAAACCCATTTGATACCAAAGAGATGGAAAATAAGCTCCCATAGGCTTCTTACCTCCTTACAATGAATGAAAAGATGATCCACCGATTTCACCGCCTCTCTACACATAATACATCTATTAGGCAATTCCTAACTCATTTTAACCAAGTTGTCAATAGTAAGACACTTTTTAGGAGCCGCCACACAAGAAAAGAATGCCACTTTTTATGAGTCGCCACCCTACAATGCAATACTTTTCAACATCCCCCGCACTTCATTTTGCATAACCTTTCAATTTAGAACTTTCTTCAATGCATTTGATGTCTGAATGTAGAACTTTACAAATATGGCTTCAGGTGATAACAATTGGAAGAGAACGATACACTGTTGGTGAGGCTTTATTCCAACCATCTATTTTGGGTTTAGAGGCACATGGAATCATTGAGCAGCTTGTTCGTAGTATCTCAACTGTGTCATCTGAGAATCACCGCCAATTGCTGGAGAATACCGTGCTTTGTGGTGGTACAGCTTCTATGACCGGTGAGTTTTATATTCTTTGATTCTACTTAAATGGAGAGCAGCACATACATGCAACACACCCATTTGCTTATGTAACACATAGGTGATCTCTAAATCATAAGTTAAAAGATAGATATTGCTCAACATGATTATTGGCATGCTCGCCAGGACCCATTCTACCTTTCATCTTCAATTGTGATCAAAATCTCAGATTTTCTTGTGTTTCCCAACAACCCAAAAGTCAAGATTCTTCGATCCCCTCAACAGTCTTCAATGGCATTTAACATCCAGACCTGTAAGGCCAACCAAGAAGCTCTCAACTAGAACAGAACTTCGACCACGAGTGGTTGAACTTGGCTCTCCCTTTGAGGCCTATCCAAGGGGTAAAGGGAAATAATATCAAAACATCCCAGCTAAGAGATCAAGTGTCGGATTCCAACTCTGGCAGCTTGTCTAATTGGAGTTTTCTAGCAAAGAAGGGTCCTGGTCTCTTTAAACTGATTCATGTGATATATATATTTTAAAAATGGATCTTTATTTATTTTTATTTTTTTCAACCATGTCCCATGAAAGTTAGACTGCTATCAAAAAGTCTGGCGTCACACACGCATTACGTGTGCCTGGCAGCTAGTGCTTAATAGAGGCACCTATCACCCAGGAGCAGTTATATCGCAGCTATGTTGCATGAGACAGGTGTCATCAAATGTTCCTTCCAGCATGGTGAAGTAACTGCTTAAGCAGTTAATGGCCAGAACTTACTGCACAACTTCTGATTATGCCACATGGCATTTAAACTGTTTCATTATATTACTACCTTGGGGGTTAATGATGAGGTTTTATCCAATGTGGCTGAGAAGATCCTGTAAAATCATGGTTTCTTTCTTTTATCAGTCATCACAGTTCGATCATGAAGAGTTTCATCTCAACAAAGATGATCATGGCTATTAACTTGGGGTGTTATTTTGAGCATCTTCAGTACAATCACCAGTCCTTGTGGCCTAGTGGTAAGTGGTGGAGGTCTTGAGTTTGACTCTTCAAACCCTGGGTAGGGGGGATATGGGAAGGGGATGGGCTACACTCCCTCCCCCGCGCCCCCAAAAAAAAATAAAATAAAATGAAAAAGAGCACATATCTATACTACCTATAAAAAGATGAATGTGAGAAAAACTTTTGATTGACTAATATACCCTTATTTTAATTTTTAAATACACAACTACCTTTCTGCATATATAGGAAATATAGCAATATAAAACACATACCTTAATAAGAATTCTAAGGAAACTATAATTCGTATAATAATTAAATAAAACCAAACCCAAATAGGAATTCTAAGGAAGCGGAAACTATAATTCGTAAAACCCTAACAATGTTAACATATAAATACAAATAGAAACACATTATAAAGATCATAAAACCTTAACACAGGAAAGAACAACTACTGCTTCCTTCTTCTGTGTCTTCTATGTGCCTTTATTGCGTCTCCTTTCTTCTGGTACTTTGTCTGGTATGTAGTTTTCAATAAACTTGAATCATATATACAAATTATGTTTAAACATTTAAATATCTGCCTGCATAAACATTTAAATCTCTGCCTACATTGCATGATTGGACTTTTAAATCTCTATATGGATTGCAAAATTAGCAAGAAAAAGAAGAGAATCAAAGACGAATCAATTGAATGAAAATAAAAAAGACGCATGCTTGATCAAAAACAAATGAAAACCTAGATTAAGAGGCTAAGAAAAAAAAAAAAACTTGAATTGCATAAGTAAAGTTTTGAATAGCACATATAATTTTTGATTATTAGTTTTAAATAGCACATATAATTTTTACATTTTCTTAAACTCCGTGTTTTGTCAAACGTAGCCTATCTTTACGGGATAGAGAAAGTATTATTTTTTAATGAAAAATCAATGGTCTTTGAGTTTATTAATCTGTTGCTTTAAGGTTTACAGAAGTCTTTGGTTTCAAACCCTACGTAAGCTATGTGTGTTCTCCTATCGTTTCCCAAATAAAAAAAACCATCAAAAGCTAATTTACTCATAAATCAAATGAGAACATCCTAATCCCATAAATACTAGATTTTTAAAAGAAAAAAAAAAATCCTAAACATGTATATATTAGGAATATTATTATTTTAATCAAAGACAATCAAAGACCAATAGAAGTTTTGGATTTGTGTAAGTCTTGGTTTCGATCCCGTGTGGAGTATCTGTTTTCTCCTATGTTTTTCCAATACATATATATCAAAGACTACTTTACTCATAAATAAAATGAGAACCTCCCAATCCCATAAATACTAGATTTTTTAAAGGTGGTAGTGTAGGCCTTATTAGGAACTTGAGTTAGCTTCTGTGGCATGAATCTACGGGAAGGGTGTAGATTGTAGTACATCATAAAAAAAAAGGATGGCATGTCCGTAGGGTTTGCAAAACCGCGCAAGTCTTGGTTTTGATTTTTATAAGACTAATGTACTAATAATTTGCTATTAAATCTTTCAACTATGGTGTAAATATGTTTTGATTGGAGAAAAAGACAAAGAGTGAAAAAGAGAGCCTTTTGTTTCAACATTGAAAGTTTCACAAAACTTTCAAAGAACCTATGTATAATGAAGTTTCAAAGATAATTTTAAGCACTATGATATGGGAAAGATAATGAAAAAAAAATATTAATCATATCAAAAGAAGTAAATGATTGAGTGATCAAAGTGCTTTCATCTTATGCAAAGGCACGATAAAATTATTAAATTTAAAAAATTATTATCATTATTGAAAAAAATAATTTAACTCAAAAAAATTCACGTGCAACACACGTGTGCACCGACTAGTAGTATAAGAAAAGGGGTTGTGATAAGCATGATCCTGTATTTACAAGGCACTGATGATGGATTGATGGTATGTTAATTAATTGACATTATTGTTCAGGTCAAACTGTGACTCTACAGCTTCCGACTCTAGGTTGTTTTGCTGCTCCCTGCAGGTTTTGAAGATAGGTTCCAGAAAGAAGCTAGCCTGTGCTCATCATCTATTCGTCCTGCTCTAGTAAAGGTAATCTATTTTATCTACAAAAGGTAACTCCTTTTCATGACACTGGAGGATTGTATGAGCCCATTCATTCTATTAATCAGTGCCAATCCTAAATTGCACTTGCTTTTAGAATTTTCTGATCAAAGATGGTTGTTATTGCTGCGTTTTGGGGTCTTCATGTCTACATTATTTGCCTCAATTTTCTTTGAGGTGGCCTGTCTTCCAGATTTGGATTGATGGCCGCTTGCTTTTGGACATCTGTCGGTTAAGGTGTTGCCCACTTGGCCCTCCCTCGCTGTTCCTGTTTAAATAATTATCATAAAGTTTTTGTATGAGAATTATTTTGTAAATGTTTAGCATTTAATTGGGTTTAGTGATTAATGTTTTATATCTTTTCGACTTTTCATTTGCAAAGAAAAAGGTGTTTCCTATATTTTTCAATTTAAACTGACTTTCTTAAGTAATTTATGAATATTTGAGTAATTAGAATGGAATTATCATATTAAGATCTGTTCTATAAGAATGTCTTATAGGAATTTATTAAGATAAATTTTATTTTAGATAAGACTATAGGATTTTTGTATAATATTGATAAATACTTTGGTTGTAATATACATAAATTTGATTAAATAAAATTCAATTGACAAAGTTTGACTTAAAGTGGGACGTTACATGTCAATATAGGGAGCAACTGCTAGACTAAAATGAAGTTTGATTTGAATTGAAACCAATATCAACTTGAAAGAGTTGATTTACATTCCACTTCCAATAAATCATTTAGTTGCTTTTTAATGTATGTTTTTGCAATACTGCTAGACTAAAATGAAGTTTGATTTAAATGAATTGAAAGTAATATTAACTTGAAAGAGTTGAATAACATTCCACTTCCAATAAAACATTTAGGGACTGTTTGGGAAACCCCTTAATCCGTTGTTCCAAGTACAAGGTGGGCCCAATTGTTGAGCCTCAGTGTTTGGTAAATGTGCTGAGCAGAGATAAATGGTTTTTACTCCTTCAAATTTGGGCCCAAAATCAGGTTACTATCAACCCTTTTCTCCTCCTTATTCTACACCCTTACCTACTTATCCTACACACCCTCCCTTTCATCCATTTTCTCCATATGTTACAGATTGGGTTTTCAACAATGGAGAAGGGTTGTTCTCTTGGAGGCCATCTCGTCGTCTACTCAAAGCACACAATCGACCTCTAGATACCCATGTCCCCATCTCCAACTCTACTTGAAGGTTTGAAAAAAGACTCCAAGAGATACCCATCTCCATCTCTACAAATTGAAGCTTTGAAAGCTTTCAGGAGATACCCATCTCCATCTCTATGGATTAAAGGTTTGAAAAATGTCTTCAAAAAAAGGAGGTGGGGGGGAAGAACTAGATCTAGGGTTTGTTTTCTTTTCATTTGATCTTCATTTTCATCCTTTAAAAAAAAATTGCTGTAGATTTTTGAACCCCATCTTCTTTCTTTTTTTTTTTTTTTTTTGGTTCAAATGAACCCCATCTTCATTGCTTCTAATTGAAGGTTTGAAAAATTGTTCCAGGAAAAGAAAAAAAGAAATTTTTTTTTCTTTTTAAAAAAAAAGAAGAAAGAAAGAAGGAATTAAATCTATAGGATTCGTAATTAATCTTCATTTTTCATCTTTTTCCTTCTTTTTTTTCAAAAATTGCTCCAGATTTTCTTGTTCTGTGTGCATGAATATATATATAGTGAAACATTGATAGTGTAACTACAAATGAGGTGAACCAAACAATATCACAATAAAAACCTGGGCAGAACTCAATTTTAACCAAACAGTCGTGAGTTAAGAACAGTTCGAACATAAATTTGCTTGGGCTTGAACTGGATAGGGAAATTGGTTCTGAACCAAATTTCGTGGTTGCCAAACAGGCCCCTAGTTTCCTTTTAATGTATGATACTTTGCTTGATAAGTCGCCACTCATATAGGAACCCCCAGCAGATAAAAAGTAAAAATGCCACTCATACAGGGATCATAACCAACTATACTTTCTTTTTCAATTACTTTTCTACTCATCCCCAAGGTCTGAAAGTTGTGCTAGCAATTCTGTTATGGTATATGTACCTTTGTACACAACTTTATATTTGAAGTACTAAAGTTCCTCTTATTGTACACTTTTTATTCATTACAGCCTCCAGAATATATGCCAGAGAACTTGATAAAATATTCAGCATGGGTGGGAGGTGCCATACTTGCCAAAGTTGTGTTCCCTCAAAATCAACATGTGACCAAGGGAGACTATGATGAAAACGGGCCATCCATTGTTCACAAGAAATGCTTCTGATAATTCTTTAATTTTGAGCTTGGCTTCATTACTCCTCCTTGTAATGTAATTGATAATTAGGTGATAGGAACCCATGATTTGAATCTAGATTCACAAAGAAAACAGGTGATTAGTGTATGTCATCTAGAATACTATGTTAATCCAGAGTTTGTTAGTTCTTTATGTACTAGAGCGCACAAGACTCATTTAATCGTTTTATAGAGGATATCTTGATTTCGTGTTTAGAAGAATTATCATTTTTTGTCTGCTCAATCTACTGATTTTCGTTTTTTTTCTTGAATTGGTTAGCCATTATGGTAGTTTTGAGTCGCCTTTCTTGTTTCAGATATAGAAAGGAACAGAAAGTTGGGTAATTTTGGTGACCCCTTTTACCCTGTACGTGGATTGGGTTTTTAGCTGTCAATGCATGTTATCTTTATTGGCATTTCACAATGGCTTTTGGGTTCTACAATGGTACCTATTGACCAGGATACATCTAGGGGGATATGCCAGAAATCAAAATTACTAATCTGCAGTTAGGAGTTTATGATTGTTGATTATTACTTTATTACCATGCAATCTGCTTCCCCACGTATAGTTTTATACTGTTTGGGAGCAAGAAAAGTAAATTTTGCCAACCTAAGAAACGAACCCGTTAGATCTTATCCTGGATTGGGTTGTCTGGCTTGGTTTGGTTTTATACAAGCTTGGTTTTGTTCTGGTCCAGTATTGATTGTACTATATAAGGTTAATTATTATTATTATTATTATATTTTTTTTTTGGGTAAGTAAATTGTATTATAAAGAAGAGAAGAAGAATAAGTACAAGTCACAAGGGCAAGAGCCAGACGGCCAACTAGCCTCAAACACATTCTTTTAAGCTAAACAACTAGAAAACTTAAAAGAAAGCGTAAGAGAAAACAAAAATTACATTTTGAAAATGTCATAAGTAACGTCCCAGTTAGTACAAAAATGTCCATGCCTATCACTATCTTTGATTCTTTTAAAGCTAGCAGCTCTAAATCTAACATCATCAACAATGTTTTTAATCACATGTGTGGAAGTACAATAGAAATTCTCATAAATACGAATATTTTTTTCACGCCAAACATTGTAAATAGTGAAAGCTTATGCGAGTTTATTGATGGTGGTACAAAAGGATTTGCCTTTGAGAGAATGCACGGCCCACAAGTACTCATTGCCTAAGTCTTGAGGGTGCGAAAGATACATCATAAAAAAAGGATTTTGCCCCAAATAATAGAAGTTGTCTGGCAGGAGAAGAAGATGTGTTCACGGCTTTTCAAAGCATGACCACACAGCACACAAATGGTGTTAGGCGTGATACCCCAAGCACTTAATTTGTCCAATGTAGAAATTCTACCCTGAATAGTGAGCCAGGCAATGAAGCATGTTTCCGAATAGCCTTAATTAATTCGATTCTAACTTGGTCCCAAACTCAATGGAGTTGCAACCCATTCTTAAGGGCCCAGTATTGATTGTACTATATGAGGTTAATATATATAAATGGATTTGCTTATCTTCTCCTTAATGATTAGGACCACTTTTGAACCAGGTTCAATGCATTAAAGCAAATCAGTGGATCTTGTTCGAGGACCAAAAAATTATTTGCAGTCTCTTCCAAGTCGTAGATTCTTTTTATTACCCCACCCTGACGGTCCTAAACTTGAGAAAAAGTACATCAGGATGTGGGACTTGGGGGGTTCCACTTCTGTACTTTTGGTAAAGGCGTAAGTGGTTGATCCACTTTGTCTTGAAATGGAAAGCTACGTGGAATCAGCGGCCCTTCATACTTAGTATTTGATAGAATTTAGGTTATGTTTGGAATGGGATGGATGGGAATGCGATCTTATTTCATATTTGAAGTAATTTGGAATGAAAAAAATATTTGAAATAGTTATCTAAACACACTATTTGATTTTATTTCTATTTAAATTATCTTATCCAAATATGCTGTAAGGATCCATGCTAACGGAATCAATGACCCTTTTAGCCTAATAATACATGGATAGGGTTGGGAAATAGAGTAGAATTTAGGGTCAAACCTCTATTTACATCAGATGAGGGAAATGAAAACAAATGAAATTGCTTAATGAAAGATTTTTTTTTTTATATTTTATTTATTAAAGCAATTTTGGTTATTTTCCTTTTATTTCTTTCCAACTCTACTATAATTTGTTATCTAAACTTAGTCTCTTGCGGGTGGTTTGTGCATCACAAGAGGAATAGCTTGAGTTTAATGACTTAGTATACTCGTCGTTTGGCACACAATAAATAAATTTTAAAAAAAAAAATGCTCAGCCTTAAAAATAAAAAGGATAAAAAAAAGGGGAATTTTAGATTGGTCGATCTATGGGAAAATTTTTACAGTTAGTAGTCATTGTTAGTTAAGTTATTAGTCAAATACTAGGAAGTTAGTTGCAATTTGCACTATACCATAATTATTTTTCCATGGGCCGATCAATCTAAAATTTAAGGGGAAGAAGAAGAAAAAAGAGTAGTGTTTAGTTCGATAAGCTTGATCATTGAAAGCATAAACATGTTTCTACTTGATTTTGACTTGAGATCAAATTGTTAAGAGGATCGTTCAATCTCTCTCTCACTAATATAATAAACCAGTTAAAATCAACTTGTTTGTGAACTCATTACTGTATCAAACTGAACTTTGCTCGACATTTTGGAGCAACCTGCTATTTAACTTTGTCTTTCATTTTCTAGTTATAAACTATACTTCTATCAGTAAATTCAACTATTCAACATATAATCCGTATGAGTAGTGCTACATGTATCAATTCTTCGCATCAACTAACGTACGTAATTAATAATAAAAAAAAAATCATCTTACACCATCTCATCTATCACGTGTATTGATACCCATCTTACATGTACATACTGTCTTATGTAGCACATGGCAAATTTCTTTTGACCCTTGTAGGCATGTATTGTTAAGAAGTGTCCATTATTGCTACATGGCAAAACAATATTGGAATAAGTTCAAGGAAGCAGTTAAACTCCTTTGAAAAATCTTCTGCTTATCCTTTTGACTTGAAACGGGTGAAACAAACTCCTAGTAAAATTGATCTGTCTGCAGTGTGAATGTAGGGAAAACCTCTTCCAATATTTTAAGGGAAGAGTTTGGAAAGTGAGTATAAAAAACAAAAGTGTCATTTGAAATTGTGGGGCCCATTCCACAGAGGCCCACTGACCAATATATCAAAGCCAAAATCCCAAAAGGCATCAATCCACACATCAGAATCTAATAAACAAATACCCCCACACAACAAAAAAATAAAAGTGGACACTGGCCCAACCTCTTAGCCTCTCAACCCTATGAAAGTGATGTACATAAAGAACAATCTATATTTTCCTCACCTTTTTCCCTCATCCCACCTTGTCCCAAGTCACCATGAATACCTTCTTTTAATTTTTTTTTTTTTTGACAGAGTCAATGTTATGAGAGAGAGAGATTTGGCTATCTTTTGCTGTCTTTTTCTGTGATTAAAATGGAACTAGAACAACATATATCTTCTACATATATATATATATATATATATACAGATGAGTGATTAAGGTCTAAGATCTTAGGGGTTCCCCACTTTTAGTAGACTCTAATAATTGGTCCACTTCCCAACTTTGTCTGGGTGCAACCCTGTCATGGACTGGTGCATACACCTGCAACATAAAATCAAAACAATAACATCATTCCCCTTCTTTTCCCTTCAACTTGGTTTTGTCATGCATCCCCTCTTCAATAATTCAGCAACCAACCCTAATATATATTATATACTAGTACAAGACTACTAGTACATTTTTTATTTTTATTTTCAATATCAAAAGAAAAATATGCATTTTCCTTGTATATATATATATATATATATATGTATATACCTCCATTTTCTGGATAAGTTCTTCAGCTGTGTTTGCTGAAACAACAATTTGCCTTGCAAGATCTTCTATGAAACCTTCTTCTACTCCTTTATCAAATAATGCAAGCAAGCTGTTGTAGTACCCATCTACATTCAATAATCCCACCTGGTACAAAAATTCAATTGTTTCAAGAAGGAAAAACCAAGAAAACCACCTGCAGCCAAATTTGAATGTAATGAAAGAGGAGTTGATTATAAATACACCCATATATATATCTTACTGGTTTTTCATGAATTCCCAGCTGAGACCAAGTAATCATCTCCAACAGTTCTTCCATGGTGCCATAACCACCTGATTAAACAGTTGGAAAATGTGATTACAGCATATAATTAAGGATAATGAATTTGTTGCATGCGATTAGATAAATTTATTCTTAAATTAATTTTGGTTGAAAAGTTTTCAAAATTGAATGAATTATCCTATAAATTTTAGAGAGCCTATTCACCCCCCTCTGTAGGTTTGCGAATTCGTACCCTTAGAATTTTAGTTTTTTTGTATTGAAATATATATACCAGGAAGTGCAATGAAAGCATCGGCATGTTTGGCCATTTCGGATTTCCTTTGGTGCATGTCTGCAACGGTCATTACTTCTCCAATGGTCTCTCCTGATATCTGCAAGTTATAATTAAGCCTAGGTCTCATTCATAAGAGACTGAAAATGAAGAAAATGTAGAAGAGTATGAAGCATTACCTCATGTGGCAAAAGAGCTGTAGGAATTATTCTACACAAAAAGGAAAAATGTAAAAAAAAAATGAAGTATGTGAATTTTCAAAGAGACATAAAGGAAAAGCAAACCATTAATGTCAATAGAAGCATATATACCCAAGAACATGGCAGCCTCCATTGAAAACAGTCTGTGAGATTAAACCCATCAAACCAACGCTTCCTCCACCATATACTAGATCAATCTTTCTCTCAACCTGAGGAAAAAACAACATCAGTTAGATAGCATACAAGACAAAATCAAAAGAAATCTGACCGATTGAAAAAAAAAAAGAAAAAAAAAATGAAACAAATGAAGAGTTTGTATGTGGGTTTAGTACAATTAGAGTATTACCAGCAGTTTACCAAGATCAAGAGCTGCATCACTGAATGTAGACTTGTATCCAGCTCTACTCCCACAGAAGACGCAAATTCTTTTGAACCTTCCTTTCTTTTCATTTGTTGTAGATGTCCCTTCTTCTCCATCCATTCTCCCAATTAAGAAGAATATGAAACAAAGGAGAGAAAAATGATATCCAAGCTAGGAGAGAGAGAGAGAGAGAGAGAGAGAGAGAGAGAGGTGAAGAAAATTAAAGGGGAAGGAAAATGCAGAAGAGAAAGAGAAGACTATGTTTGAGAGAAACAGAAGGCGACCCCCTGGCTTTTGAATCTCCACTCTTTATTTCAGAGACCTCTTTTTGTCTGCTTAAACAAGTACTTGGTGTTGGAGAAGACCCCAGCAAGTGCCCATCTCCATCTCTCCTTTTATCCTCCTCACCCCTTGCCAAACCTCTCTCTCTCTCTCTCTCTCTCTCTCTCTCTCTCTCTAATAAATATTTATGAAGGTTTGTTGAATTTTAGAGGAAACCCATACCCATTATCTTTCCTATTGTGTCCATCTGACCGATGCTTTGCCTTTATCATTTTGTTGTCTGACTCTCTGTCTCTCTCACTCACACATCTTGTTGGGCCTTGGACCCCTCCTTGAAGATATGCTACGTTTGAGAGGAGGGCTGTTGCAACCTCTCAACTTTTTTTGTAAATTTTATTTATTTTTTTCAAAAGCAAAAACAAAGGATTTTATGAAAAATATAAAAATGTTTTATGAAAATTGGTCATGTTGTGGTCAATTAGAAAACATTATTTTGAATAACTTAGTAAAATTTTTTTTTTCATAATCTATCATTTTATAGTACTTTTTGGCCATTTACAATTTCTATTTCAAATTTATAGAAACGAAATTATAAATGATTAAAAATTCCATTTAAACGATAGAATTTGGAAAAAAAAAAATTTTTTTAGAAAGTTATTCAAAATAATGTTTTCTGGAAGATGATGCCATTAGTTTTTGAAAAATTTTGAAAAACTTCATATAATTTTCATCAAATCTTAAAAGGTCAAAATAAATGGGGTCTACAAATAAAGTTTAGGGATTGCAAGAGCTCCCCTCTACATTTAATTCACCATCAGTGTTGTTATTGGGCCATACATTGATAAGTTACCCTATTCATTGCCCGAAGACCAATCCAATTAATACCTTCTAAAATTCAGTTTGTCCATGTTCTCCGTAAACCAAAATGTCACTATCTTCCAGTCTGTTTGGTAATCCATACATGTTCTATTGAGAATGGAGGTTCACCAACTGAATACTTTTAATGAGCAAAAAATGTAAAAAAGGGTAAATGGTCGTGCCAATTTTACTTGAATGTGACTGTAGTATTTACCTGTTGAGAAACCAATGATAAGAAGAGTTTAAATGGGCCCACCAAGGTGGCAATTGCAGGCGCTCCCAAAGGTTGGTTGAATTTTAGTCTCATCCAAAATTAGTAATTCCAATACATTAGTAGAATCATTCTCAAAGGTTGATTGAATTTTAGCCTCATCCAAAGTTAGTAACTCTAATACATGACTAGGATCACGAAAGAACAACTACATGTCATGTCACCACCCCCCCAAAACTTGAATTCTTTACTATTTGGCTTCTTGTTAGGCTATTCCTTTACCATCATACCATCAATTTACTCAAGTTTTATTGCCAAAAAAATATATAAAATAATAAGTACATATTTTTTTTTTTTATAAAAAAAATAAAAAGACAATGAACATGCAGACAAATGATTACTGCGCCAGTGGTGATCTCATGTGTACCTTATCAGTTATCACGCACCTTCACATGTATCAACAGTTTCATATGCATCACAAGGTTGTGGGCCCATCCAAAGGTTGAAATAATTTATTTATGGGTCCAAGCCCAATTCAAGTTGCCATTTCTTTCTCCTGTACTTTTATTCTCTTGTATATCCCAGTTTGGTAACAAATAATTCAGGGTAGGGTACCCAATTAGGAGGTAGTCACTGTTTGAGCTGTTTCATTCTTGTCATGTTGCAGTCAGTTTAGGTTTTTCTGAAGGACCCACTAACCTTGGGAATATTTTGACTGTTTTAGAGAGGGTTGTTTTCACTCTATTATGGGAATGGTGTGTGATACTTATCAGCATTGTTGAATTATAAAGAATTTGATTCAGAACATTAGATGGCTTATTTCCTGTTTTCTCCTTTTCATAATAAAAAAATAAAAAAATAAAAAGTGCATTGTCCAATCCATAAAATCCTTTTTATTTCTCAATAGATACTGATTGGAGTTTCTTTATTTTTTTGCTAAGTGCTTTGAGGTTTTCGTATTCTATTTGTTTTGTTCCACTTTCTCCCTCACCTACTTTTATTTTTTATTTTTTTAAGCATGCAACTCATACCTCTTCTTTATGATCTCTCAGTGGATGGGATTCAAATTTGATGATGGGTATTAATTCAAATGTGTTCCTTAATTAAATATTTTAATTACTGCGGTTAGCGTGCATATCTATTAGAAATCTTGGGAATTTAGTGGACAAAATTTACCATAATTCGTTTAGATAACAAATAATTGTGTTGGATATGAATCCAATCGGAGTGAGATGTATCCGAGTTTATAGGTTTCTGTGGCAAAAATTCGCTGAATTTCCTCTTTCGAATTGAATTTGGATCACTATAAGATCCCTTGACACCCTTAATCACTACTGCTAATCATTTCTACACAAAAGTTCCCTTTAAGACCTTCAAGATTATGCTAATGATTTTAAGCTTTAGAATTTGATTAGTTTTCCACAAATCATAAGCCTCTGCATTGATGATGATAATTTCAAAGATAAAATGTTTTGAGTTGAATAATTGAGGTTTTGAGATAATTGCATGATCATTGTGTTAGGCTATGTGTGGAGCCTGGTGTTTTTTTGTCCAATCTGGTGTTTCAACACTGTTTTATACCAGATGCACGTATGTGCTTGTGTGATGCACGTACGAGCTTTTGGCATGCACGTACGTGTATGTGTGACGGACTTGTTTTATGTAACCTGGAAATATAAGGGTTTTATCATATTCTTATGTGAATAGTGAGAGCCATCTTTGTGAGTACTGTGTCTGGGTGTGAGACTTCTTTGTATTGTATTTCAAGACATAGTGAAATCGCTACAATTCTGTGGACGTAGTCCAAATTAGGTGAACTACGTAAATTTGTGAGTTGTTTATTTGCCTTTAATTTGTTTCCATTTTCTTCTCTATCTTCGCATCTCAAGATCCATAGGAATAGGGTAGTTTAACCCCAACACATTGCCCACTCGCAGTAATGAAACAAAAAATAATAGTAGTAATTAGCTATTTTAATGATGTATAATTGCCTCTCTCTCTCTCTCTTTTTTTTTTTTTTTTTAAAAATTTTTTTTATATAAAGAAAATAATAATAGCAAATGACATGCATATTCTTCAAGCTCAATGCTTTTGGGGGGGAAAATAAGTTGATATGGAGACAATTATAAAGTAATTTTCTACCGGTGGATGAGAGAAAAATTAACCAATGTTATAAGGCTGTTGTAAAAATCATTTTACAAAAACTGTTGTGCCCCTAATATTTATGTATTTATGTTGGGGATTATTACCTTTGTAGTCATGTAATTTGAAAATGAGGCCCATAAGAATTGTGCTTATAGTAGAGCGAGGTTATAGTAGAGCGAGGTCACCTATATATGGGTCTTATTTAGTAAATCAAGTGTACAAAAAAAAATAAAATAAGTAAATAAAAATAACAATGAAAAAATGAGTTTGATTAGATGATTTTAAACATTGGTCTCATTCTGGTGTCCAACTTACTAACCAATATATATATATATATAATTGAATTTTCTTATGCTTGAGACTCAAACTAACTATGTACAAATAATATTAATGATTTTTAATTTAATTAAAAGGGTGCTTAATGTCCGTCCATTCAAAATTGAGTGAGATCATATGGTTGACCTTGTTTCATGCCAATAACTTTGAATTCTAAAGATCTTTTACGTGGATCCATCAAATGTTCCTCCATGCGATAAGCAAGTATTAATACTTAAACAAAACATTACAAGCTAGTCAACTATCGATTAAAAATATAAACCCTAACCGAAAAAGTCACAAAACGCAACCGACGGCCTAGTCTACACATGCTTCTCATTAAGCTGAAATCATCTCCCTCTTTGTACCATATACCACAAGTACTTCAATTTTTACTTTTGTTTTTTTGTTTTTTGTTTTTTTTTGTTTTTTCATTCTAGCCACCTTTGACAATGAGAAACATATGAACGATAATCTAATCTTGTTTATTAAACGAGGGATTAAAGTAAAATTGAGTGATTTCCGAGAACTTGGTCTTTGTCAATGCCCACTAAAATATTGGTAGATTCGGGAGGGTGGGGTGGGAACTCTGCCCTGCATATCATTTAGGTACTTGAGGTTTTGTTAATTCCAATTAAAAAACACTAATCAATTACGTAATTGAAAGCGAAAAAGGCCAGTTCACTTGTCATCGTCATCCTCTGTACTTAAAAAAAATGGCATGGATGGATACTCCACCGCCGCTCGAGATCTTGTCAAAGCCATTTTATGTGAAAGTGGTTTGATAATGAAGGCGATCACAGTCCTTGTTAATGGGTTGGATGCCCTAGCTTTTGGGTCAACTTGTGGAGATTTTTAGGGATTGTGTCATGGAGAGGTTTCCATCAAAAAGGAAAGAAGGGAAAAATTGTTTTTTAGATCTTTTGAGTGTTGGTTGGTGGACCATGAGCCCATGCCACACACATATATAGCCTAACTGAAGATATACATATCAGATATGTAGGAAAAATACTATCATATGGTATGGTTAAGGTTTTCCATCATGGAGACTTAAGCAGACTGAGCCCGAACTTGAGGCTTGGGCTGACATTGGTCACCGTTTGAACTTGAGCTGGCCATAAGATGGTCCTTGTCTGGTCTAACTTACATATTTGTGGGAAAGCTTACCATTCTGGTCCTTCGTTTTAGTGGTATTGAAGGGTTGGTAAGTAAAATTGAACTCACTTTATCGACTTGATAAAGTGCAAAAAAAGGTTCTCATTTATCTTCCTTTGGTTGTGACCGTGGCCAAAAAGTTATGGATCATTAAGACAACACCATTTTTCGACCCAAAAATCAACCTAAATTGAGAAATTCAGGAATGATTCAAATAATTGATGGGGCTCACATGAATTGGTGGACCCCATATGGTATCAAGATCAATAGTATATTTTTGGACCATCCATCAAAAAGAGAAAAGCCTAGGCTAGCTTGAAATTAACTTGAGCAAGCCGAGTTACCTCCTTAGTGCATTTTGATTGGGCACACCAGGGGTTTCATGACGGCATGATTCATGTGAGAGATATGCCAATCTAGCTATTGTCACACCACCTAGCTGGTCAACATTGTTCTTCATAATCTAAGAAGTCAAATATATTGATATATATATATATATATATATATATATTAGTGAATATTAGTTAGCACATTAAGATAATGTGATCAACAAACAAAGATTCTCAAATCCTTGAGTTGGTAAGGTCTTGTTTGTTTGTTTTTTTTTGCAAACGAGTTGGACCATGTCTTTCAGATATATTAGCTATATAATATGTACGTCGAGATTAATTCCATTATAGCTTACTAATTAAGAAATGGATTAATACTAATTGCATACCCAAACACGCTTTATGGTTTTATTTTAGTTGGCTATATGAAATTAGAGTGGGGAAGAATTGGGTGTACTTACTTCTTATATGATTTTTTCTTCTCCCTTTATGATATTTATTTATTTTTGGTCAAAGGCAAAGGTGCACGTAAATCAATTAATTTAAATTGATACAACAAAGGAGTTGATTATCAAATTTGATAATAAGATTATTTATTTATTTATTATTATTTTTTTTTGGGGCTGAGTAAATAGTAAGAGTCTGACTCGGTAAGGATTTGATTAACAAAAGTTAGCATTTTTTTTAGGTTGCCAAAGCCTTTGTGGCACAATAATACCAGTGTAAATGGCATGTGTGGGGTAGGGGTGAGGATTCAAATACGACCAAAAAAGTGGGGAGAAAAAACTCTTCGAGCTTTTGTTAATAATGCAATTATAATCATTCTTGGCAATAAACAACAAACGCCATAATGCAATGTGGGAAACATAAATAGGTGAAAATACCTCCATGGTAGCGGTAACTACTTTTAAATTTTCAGTTTCAATCGAAAATGAATATATGAAGAAGTAGTTTATTTAAGTAGGATTCTACACCTCTATAAGTCATCCAAATTTATGAAGTTTAGCGTGTTTGTTAGTCTTATGTGTTACTTCATGACCTCTATCTTTTTTTATTTTGTTTTTTATTTTTGAGCTACATAAATGGGGAATACACAAATGAGGAAACCCACGTTAATGACATAACCCAAATAGGATCCAAGAGCCTATAGATTCAACCTCTAAAAGGGTTTTTCGTCAGCTCTATTCAATTATGATGTGTGATCTTGTGCCTTTTTCCTTTCTCCATCCATCCTACCCATAGCAAAAGGCAAAAAAAAAAAAAAAAAAAAAAAAAAAAAAGACTGAAAAATAAACAGGAAAGTAATAATAAATTTTTTTTTTTTAAAAGTGAAGGCCCCATCAAAGTTGAGGAAAGAGTGAAAGACAGATCTCTTTAAGGGTTTTGGTAGTGCCATGGCCCATGGGTTGGCCACTAACCCTGTCATACGAAAATTGTAGGCCGCCCTACTCCATGTCTCATTGTCCCCATCTGATACTGTCATTGAATAGGTACTTTAAAGCCCAACCCATCCCTCAATTCTTTTCTCCTTTCTTGTTTCCTTATAATTTTTCCTCTTTAATTGTTTATTTTTCCCTTATGAGATGTGTGTTTGGATTCTGCCTTAGTCTTGTGCGTGTGTGTTTACGATATGTCAACTTAGAAAAAAACAAACGCTTCTTTTTCAAATATTTTCCCAATAATCTCCCTTGGAATGTGACCCGTGTTTTCATTTAGTCTGGAACTCTGGGCCTTAGAAACCGGTGGTCCATTTCTAGAAAATGATGTCTTCTCTAGCCCAAATCCAATCTCTAGAGTTTTCAGTCCCAATGAGTCCATTCCTTACATTTTTTGGACCTAGCCCAATACTAATCCCTATTTGTTTGGGGGGTCTGGATACTGAAACTCCTTCAAGTGATCTCCTTACCCCATTAATTTTTATTTTTTTAAGGATTAAGAAAAATATAAATTGTTTTTTTGAAAATAGTGGTGTTGTCCATTAGAAAATATCATTTTGAACAACTTTGCAGAAGAAAGTTTTTTCAAAATCTATCATTTAAGTAGACTTTTTGGCCATTTATAGTTTCTATTTCATTTTTGGCCAAAAAGTCTACTTAAACTATAGATTTTGGAAAACCTTTCTTCTGTAAAGTGTTCAAAATGATGTTTTTTAGTAGATTGCGTGGCCACTTTTTTTATAAACTATTTATATTTTTCTAAAATTTTAAAAAATTAAAATTAATGGGGTGGAGAGATTACTTGAAGGGGTTGCAATATCCAAACCCTTTATTTGGTTCCCAGTTTTAGTCCAAAGGAATCCATTGCTTACATTTCTTGGCCCCAATCCAATTCTTATGGGAGCGGCTAATGCAACCCCAAATAGAGTTAAGTTGACCCCGTGTGTTAAGCCCACCCCCCAAAATGTCCAAAGTACCCTTCCTTCCACTAAACCTAAGCCTCACCCACCCCACTCCCTCCACACACGGGACCATCAGCCACCCCGCTCACCCACGACGACTGGAGAAAGTCACCGGCGGCGACCCCGTTCACCCGCGACGACTGGAGAAAGTCACCGGTGGCGACCCCGTTCACCCGCGACTGGAGAAAGCACGGCGACCCCGCTCACCCGCGACTGGAGAAAGAGAACGGCAGTCCTCCACGGCGACCCCGCTCGCCCGCGACTGGTGACTGCACTCACCCGCGACTGGAGAAAGTCACCGGCAGTCCTCCACGGCGACCCTGCTCACCCGCGACTGGAGAAAGTATGCAAAAATGGCGATTTTTTTTATTGCAGTCGCGCAGGTTCGACTCTGGTAATCCGTAATGTTCGGTTTTACGTGACCAAGCATTATGGTAATGTTCGGTTTTACACAACCAAGCTTTATGGTAATGTTCGGTTTTACACAACCAAGCATAACTATTTAAGGGTATTTGTTTTTGCTTGGTTGTGTAAAACCGAACATTACCATAAAGCTTGGTTGTGTAAAACCGAACATTACCATAATGCTTGGTCACGTAAAACCGAACATTACGGATTACCAGAGTCGAACCTGCGCGACTGCAATAAAAAAAATCGCCATTTTTGCATACTTTGAAGCCAAAATACATACCTCCTTGCTGCCAACACCATTCCAACTGACTTCTTCCTCCTCCATTGCTCATAAAAAACGTAAAAGCCACTACAAATGGGTTATGGATTTTTGTTTAAGGGTTGTTGTGAGAGAGTGAGGGATGAAGATGATATATTGGTTAGGGGTGGTTATGAGAGAGTGAGAGATGAGGATGAGAGTTGCCGGAAGAGCGCCTGAGAATGTTGCCGGACAAAGTTGCCGGAGAATGTCGCCGGAGAGGGTGCCGGATAGTGGAACGTGATGGTGAGGGGTTTTGGCGCGCAAATGAGATTTCAGATGAATGAGGGGTGGGGGTTGGCGTGGGGTGGGGTGGGGTGGGTTAACACTGATGCCCCTTTTGGTCATTTCACACCATCATTTTCTCATTAAAAAATTGGGGGGGGTAAACTTAACCTTTCTTGGGGTTGCTTTAGCCGTTCCCAATTCTTATCCCTATTTGTTTGGATCCCAGCCCAATTCCCTGGCCCATTTGAAAACTTGTAAACACACTCACTAGTGGCCCATTAAGAATTGCACAATTCTACCCCCATAACAGCCCTAAGGTGGCTCATTGACTATGTAGCAATTGCTGCCAGACTGCTCCCTTAACAAACAGTACAACACTATTCCTGCCTCAATACTTGATCCCTCACACATGAATTCAACCAGCCAACTATTTATTTATTTATTTATTTTGGGTGGATGCTTCATCTGTTTGGAACAACAGAAAATTATATAAACTTGAATTATTATCATATCAATTGTAATGAACAAAAATGTATATACACCGCATGATGAAGAATTCCAAAATGGCCAATTCTAAAAAATAAAATAAAATAAAAAATATATATACCCACATATATAGAACAAACGGAGAGATTGATGCACTAGCAACGATGAAGATGAAGATCGATGTCGAGTGTCGCCGACGATTTTGATCATCAACTGCACAGATCTGCACAGATCGGTGATGAGGGTCGGTTTCCCACATATCGAGCCAAAATCCATGGCGATGAGGGTTTGTTAACGGAGAGTGTTGGGGATGGACAGTTGGGTGAGGCTTGGCCGAGAAAGATGGGGGGGGAGGAGACGAGAAAGACACAAAGAGAGAAGTGTGGTTGTGGGTAGGGACAGAACTACTCTTGGACCATGCCCCCCCTAGCTTTTTACCATTAAGGCATGTCAGCCTTTGTTCTTGGCCAATGTAAAATGAAAACATGGAGAGATAGTACCATAGTAGGGTGGGAATATAATTTCTAGCAGTTTGTACTACCTTCTCTGTCAGGCTTTTAGTCTTGTACCTTAAAATTTCATTTACTTTATTGTTAGTCTAAATAACTTTGAGGAATTATGATTTATTTTGTTACTTTGGAAAACCTTGAAAACTTTTGTAAGCAGATGGGCAATCTTATCCAGGTTTATGAAGCAACTTGTTTTTATAAGTTGGTTTTGAATTAAAGAAATCTTTGATTTATAAATTTATATAAAATTTAAAAATAAATAAATAAAACTTTACAAAGTTAAAAAATAATTCTATCTAGTTTTATTTTTCACATATTAATTTAGTCTTAATCTTAATATATTTCTCATTTTTGAATAGTTAAAAATTTTGGTTCATCTTTGGCCCCCCTTAAAATGAAATCCTAATTCCGTCCCTGGTTGTGGGTGAGGGTTTTTGAACGGAGGGGTTGGGGATGGACTAGATGGATGAGCCATTTGAGGCTTGGTTGAGAGAGATAGAAGGGGGGTGGGGGGGGGGGGGGGGGAGAGAGACAAACAGAGAGAGATATGGGGAGGAGAGGGGGTTCTAGAAGCCCCCCACTTTCTTTCTTTCATTTTTTTTTTCTCCTTATGAGAACGAGAGATGGGGAGGGGAGGGGTTCAGGAGGGTTCTAGAGCCCCTTCTTTCTTTCTTTCTTTCTTTCTTTTTTTTTTTTCATTTTTTTTTTTTTTTTTGGTATGGATCTATTTTGGGGTAATTTTTTGGCTCTTCAAAAACAATTAGGCAATGGCTCATATGCAGACCGACCATCCATGTAGCTTGTAGGTTTTGAATGTTACTTGCAAAGTCCAAGTCATGGATTCAAAAATTCATATATATATATATATATATAGATAAAAGACCCATATGGCTATATGCTGCAATTGGAAAAAGGACCATATGCTTATTGGCAAATTTTTTTTTTTTAAATAATAATAATGGTCCACTATTTACATTCAAGAACAATTGGTCCTTTTTTTAAAAGAGCGGTTTGGATTCTACTAGGAAAAAGAGTAATTGGAAGTGGAGGGATGATAATTGATATGGAATAAGGGTAGTTGGAAAGAGGAAAAACTAGATAAGGTAAAGAATAGCTCTTACTAGCCAAAGCTAAATATAGCTCACTTAGCCAAAAATAGCTCAAAGAGGCTTCTCCAACCAGGGAGCTAAATCATGAGCTAAAATAGCTTTGAGCTAAACTCAGAGCCAAATTTGACTCTCAGTTTAGCTCAAAACTATTTGACCATGACACCAAAATGGGGGTTGGAGGAGAGAGGTTTTCCCTCCCAAATCAGTTGGGACTAAGAACAAAATAACATCACAGTGAACAGAACATCCAAAATCAAATGGACAATAATCTGAAAAAAAAAAATGTATATACATCGCATGATGAAGAATTCCAAAATGGCCAATTCTAAAAATATATATATATATAACCACATATATAGAACAAACGGAGAGATTGATGTACTAGCAACGATGAAGATAAAGATCAACTTCGAGTGGTTGATGACGATTTTGATCATTGATTGCAGAGATCGGCGATGGGGGTGGGTTTCCCACATATCGAGCCAAAATCCATGGCGATGAGGGTTTGTTAACTGGAGAGTGTTAGGGATGGACAGCCGAGTGAGGCTTGGCTGAGAGAGATGGGGGGGGGGGAGGAGAGGAGAGAGACATAAAGAGACAAGTGTGGTTGAGGGTGAGTTTTTTTTTATAGAGGGGTTGGGGATGGACTAGATGGATAAGCCATTTGAGGCTTGGTCGAGAGAGATAGAAGGGGGGGTGAGGGGGAGAGATAGACAGAGAGAGATATGGAGGAGAGGCGGTTCTTTCAGGAGGGTTCTAGAGGCCCCCCCACTTTCTTTCTTTCTTTCTTTCATTTTTTTTTTCCTCTTTCTGAAGAACGAGAGATAGGGAGGGGAAGGGGTTCAAGAGGGTTCTAAAGCCCCCCCCCCCCTTTTTTTTGTGGATCTATTTTGCGGTAATTTTTTTGGCTCTTTAGAAACATTTAGGCAAAGGCCCATATGCAGACCAACCATCCATGTAACTTGTAGGCTTTGAATGTTACTTGCAAAGCCCAAGTCATGGGTTCAAAAATTCATATATATATATATATATAAGACCCATATGGCCATATGCTGCAATTGGAAAAAGGACCATATGCTTATTGGCAAAAAAAAAAATTTTTAAAATAATAATAATGGTCCACTATTTGCATTCAAGAATAATTGGTCCTTTTTTTACAGAGCGGTTTGGATTCTACTAGGAAAAGAATAATTGGAAGTGGAGGAATGATAATTGATTTGGAATAATGGTAGTTGGAAAGATGGAAACTAGATGAGGTAAAAAATAGTTCTTGCTGGCCAAAGCTAAATATAGCTCACTTGGCCAAAAATAGCTCAAAAGGGCTTCTCCAACCGAGGAACTAAACCATGAGCTAAAATAGCTCTGAGCTAAACTGAGAGCCAAATTAGTTCAAAGCCATTTGGCCATGACACCAAAATGGGGGTTGGAGGAGAAAGTGTTTCCCTCCTAAATCAGTTGGGACCAAGAACAAATAACAACACAGTGAACAAAAAATTCGAAATCAAATGAACAATAGTCTGAAGAAAAAAAAATTGTATATACACCGCATGATGAACAATTTCAAAATGGCTAATTCTAAAATATATATATATATATACTCACATATATAGAAGAAACGGAGAGATTGATGCAATAGCAACGATGAAGATGAAGATCGATGTCGAGTGGTTGCCAACGATTTTGATCATCGACTGCAGAGATCGGCGATGGGGGTGGGTTTCCCACAAATTGAGCAAAAATCCATGGCGATGAGGGTTTGTTAACGGAGAGTATTGGGGATGGACAACCGGGTGAGGCTTGGCCGAGAGAGATGGGGGGAGGGGAGGGGAGGGAGGGGAGGCAAGAGACATAAAGAGAGAAGTGTGGTTGTGGGTAAGGGTTTTTTAACGGAGGGGTTGGGGATAGACCAGATGGATGAGCCATTTAAGGCTTGGTTGAGAGAGATAGAGGGGGGTGGGGGGAGGGAGAGACAGACAAACAGAGATAGGGAGGAGACGAGGTTGTAGAGGCCCCCTACATTCTTTCTTTCTTTCTTTCTTTCATTTTTTTCTCCCTTTCTGAGAATGAGAGATAGGGAAGGGAGGGGGTTCAGGAGGGTTCTAGAGCCCCCCCCCCTCCCCTTTTTTTTTTTTTTGGTGGATCTATTTTGGGGTAATTCTTTGTCTCTTCAGAAACAATTAGGTAAAGGCCCATATGCAAACCAACCATCCATGTAGCTTGTAGGCTTTGAATGTTACTTGCAAAGCCCAAGTCATGGGTTCAAAAATTCATATAAAAAAAAAAGGACCCATATGGCCATATGCTGCAATTGGAAAAAGGACTATATGTTTATTGGCAAAATTTTTTTTAAAGAAATAATAATAATGGTCCACTATTTGCATTCAAGAACAATTGGTCCTTTTTTTAAAGAGCGGTTTGGATTCTATTAGGAAAAAGAGTAATTGGAAGTGGAGGAATGATAATTGATATGAATAATGGTAGTTGGAAAGAGGGAAAACTAGACGAGGTAAAAAATAGCTCTTGCTGCATTGGAGTGGCCACTTTATTGCAGTGAGCTATTTTTACTGTAGAGAGCTATTTTTACACTTTGTGAGCTAAAAATAGCTTTTAGCTCACCAAAATAGCTCACTTGGGTTGGAGATGATCTTACATTTGCTAGTTTCTAAAGAACCTAAAATGGCACACAAGCATATTAAAGGTGATGACAAATTGTATTCATACAGGAATTATATTATAACTATCATTCTTTAATTTGGTCCCATTGGGGAAAATATGGTTGATTAATGATCAAGAAAATATGGCTTCATTAGTCGAAATGTTCCTGATTCTCCGATCAAATGGTTAGGAAGCTTATTAACAATGACAAGTTTATAAGAGTATTACTTTTGATCACCTTAGTAAGTAAAATATATGTATACATCTGATGAAGATCAAGGAAAAAAAAAATTTGACAAGAATATTCTTAAATTATTGGATCTACTAGATCCTAATGATCTGATTTGATAATTTTCGAAAAAGCTGATATGGCCAAACTTTACTCATTACCTGATATACATGAGTTTTTGTAAAAGATTGTGTCACTAGATCTTTGTTAGGGTTTCTTAAGTTGGTGGTGGCCTCCTTAAAAATTGACTTCTCAATCAGGTTCTCCACGTATTATACTAAAATGTTTTTGAACTGCGAACTATTAGGTAAGAATAAACCCACAAATCTGTGTTGTATTAACGAAATGCAATTTCCAAGTATGCTTTTACTATTTACAATAAACTCTTTGTTTGCTTTACTTACAAGTTACAACACGTAATTACGTCACGCAAAATAAATTTTACTGAATGGGTTGCTCTACCCATTTATAAATAATGATGATATATACAACACCCACATCAATATAAGAATATGAATATATCCCTTTCAATCCCAAGGGGTTTAGTCTGGTGACAAATTAAGTCTTGATAAGCGTCTTAGAACGCTTAGGTCAAGTGTTTGAAACCCTACAAAAACGTTGATCCCTTTTGGGATCATCCTAGGATTCAAAGGAGCTGGTAATTATCCGATTCATGTAGGACAGAGGGACTATACATGTCCAAAAAATTAATTAGGACCAAAGCCTCAAACACCTATGTTAAAGGAGTAGGTAATGATTGAAAGTTTAGCAAAATTGAGTTGTTTCAGAAAACATTATATTTGGTAAAACAAAAACAGCTTAGCCTTTGTTTGGATCTTGGAAAGTGCTATGGAACGAAAAGAAAAATCATTAAAATGCCTAAGCAAGGTATCCAATTTTAAGCAATTTATAACATTTTCCCTCTCCTGTCCATCCTACTTTCCCAGTTCCGAATTGAGCTATGGGAAAAGGTTAGAAATAAATTAGAAAGGCATGCAAATTATTATGCATTATGTTTGTCCTAACTCCAGAGTCATTGATCCAACTCTGCGTCATTTTAATTATGTTGTAACACCATACAGATACTGTTTGACTGTGATATGGTAAACCATACAGATATGTTGTAACACCATACAGATATGTTGTAACCCATCTTTTTTTCCTCTATTTCTCCCCCCCTGTTAACACCCCATTTTGTGCTGTTCAAGTATTTCAAGCCCACTTTGTTAAGCCTAGTGATGAAGGGTGACTCAAATCAGAATAATTGACAAGCAATCCTCGAAAAGCTAATGTAATCGCAGCCGCAGCCTGGCCTAAAGAGTTGAGAAGCCCAGCCCATTCCTTTATGCGTACGCAGCATCCCAATATACGTACGCAGTATCCTAATGTGCGTACGCACATTCCATTTGTGCGTACGTAGGTTATTTTGCCAGAATTCAAATCTTCCCTCCATTTCCTTCTATTACCTTATATGGATTGAACCTACTTTGAATCCATCCTGTGACGGCTAGAGGAGCCAGAAACCCTAATCCACTTACCCCCAAACCCTAATACATTGCTTATAAAAGGATTGCTTTCTCATTAATGAGGGGATCTTTGGCCTACCACTACTTTGAAACCCACACAAACCCTACAACCATTAACTCAAACCCGGAGGCGGCGGCCTGCGATTGTGGAGGCTTGAAGAGGAGAACTTATCTGCGCATTCATTGGGATTCACCCAAACCTGAGGGTAACGTCCCCTTTTACATTCATTTCCTCAATTTTAGAATAATCATTAATTATTTTCTCGAGCATATTCTCAAGCATATAGATAGTTTCATCGAATGTCACGATTTCAGATTTATTCGAGTGTTTTCGATTAAATGTTCATGAACGGATCTACACTTTGTATTATGTTTTAATATGTTTAATATCATTTAAATATGTCTTTACATGTTAATCTGCGTAATATTTAAAGTGCATAAATCCATGTTTAGGTTTAGAATGGAATGATATATGATAGGGCAATTCTATGTAAATTAGGAATCTGCACGTTGCATCTTTTTACAGCATTGCATAAGTAGCATAGGAGATTCAAATACATTCTGCCTGTTTTCTCGAATCTGCCACTATTTGTGCGTACGTGCAAATTAAAGGTGCGTACGCACCTTATGTTTATGCGTACGAGCACTTAGGATGTTTTGCTAACCCACCTTTTTGCAGGTAGTGATAAATCCTTCCCCCTTCTCTCCTTTCATAGCTACTGTTTATTCTGTCTATCAATTTTATCTTCTGTTTAGTTATTTATTTGCATTTTTTTTATTCATATAATGTCATCTTGTGTGCCATTGTCGTTTGATATATTTGTCGCATGAATAGGGGTTGAACTCAATTGATATTTCTCGTTAATTAAAGCCAACAAAATGCGTGTGGAGGTCGGATTCAGCCGGGCGTTGTCGAGTGCCTAACACCTTCCCGACAACGTACCTTAACTCCGAACCTTAATTCTTTGGGTAATGACGAGTGGGCCTCTTGCTAGGGGTCAATCGATTCCTGGGGCCAAACCGGGTGGCAACTCCCTCTCCACCCTAATCATTCCGTGGTTAGTGGCGTACTCTCGAGTCGGCATGGTTTAGGACGCGGCGCTCATACCCCCCACCCCCCTTTTTTTTTTTGGACAATGATGGATTATGCCTTACTAGCCAACAAAAGTGACCAGTCACTTGGGAATAAAGGTTCAACTTTTTTATCCTTCCACCTTAATAATGCTTTCTGTATATGCATCTCACAAGTCACATGAAGGAACATTACAAATAATAGTTTAAGGGATCATTATCCAGTTCTAAAGTTCAACAATTGTGTAAAACTGGTTGGGTAATGCTATTTCACCCATATTCTCCCACCTATCTATATGTGGTGGTTTCTCTATATTCTATGTTGGGCTCCACATAATTGTTTTCACCTATACACTTTTGACACATAAGCTGAGTAGCAAAGATGGGTGATAAAAGATGGGTGGAGTAGCATTTTTCAAAAACTAACTTATAGTCAAGGGAAGAGCTAAAGAGAAGACTGCCTTGGGTTATAGCTAGGGCAGATTGGGCCATTTGTTTTTTCCTATAGGTATTATGATTTGGGTTTTCGGCCCTTAGCCTAGGAAAGAAATAGGCCAAGAGCCATTAAGCCTTTAACCTCGAGTCTTTTGCCCATCTAAACATAAACCATGACATCTACCTAGACCCAAATTACTCTTCCATTTATTATACATACTTCTTTTAGTCTTTAGTCCATCTAAACTTAACCCATGGTATTTGTCTAAGCCCAAGTCAATCTTCTATTTATCATACTTACTTTATATTTCGTTTGAATTCTCAAGTATAAATTCAAGTCAATTGGTTTTATTCCCCTCGTGTATGTATATGTATATATATATATATATATATAGTTGTGTTTATTACTCCCTCTGTTTTACTTTACTTTGTTTGATCACATTTTCTATTTTGGAAAGTCCCAAAATGTTTGATTATTGTTAAAAATCAAAACCAAAAATAATTTTACTTTCTAGAAATAACCTTCATTAAATTTGTACCTTTTTTTTTTTTTTGAAAAGCTTTTGAAGGGAAAATTGAGAAAATTAAAGTTAAATGGATGACACTACAATGCAATAAATGCCCCTCCTTAATATGTACTTGATAAAAAGTTATCAAACAAAGTGGAATTGAGGGAATACTTTTTTTACTTAGCCTAGGGCAATTTTAAATCTTAGCTCCGCCCCTGCCTATAGTTTGAGGATTTCATGTAATTTAATTAATTAATTAAATCGATTATTTTTATTACTTAACAATTTGCTTAATCAGTTAATAATAAAGGTTTTTATTATTATTATTAATTTTACAATTTCTTATTGAAAGACATTAGCTTTTTTATTCATTTATTTTTTAATAGGTAATATAAAATTTTTATTAAAAGAAAAAAATAAAATAAAATAAAGAAAAAAGGCAATAAAGGAAAGGATAGATTTGGGCTTAGTGACTTATAGAATGTCACATTCCAGCTCACAAGTAGAATATAAAATCAAAATCTCTAATGATCAAGTACAAAATCCTCATACTTGGAGTTAACTAAAAGACATTAGCTTATGAAAATTATATTTGACATTATCTCTAGTCAAACAAAGATAATTACAATTAGAGGGTCATTTGTAGTGATATCTCTTTCTCTAAAAAGATTAGGAATAAAGAAGTAGGGCACTAATTTTTGGGCCAAACAGTGAAAGACTCAAAAGTAAAGAAAAATTATAAAATATAGTAAATTACACTAACCTCCTCTTCTGGTGAAATTTCAAAGCTAGACTTCATTTGACATTTCAAAAATGGTACTAGCCCTTAGAGGTCTATTGAAATTAAGACTAACCATCCCTTCATTAGTCCTGCTGCCACGTAGCATAAGAAAAATCGATTTTCCTTAGGTCGAGGTTGACTGAGATGGTAAAATCCTCAATATAGTTTATGAAAGAGCTCATATATATCTTGATCGATACCTTTTTTTCTCCCCAATACATACAGATTATCCCGGAGTTTTTTAAAAAAAAAAAAAAAAAAAAAGATTTACACACACTGCACGCACAAGATTGGCACTGTGTTTTACCCCCAGTGGAAGACTGATTAGGGACCAATGCATTGTGGACTTAGAACTACATAGGAGTTATCAAAAGGAGCCAATTTTTTATGATTGGAGAGCAAGCATTTTGAGGATCAAGCAGGCAGAGGCTTGCTACAATGTTCGAAGAATGCATTGATGATGCAAGAAGAGAAGCAGAAGGCCTAAAACCGTATTGCAATCGCTAAGAACGAAAAAAATTGAAGAAGAATATACGAGTTGGATCACAAAATTTTGTTTGGCTGAGGCAGAGCATATGCGCAAAACAAAATTTTCCTTTTTTTATAAAAATTTATTTAGAAGTAGGCCTGTCAATGGATCCCATAAAATTTATTCATATATTGATTCTACTAAGAATTCTCTAATTCAAAAGATGCAATCTAAGCCAAGGGCAGCAAGTTAGCCCAAATTGGCATAGCTTTCAAAGGACTTCAATGGTAGTGGATTGCTGTCACTTATCAAGACCATGATAATCAAAATAGGACCACTAATTTCTATACACAATACCTCAATTGCCCAACACATCCTCCATGAATTTGTATTTATTTTACATCATTTTGTTTTTTAGAACTTTTATGCCATAGACCATAGTCAGGGGTTTAATTCAAGAAGAAAGGCAGCAAGAGTAATTTGCAATCACTTTTCTCCTTGGCTTAGCAGGTATTTCACAATTTACAATATACTCAAGAAACCATTATACCTCAGCAATAGCAAACAAGGCGAAAATTCATATTCTCTCCACAATTTATTTATTTATTATTATTTCAAAATCAAATGCAATTACTCTGTTGCATCTATCAAGGTGAATTTTTTTGTTTGAATTAATCCCTAGAGGACACATTTTCCCATTTTCTTACTAAGAACATTTTATCCAAAAAGAAAAAGTGGGGGGGGGGGGGGTTGGAATCTAGTACACTCCAGAACTTGACAGGGGTTGGAATCCAGTACACTCCAGAACTTGACAGGGGTGTAGGGACTCATTGGGATGCTGTAAGGGGGAGAGGAGCAATTGACCACTCAGTGGCTTGACAAGTAACCAGTGGCGAAAACTCCCAATCAATGTGGAACTCACTGATGTGTGGAACAAAAACTCACTGACGTGTTGACTGGTAGCCTCATCTATGACCACGACTAAAGTGGCCACATGTGGAACTAGAAAATGGGGTACCAATTTTCAAAGTATTGAGAGTCTTTCTCATTAACGGGGCAAGGTGGGATGGAGTGACATATTTCAACTCACCAATCAAATTAAATCGTTAAATTTATTATTCAATCCATTTAAATCACGCCATCTAACCTCTTAAACCATTTGAGTCGATACAGAATAAAATGGATTGGGTGATTTTTTTGCAAATCCCTAACCAAAGACAAAGTGGTAGACATTAATCTCCCCATTCCTCTGTTGGAGAAATGAGAAAAGAGGGATGGTGGGAGAGAATCACTCATCAACCAAAATAAGACACGTGCCCAGTCTAGACCCAAAACGTGAAGGGCTTGGTCCAAGCCCCGCTTGAGGGATCAGGTTAATTACATATTTACACTAGCTTAACCCAAATGGCAACAAGAGCTTGAGTGTCCTTATTGCAACCTTTTAATTTTATTTGCATATCTTGTTATTTTTATTTTTTTTTAAGGTTTCATAAAAATATAAAATATTTGGGTTGTATATTAAAAAGCATCATTTTGAATAATTTTACAAAATTTTTTTTAAAAAAAAAATCTATAGTTTAAATGGATTTTTTATCATTTATAATCACCATTTCATTTTTTGTGGAAAAGTCTACTTAAATAAATGAAAGATTTAAAGAAATTTTTTTTACAAAATTGTTAAAAATGGTGTATTTTAGTAGATAACGTGTTCAATTTTCATAAAAAACTTTTTACATTTTTCCAGATTAATATCAAACAAAATAAGTTCATAACCAATTTGTACCAAATTGGCGATCATTTTGTGATAAGTTGGCAGGTAACACCCTTTTTTTAATTATTAGTTTAGAAGTTGATTGCGCTTTTGAACCAAAAGAAAAAACAAAAAAATTGGAAGTTAAATCAACATCAATTAAATATTGTAGGAAGGGGTTTTTTTGGAAAATTAATTTAAATATGATTCCATTCCTATATTAAATTGGTTTCACCAAACATTGGAATGGGAATGAAAATTTGATTCCCATGTAAAATTTGGTGCATCCAAACGCTGGTAAGGTAATGGGTATGAGTATCCTAAGAATGGGAATCTAACTCCCAGAAATGTTATACCCATTCCCATTAATCCATTCCCGCAAACCAAACGCACCCTTTGATCTTTCCTTCGCTTCTAGAATTGCTAGTCATTCTGGTCCACACGTCCTCTCCTTAGTGCTGCTGGTCACACTGGGCGATGCTCTCTCTCTCTCTCTCTCTCTCTCTCTCTCTCTTGTCAACTCTCACCTTTCTTGTCATATATATGCCAAAAAGTTAGCTAGCTGCTCACCGGTGAATGGTCAATTGCTTCTCCTCACCGGTGATGCTGGCACCGTCCAACACTCTCAGCCACTCAAATGTGCAATTCTTTTCCACGTATTACCTTTCCGTGCAAGGTCCACCACCATTATACCACTGTAATTGATTCACCAACAACCAGCAGACTCTGCATGAAGTCTTAGCACTGCAACTCTGAGAGGCTTTCACAGCAAAACCATTCTCTTCTCGTTCACTTTCTAATCCCTTCCTTCCTTTTTCACAGAGAAAACATGGCGGAGATCTTTCTATCTGCAACCATTCAAGTGTTGATTGAGAATTTGCTCCAATCTGACATCATCCACTAGTTCACGGGCCGCGAGGGAACCCATACTGCCGTGAAGAAGTGGACAATGATGCTGATGAAAATTCAATCAGTGCTGACTGATGCAGAGGAGAAGCAGATTGCAAACCGGGTTGTGAATATTTGGCTGAACGAGCTCCGAGATTTGGCTTACGATGTGGAGGACATATTGGACGAGTTTGCCACCGAAGCTTTGCGACGCAATTTGATGGCCGAACCTCAAGCTAGCACCAGTAAGATTCGTAGCCTCATCCCTACCTGGTTTACTAGTTTCAGGCCAAGTGCTGTTATGTTTAATTTTGAGATGAAGTCCAAGATAAAGGAGGTCACTACCAGATTAGAACAAATTGTGACACAAAAAAGTCAGTTGGAGTTGAGAGAGAATGCTGGAGGAATGTCTAACAGAGCAAGAGAAAGACGGGAGACGACTTCTTTGGTGGCTGAATCTCGTGTTGTTGGCAGGGAAAAGGATAAAGAGGCAATATTGGAACAGTTGTTTAGCGGTGAAGCAGGTGATGATGAAGTCTATGTAATCACTATAATCGGCATGGGAGGTGTTGGCAAAACAACTCTCACTCAGCTGGTCTACAATGATCACAGAGTGAAGGATTATTTTGATATGAAAGCGTGGGTTTGTGTTTCTGAAGATTTTGATCTCATTCGGGTAACGAAATCAATTCTAGAGTCATTCAATTTTCCAGCTTCTGATGTCAACAATTTAAATTCTCTTCAAGAGAGATTGAAGGAGAATTTGTCCAAAAAAAAGTTTCTACTTGTCTTAGATGATGTTTGGCATGAGAACTACGAGGACTGGACAATCCTACGCAAGCCACTCGAAGCGGGGGCTCCGGAAAGTAAAATTGTTGTCACAACTCGCAATCAACGTGTTTTACAAAAAGTGGGTACGATTTCATCTTTCCCTTTGAAGGTGTTATCAGAAGATGATTGCCGTTCTATATTTACCCAACATGCCTTGGGAACAAGAGGTTTCGATGCGTATCCCAACCTAAAAGAAACTGGTGAAGAAATAGTGAAAAGGTGCAAGGGCTTGCCATTGGCAGCAAAGGCCCTGGGAGGCCTTTTGTGCTCTAACATAAACCTTGATGAATGGAAAGATGTGTTAAATAGTACTTTATGGGATTTGCCGGAAGAAAATGGTGGTGTCATTCCAGCTCTAAGATTAAGCTATAATCATCTTCCTCCACATTTGAAGCAATGTTTTGCGTACTGCTCAATACTTCCAAAAGACTACGAATTTGAAGAGGAAGGATTGATCCTGTTATGGATGGCGACAGGTTTGGTGCAACAACGGGACGAAAGCAAGCAAATGGAAGACATAGGAGGTGGGTATTTTCGTGATCTATTGTCAAGGTCCTTTTTCCAAATATCAAATATTAATAAATCAAGGTATGTAATGCATGACCTCATCAATGATCTTGCTCAATGGGTGGCAGGAGAAACATGTTTTCGGTTGGAGGGTATACCCGAGGGTAAAAAACAACACAAAATTTCCAAAAATGTTCGTCACTCATCTTATGTTGGTAGCTATTGGGATGGAATAAAAAAATTTGAGGCCTTTGATGAAGTTAAGTGCCTACAGACCTTCCTGGCACTACCACGTACTACTGGCTACTTAACTTATTATGTTCTTCTCAACTTGTTGCCAAAGTTAAGATGCTTGAGGGTGCTCTCCTTGAGAAATTACTGCATCACTGAGTTACCAAATTCAATTGGTGACTTGAAACATCTAAGGTACCTTGATTTTTCTGGCACTAGAATCATATGTTTACCTAGATCAACAAGTACACTCTACAATTTACAAACATTGAAATTAAAAGATTGTTCTAGTCTCAAGAACTTGCCAGCAAATATGGAGAATCTAACCAACCTACGTCTTCTCGATATTACAAATGCAAATTCAATAAAAGAAATGCCACCGCGAGTAGGTAAATTGACAAATCTCCAAAAATTGTCAAATTTTATTGTAGGCAACAATAGTGGAGGAACTGGGATAATGGAGTTGATGAATTTAAAGCATCTCCGAGGGACACTCTTCATTTCAGGGTTGGAGAATGTGATTGATGCTCAGGAGGCAAGGGAGGCCAATTTAAAGGATAAACAAGATCTCAATGGGTTAACAATGGGATGGAGTTCCGAATTCAATGATTCAAGAAAAGAAGAAGTTGAAAGAGAAGTGCTTGACATGTTACAACCTCATAAGAAGTTGAAAAAGCTCACCATCAAGTGCTACAGTGGTACAATGCTTCCAACTTGGGTAGGAGATCCGTCTTTCTCTACCCTAGAGTTCCTAAGGTTAGAAAATTGTGTAAAATGCACGTCTTTGCCACCACTCAGGCAACTACCCTTGCTCAAAAATCTTTGCGTGGAAGGAATGAATGGAATAAATATTGTGGGTCTTGAATTCAATGGGGATGGTTGTCTAACGCCTTTTCGATCATTGGAAACTCTAAGTTTTAAGGATATGAAGGAATGGACGAACTGGTCTCCTTTCCTAGTTGATAGACGGGTTGAAGTATTTCCTTGCCTACGCGAGCTTTCCATATTGGAATGTCCCAAATTATTGGGAAATCTACCTGACCAACTTCCTTCCTTGGAAAAACTCATCATCAATGGATGTCAACAGTTGGTGGTTTCAATTTCTAGCCTCCCAAAGCTTTGCGAATTAGACATCAAGGAATGCCAAGAGATGGTGCAAGGAAGCACAAACCACCTTGACTCACTCAAGTCCATGGTCCTTTCTAATGTTTCAGAGTTCACATGTCTAACAGAAGGGTGTTTGCAAGGTTTAACAAAAGTAGAAGATTTGACGATCGTTGGTTGTAATGAGTTGACGTCTCTGTGGCAGAAAGAGGCGGGATTGCTACAAAACCTGACCTCCCTTCGTCGGTTGGAAATCAAGGATTGTCCTAAATTTGTTTCCTTGGTGGCAGAAGAAGTAGAGCACCAGCAGCAGCAGCAGCAGCAAGGGCTGCCTTGTGGACTTGAATATCTTGTATTAGAATCGTGTGATAGTCTTGAGAAGCTGCAAGGTTTGAATATCCTCACATCCCTTAGAGCGTTGACCATCAAGAAGTGCCGGGAATTCGTGTCCTTTCTGGAGAAAAGTTTGCCATCCATGTTGAGAGAACTAAGGATTCAAAGTTGTGATGCTCTGAAATCCCTACGGCTGATGCATTGCAACAACGGTGATTCTCTTGAAGAATTGCATATAAGGGAGTGTCGAAATCTCACGTTCTTATCGTCAAGAGGTGAGTTACCCGCCTCCCTTAAAAACCTCTCTATTGATGGATGTCTAAAGCTGGAGTCAGTAGCGGAGAGGCTGCACAATAACACGTCGTCTCTTGAAAGGATTGATATCAGGAGTTGCGAAAGCCTTAAATCCTTACCCGAAGGCCTACACGACCTCACCCATCTCTCTTCTATTCAAATAAGGTGGTGCTCAAGTCTTGTTTCCTTTCCGGATGGAGGATTGCCCACCGCCAACTTGAGACGGCTTTCGATTAGGAACTGTGAGAAACTGGAGGCCCTGCCTGACCGCATGCACCACCTCACTTCTCTTCAACAATTGGAAATAGAGGGATGTCCAGGCATCGTATCCTTTCCACCAGAGGGTTTCCCCACCAGCCTGACATCACTTTATCTCTCTGATGTCAACATCTGTAAGCCCCTGTTTGAGTGGGGATTACACAGACTCACTTCTCTTGGACGTCTCAACATTAGAGGTGGATGTCCAGATCTGGTGTCCTTTCCCGAGAAGGAGAAGGGTATGAGTCTGCCCTCCTCTTTAACCCACCTGACGATCATGAATTTTCCAAATCTAGAATACTTATCCTCCAAGGGATTTCAAAACCTCACCTCTCTTACATCACTGTCTATTTTGGATTGCCCAAACCTCGAATCCTTTTCAGAGGTGGGGCTGTCTCCCTCGCTCTCCAAGGGCTTGTTTCAAAACCTCACCTCTCTTGAGTTTCTGTTGATATACAATTGCCCTAAGCTCAATTCCTTTCCGGATGAGGGGCTGCCTCCCTCACTTCTGCAACTACATATCTACAGATGTCCATTGCTAAAACAACGGTGCGGAAAGGATAAAGGACGGGATTGGCCCAAGATTGCTTACATCCCTTGCGTCAAGATAGATGAAAGGTTCATCTACGACCCAGAAACCTAATACTACGGCAGAGGACTGTCCCTTCTTCCCTCGTTTTATTCCTTCAGCCCCAGGTACGTCAGTCTTAAACAACTCAAGCATTATTTATATACTTTCTCACATATAATATAATAGTAATAGTATATATAGCAGAGACTATCCCTTCGAATTTTAATGAAAACTGAATTCATTGAACTTGCACATGTATTCATTAAAACCCGAATCCCTGATGCAAAATATTGAGAATCGAATGCCTGTAACAAAATGGTAATATTTCTATTTAGAGAAATCTCAATCAATACGAGAAGCACCAACAATGGATTCTTAACATATTGTCTATTGATTTGGTGGATAGTTTTTATGCTTCTTTTTTCATGTCATGTAAATTGGATGGGCCTTCGCAATTGACCTCTGAAAGATGGAACAATCAGAGGGAGAGATTTTTATCAATTCTTCCAAACTATTGATCTTTCATGAAGAATCTCATATATTTTTCTGCATTACTAAGCATTTTATTCACTAGCATAACCAGACCTCAGTTATGGTTTCCTCTTTCTGTTCTAACAGGATTTTTCACTATTTTGTAATTATGCGGATGAAATCAAGACCTGCCATAGCATGGGTATGTCTTTATACAATAGTTCAAAAACTACTGCTGTGTAACATTAAGCTCTATTTGTTCTATATTTTTCTATTTGTTTATTTATTGACACTGTGGCTATGTTTTTTCTCCTTGTGAATACATTGTCAGCATTCCTACCCTTTACTTCAATCATGCTCTAGTGTGGGATCTGTACAATCTAATGATGAGATAGCCTTCAATAAAGTCTGAGGCTGTTATCTCTGATGATGATTCCTTAGGTTTCTAAAGGAATTTCATATTGGAAAGAAGTGTGAAAAGTACCAGACGATATTGAATTGCAGATTGGAACTCTCAAAGTCCAGAGTGAAAGGAGAGTGATCAAAGCTTCTCACATGCTAATGCCGTGTTTGGTTGCTTGGAGAAGGTTGGAATAGAAATGAAAATATAATGGGATCTTATTTTTCGTTAAATGGACCCGAGAATGCAAAAACCCCACTTAGCTGAGCCTCACACATTTAACAATTGTAGACTGTTTAGTTGTTTGTCTTATGAAAATTGAAACAACCAAAAGCATTAGTTAAAAAAAATTATTTCTTTTCATTAGCTTTGCTGACGAGTTTTTCTCTTTTTTGGTGTTTGCAGATTGTCAGAGGGAGATGCATTGTGTTAATACTATATTGCTTGCCAATCCAAGGGTTTTCTGCTTTCATATGGGTTCTGTTTCAAATTGGGTTATGTCTATCGGGACTTTGATGATGCTTGTTAATAGACAGGTTTTATTTTATTTTATTTTATTTATGTGATTCTCTTTTACTTCTTGGTTTCTACCAATATTTCAAAAAGTGATCTTAACTGTGCCCAGCTAGGTTAGTGCTGATTATGAAGGAAAGTAATAAATAATAGCTTGTTTCTAAAAAAACCTTCGTTATCAGATAATGAACGAAGTTTCTTCTTTTTGAAATGTATATCTTTCAAACTGTCAACCATTCAATGGCGACCATGTTATTTAACATAGGAGTTGTTTAGGGTGTCCAAATCTCATGTTCTTATCGTCGAGAGGTCGGTTAGCGGCCTCCCTTAGAAACCTCGTTATTAGTGATATCCAAAACTGGAGTCAGTTGCTGAGGGGCTGCACAATAACACGTTGTCTCTTGAAAGGATTGAGATCTGGAGTTGCGAAAGCCTTAAATCCTTACCCGAAGGCCAACACACCCTCACCCATCTCTCCTCTATTGAAATATGGATGTGCCCAAGTCTTGTATCCTTTCCGGATGGAGGATTGCCCGCCACCAACTTGAGTCGGCTTTCGATTTGGAAATGCGAGAAACTGGAGGCCCTGCCCAACCGCATGCACCACCTCACCTCACTTCAACAATTGGTAATAAGAGAATGTCCAGGCATTGTATCCTTTCCACAAGAGGGTTTCCCCACCAGCCTAACATCACTTGATATCTGGTTTCTTAACATCTGTAAGCCTTTGTTTGAGTGGGGATTGCACAGATTCACCTCTCTTAGACAACTCTACATTTTTGGTGGATGTCCGGATGTGGGGTCATTTCCAGAGGAAGAGAAGGGATGATTCTATCCTCCCCTCTATCCGACCTGGAGATCTGCGATTTTCCAAATCTAAAATACCTATCCTCCAAGGGCTTTCAAAACCTCACCTCTCTTGAATCTTTGTGGATTGAAAAATTCCCTAAGCTCGAATCCTTTCCGGATGACGGGCTGCCTCCCTCGCTATTGCAACTTCGTATCGGGGGGTGTCCTCTGCTGAAACAAGAGTGCAAAATGGATAAAGGACGAGATTGGCCCAAGATTGCCTACATCCCCTGCGTCTACATAGATAGCAGCTTCATCTATGACCCTGAAACCTAATATACGGCAGAGGAGTTGTCCCTTCTTCCCTCGTTTTATTCCTTCAGCCCCAGGTACGTCAGTCTTAAACAACTCAAGGATTATGTAGTTTCTCACATGTAATATATAGTAGAGACTATCCCTTTGATTTTATTTTTTATTTTTTTATTTTTAATGCAAACTGAATTCACTAATGCAATCCATCGAGAATCGAATGCCATGTAACAAAATGGTCATATTTTTATTTACAGAAATCTCAACAATGGATTCCGACCCCAAATTTGGCTAAATTTTGGGGGGAAAAAATCTATTATTTTCTTTGCTTAATTAAAGTGGTATGCATCTCAACAGATTGTCTAATGATTTTGTGTGCATCTTAATGGGTTTAACCATGCCCCCTGCACTACCTTTGCCATAACTTTTTCTCTCACTCCTTTTTATTTTATTTTTTTTTTCTGGCTATATATTTATTGCTCAATGAAGCTCCAATTTTATGGTTCAGTGCGATGTACATGTAAAATAAAAATAGCAAGATATGTGGCCAAGTGATACCTAAACACAGAGATTGCCTATCTGCAAGGATATATCCATGTCCACATGGTATGCTATTGTGGAACAAAGGTTTAAGACTTGAAAGGACGCAAATTTCATATTTTTTGCAACCTCATTAATTAATGACTATTGTAGCCTAATTTCTTGTGATAACATTGTTTGCATTCCCTAATTTTATCTCTGTCTGGGTTCCAGTTTCTTTTGGCCATGCATAACACTTGAATGTTTTGCACTTACCGATTGCTCTGAAGGTTCCGTTGCTTCATTTTGTGTTAGTACATATTTTGGCATCTCGAGTTCATTGCTATAACTGGCTTATTTAGTTTTTGAATCTTGCAAAGGCTTTTTCACCCACAATTTGAACCAAGAGGAGGCTTTTGACAGCAATTATGCCATCATACTCTCTCTTGATATTTTGTTCATTCTGTTTTCCTTCTACTTAGCTTAATGTAATAATCATTAGCTCCACATTTGTATTAAATGTGTATACCCATCTCTTACCTGTCCTTAATATTTCTTTTTTTTTAAATGTGTATGTTATCAAGGAGACAGTCATGCCTGCATAGTGTCATAAGTTTTAAAACAAGCAGCAAAGCCGCAATCTTTTGCCTGGGAATTAAAATGGTTGCTCAAACAGTTGACTAGTGAGACTTCTTATCTTATTAAAAAGCTTCCCCTTTTGTATGTCATTTTTTTAGTCCCTTCATCTTATTCCATAGATAAACACTTGCAAAGCCTTAATTTTGTTACTTTATGTTGGATTCTGCATTTCTATGATAAAAGCTTCTCTTTTTTCATGTCATATTCTGGGCTCCCATTTTCTTTCTTTCCAGAGATTAATACTTGCAATAGCCTTGATATTGGTGCTTTATATTGGAGTATCACATTTTTATATTAAATTGTTAATGAATACAGCATATCATCCTAATTTTTTTTTAGGATTTCTAGTTAAATGAAGGATATGTCTTTAACTGAAAGGATAAGGTGGCACAGGTCCAATTTGGAATAGATGCGCAAATTGTAAACTAAAAACCTCCTATCTTCCTCTAGATTGGAGCTTTATTACTCCAATTAAAGTAGCTTTGTGGGAACCGATTAAAGTTATATTTATTGAATGGTATTCTGCTTCTTCAACAGATCACATCTGATTCTTGCAATCAACCACCAGGATGAAAGCTGTTACTTTTTTCAAACAATTAATCTGATTTTGTTGTGGTAGTACTCATTGGCAGATTTTATTATTATTATTTTTTTTTTCAGGTAAACAAACGAAAATAGGTGCACCAGCAATTTATTAGATTTGCTTGTTTGGTTGCCTGAAACTGTTTAATGATTGAACTACTCTCAAAAGTTTCTTTGTTTACCATCATTGTAGGTTTAAATGAGCAGTTGAGTAGTCACAGTAGCACCAAGTGGATCTGGAGTTTAGGCAAATGAAATTTCCAATGTCACAAGTTAGTTTCCTTTCATTCTTACGAGGTCACTGTGATTTAATATCCTTTTGTGAATTTGAGCATAAGATTTAGTTGTCCAGAAATTTGAACTAATTACAGAAATCTGGAGAAGCTTTGTTGTCTTATCTCTAGTGGATTGTGTTATGCTTCTTTTCCACATCATGTAAGCTAAATGGGCCTTTGCAATTGACCTCTTGTCCTCTTCCAAACTATTGATCTGTCATGCAAAATCTCATATATTTTCTGCATTGCTAAACATTTTATTCACTAGCACAACCAGCTAGGCACATAACCAGCCTAGGTGCTGACTTTACATGGCTTTTTCTGCAAACTGTTTAATGATTCATTGGTGAAACATTTTGGCACTTTCTTTTGCTGCTTAAATTTGAACCCTCACATTAAATTATCAGACTGTTCCTTCAAATTATAAACAGTTTTTCAACACTGACATTATTTGCTCAGTTATAGTTTCCTTTCTCTGTTCTAACAGGTTTTTTCACTACGTTGTAAATTTGTAATTAGGTGGATGAAATCAAAACCAGCCATAGCACGGGTATGCCTTTATACAATAGTTCAAAAACTATTGCTGTGTAACATTAAGCTCTATTTTGTTCTAATTTGTTCTAATTGTTTATTTATTGATGCTGTGTGGCTATGTCTTTCCTCCTTGTAAATACATTGTCAGCATTCCTTTGCTTTACTTCAATCATGCTCTAGTGTAGAGAAGCGTGAAAAGTACAACAAGATATTGAATTGCAGATCGGAACTCTCAAAGTCCAGAGTGAAAGTAGAGTGATCAAAGCTTCTCAGACACTAATGCTTTGTTTGGTTGCTTGGAGAAGGTAGGAAAAAGAATGAAAATAAAAATGGGATCTTATTTTTCATTATATGGACCTGAGAATGCAAAAACTAAATAGCTGAGCCTCACGCAATTATTAAGCTCAATTGTAGACTGTTTTGTTGGTTTTCTTATAAAAATTGAAACACCAAAAACATTAGTTTAAAAAAAATTATTCCTTTTCACACACTGTTTGACTGTGATCTGGTAAACCAACTAAATGACCCATCCTTTTTTCCTCTATCTCTCCCTTTTTTTTTTTTTTTTTTTTTTTTTTTGGACAATGACGGATTATGCCTTACTGGCCAACAAAAGTAACCAGTCACTTGGGAATAAAGGTTCAACTTTTTTATCCTTCCACCTTAATGCTTTCTCTATATGCATCTCACAAGTCACATGAAGGAACATTACAAACAATAGTTTAAGGGGTTATTATTCAGTTCTAAAGTTCAAGAATTGTGTAAAACTGGCCTACAGTTTGAGGATTTCATGTCATTTATTTAATTAATTAAGTTGATTATTTTTATTACTTAAAAATGTGCTTAATTTTTTTTTTTCTTATAAATACCACAAACCAGCTCACAAATAAGTATTAAACTACAAATCTATAGCAAGACATCCCATTACAATGTTGGAAAATATCAATAGCAAGAAAATCCGGCTAGATGATCACCAAGAAAAAGATTGGACCGTGACACCTTTATCAGCTAACTTATCCGCTGAACAATTTCTTTCTCAACAAATATGAGAGTATCACTAAGTCATATGCCTCAGACGATGCAGACAATTAGACCAAAGAAATCGAAACGGGTATGGGATGGATGGATGGCCATTAGAAAAAAAATTTAGAATCAAAGATGAATCACACTCAATCTATAAAAAATACCACCCTATGTGCCACACTCAATCCAATGTGCTTAATAAGTCAATAATAAAGGTTTTTATTAATTTTACGATTTCTTATTGAAACACATTAGCTTATGAAAATTATATTTGACCTTATCTCTAGTCAAACAAAGATAATTACAATCAGAGGGAGGGTTGTTTGTAGTGATATCTCTTTCTCTAAAAAGATTAGGAATAAAGATGTAGGGCACTAATTTTTGGGCCAAACAGTGAAAGACTCAAAAGTAAAGAAACATTATAGAATATAGTAAATTACACTAACCTCCTCTTCTGGTGAAATTTCAATGACTTCATTTGACATTTCAAAAATGGTACTAGCCCTTAGAGGTCTACTGAAATTAATACTAACCATCCCTCCATTAGTCATGTTGCCACGTAGCATAAGAAAAGTCGATTTTCCCTAGCTTGAGGTTGACTGAGATGGTAAAATCCTCAATACAATTTATGAAAGAGCTCATATATATCTTGATCGATACCTTTTTTTGCCCCCAATACATACAGATTATTCCGGAGTAGTTTTTTTTTTTTTTTTTTTTTTTTTTTTTGAGATTTGCACGCACTGCACACGCAAGATTGGCACTGTGTTTTACCCCCAGTGGAAGACTGACTAGAGAGTATTGCAATGTGGACTTAGAACTGCAAAGGAGTGATCAAAAGGAGCCAATTTTTTATCATTGGAGAGCAGGCATTGTGAGGATCAAGCAGGCAGAGGCTAGCCATAATGTTTGAAGAATGCACTGATGATGCAAGAAGAGAAGCTGAAGGCCTAAAACTGTATTGCAATAGCTAAGAACGAAAAAAATTGAAGAAGAATATACGAGTTGGATCACAAAATTTTGTATGGCTGAGGCAGAGGATATGCGCAAACAAAATTTTCCTCTTTTTATAAAAATGTATTTATAAGTTGGCCTATCAATGGATCCCCTAAAATTTACTCATATATTGATTCTACTAAGAATTCTCTTTTTCAGAAGATGCAATCTAAGCCAAGGGCAACAAGTTAGCCCAATTATTGGTGTAGCTCTCAAAGGACTTCAATGGTAGTGGATTGTTATCACTTACCAAGACCATGATAATCAAAATAAGACCACTAATTTCTATACACAATACCTCAATTGCCCAACACATCCTCCACGAATTTGTATTTATTTTATATCATTTTGTTTTTTAGAACTTATGCCATAGACCATAGTCAGGGGTTTAATTCAAGAAGAAAGGTAGCAAGGGTAATTTGCAATCGTTTTCCTCCTTGGCTTAGCAGGTGCCAGGTATTTCACAAATTGCAATATAGTTAAGAAACCACGACACCTCAGCAATAGCAAACAAGGCAAAAATTCATATTCTCTCCACAATTTCCTTTAATTTCAAAATCAAATGACTATCATCAATGCAATTACTTTGTTGCATCTGTCAAAGGTGAATTTTTTGTTCAAATTAATCCTTGGAGGACACATTTTCCCATTTTCTTACTAAGAACATTTTATCCAAAAGAAGAAAAAAGAAAAAAAAGGGGGAATCCAGTACACTCCAGAATTTGACAGGGGCGTAGGGATGCATTGGGATGTTGTAAGCGGGAGAGAAGCAATTGACCATTCAGTGGCTCGACCAGTAACCAGTGGCAAAAACTCTCAATCAATGTGGAACTCACTGACGTGTGGAACAAGAACTCATTGATGTGTTGACTGGTAGCCTCATCTATGACCACAACTAAAGTGGCCACATGTGGAACCAGAAAAATGGGGTACCATTTTTCAAAGTCTTGAGAGTCTTTCTCATTAACGGGGGCAAGTTGGGGGTGGAGTGACATATTTTAACTCACCAACCAAATTAAATCGTTAATTTTATTACTTAATCCATTTAAATCACGTCAACTAACCTCTCAAACCATTTGAGTCGATGCAGAATAGAGCGGATTGGGCGATTTTTTTGCAAATCCCTCACCCAATAGTCCAAGACAAAGCGGTAGACATTTCCCCAATCCTCTGTAGGAGAAACGAGAAAAGAGAGAGACGGTGGGAGAGAATCACTCATCAACCAAAATAAGACACATGCCCAATCTAGACCCAAAATGTGAAGGGCTTGGTCCAGCCCCGCTTGAGGGACCAAGTTAATTACACATTTACACTAGCTTAACCCAAGTGGCAACAAGAGCTTGAGTGTCCTTATTGCAACCTTTTCATTTTATTTGTATATCCTGTTATTTTTTTAAAAAAGGTTTTATAAAAATATAAAAGATTTGTTGTGTTGTATATTAAAAAACATTATTTTGAATAACTTTACAAAATAATTTTTTTAAAAAATCTATCGTTTAAATGGATTTTTTGATCATTTATAATCTCCATCTCATTTTTTATGGAAAAGTCTACTTAAATAGATGAAAGATTTTTTTTAAAAAAAATTTCTTTTACAAAATTGTTCAAAATGATGTATTTTAGTGGACAACGTGTTCAATTTTCATAAAAATCTTCTATATTTTTCCGCATTAATATCAAACAAAATAAGTTCATAGTCAATTTGTACTAAATTGGCAATCATTTTGTGACAAGTTGGCAGGCAATACCCTTTTGTTGGAATTGGTCACCAAAAGCTAGCTGTTCCAAAAATCTGTGATCTTTCCTTCGCTTCTAGAATTGCTAGTCATTCTGGTCCACACGTCCTGTCCTTAGTGCTGTTGGTGGCGCTCTCTCTCTCTCTCTCTCTCTCTCTCTCTCTCTCTCTTTTGTCAAGTCTCATCTTTCTTGTCATATGCCAAAAAGCTAGCTAGCTGCTCACCGGTCAATAGTCAATTGCTTCTCTCCCTCTACCCACTGGTGATGGGGAGTCCAAGATTCTCAGCATCCGATGTTGTAATTCCACACCATTCCCTTTCCGTGTGAGGGCCACCACCCACTATGGCACCATCCCAACACTCCCAACCCCTCATCTATGCGATATACTTTTCCACATATTCCCCTTTCGTGTGAGATCCGCCACCATTATAGCACTGTAATTGATTCATCAACAACCAACAGAGAAGTCTTAGCACTGCAACTCTGCAAGGCTTTCACAGCAAAACCGTTATCTTCTCATTTTCACTTTGTTATCCCTTCCTTCCTTCCTTTTTTCACAGAGAAAACATGGCGGAGATCTTTCTGTCTGCATCCATTCACGTCTTGTTTGAGAAGTTGCTCTCGCCTGACTTCATCAACTACTTTTCACGAGGCGAGGGAGTCCATACTGCCGTCAAGAAGTGGACGACGATGCTGATGAAAATTCAGGCAGTACTTACTGATGCAGAGGAGAAGCAGATTACAAACCGGGCAGTGAAGATTTGGCTGGACGAGCTCCGAGATTTGGCTTACGATGTGGAGGACATATTGGACGAGTTTGCCACTGAAGCTTTGCGACGCAATTTGATGGCCGAACCTCAAGCTAGCACCAGTAAGATTCAAAGCCTCATCCCTACTTGTTGTACTAGTTTCAAGCCAAGTCCTGTTATGTTTAATTTTGAGATGAAGTCCAAGACAAAGGAGATCACTGCCAGATTAGAACAAATTGTGACACAGAAAAGTCTGTTAGAGTTGGGAACTCGAGATACTGCTGGAGGAATGTTTAATAGAGAGACAGAAAGACGGGAGACGACTTCTTTAGTAGCTAAATCTCGTGTTTATGGCAGGGAAAAGGACAAAGAGGCAGTATTGGAACAGTTGTTTAGTGGCGAAGCAGGTGATGATGAAGTCTATGTAATCACTATAATCGGCATGGGAGGTGTTGGCAAAACAACTCTCACTCAGCTGGTCTACAATGATGACAGAGTGAAGGATTATTTTGATATGAAAGCGTGGGTTTGTGTTTCTGAAGATTTTGATCGCATTCGGGTAACGAAATCAATTCTAGAGTCATTCAATTTTCCGGCTTCTGATGTCAACAATTTAAATTCTCTTCAAGAGAGATTGAAGGAGAATTTGTCCAAGAAAAAGTTTCTGCTTGTCTTGGACGATGTTTGGCAAGAGAACCAGGAGGACTGGACAATCCTACGCAAGCCTCTCGAAGCGGGGGCTCCGGAAAGTAAAATTGTTGTCACAACTCGCAATCAACGTGTTTTACATACAGTGGGTACGATTTCATCTTTCCCTTTGAAGGAGTTATCAGAAGATGACTGTCGTTCTATATTTACCCAACATGCCTTGGGAACAAGAGGTTTCGATGCCATCCCAACTTAAAGGAAACTGGTGAAGAAATAGTGAAAAGGTGCAAGGGCTTGCCTTTAGCGGCACAGGCCCTCGGAGGCCTCTTGTGCTCTAGTGTAAACCTTAATGAATGGAAAGATGTGTTAAATAGTACTATATGGGATTTGCCGGAAGATAAATGTGGTATTATTCCAGCTCTTAGATTGAGCTATCATCATCTTCCTCCACATTTGAAGCAATGTTTTGCGTACTGCTCAATACTTCCAAAAGACTACGAATTTGAGGAGGAAGAATTGATCCTGTTATGGATGGCAACAGGTTTGGTGCAACAACGACGGGATGAAAGCAAGCAAATGGAAGACATAGGAGGTGGGTATTTTCGTGATCTATTGTCAAGGTCCTTTTTTCAAATATCAAATATCAATAAATCAAGATATGTAATGCATGACCTCATCAATGATCTTGCTCAATGGGTGGCAGGAGAAACATGTTTTCGGTTGGAGGGTAAACAGCAACACAAAATTTCCAAAAAGGCTCGCCACTCATCTTATGTTAGTAGCTATTGGGATGGAAAAAAAAAATTTGGGGCCTTTGATGAAGTCAAGTGCCTACGGACCTTCCTAGCACTACCATGTAATGGTGGCTACTTAACTTATTATGTTCTTCTCAACTTGTTGCCAGAGTTAAGATGCTTGAGGGTGCTCTCCTTAAGAGGTTATTTCATCACTGAGTTACCAAATTCAATTGGTGACTTGAAACATCTAAGGTACCTTGATTTTTCTGGCACTAGAATCATATGTTTAGCTGGATCAACAAGTACTCTCCACAATTTACAAACATTGAAATTAAAAGGTTGTTTTCGTCTCAAAAACATGCCAGCAAATATGGAGAGTTTAACCAACCTACGTCTTCTCGATATTACAAATGCAAATTTAATAAAAGAGATGCCACCACGAGTAGGTAAATTGACAAATCTCCAAAAATTGTCAAATTTTATTGTGGGCAACAATAGTAGAGGAACTGGGATAATGGAGTTGATGAATTTAAAGCATCTCCGGGGGACACTCTTCATTTCAAGGTTAGAGAATGTGATTGATGCTCAGGAGGCAAGGGAGGCCAATTTAAAGGATAAACAAGATCTCAATGTGTTAACAATGGGATGGAGTTCCGAATTCAATGATTCAAGAAAAAAAGAGGTTGAAAGAGAAGTGCTTGACATGTTACAACCTCATAAGAAGTTGAAAGAGCTCACCATCAAGTGCTACAGTGGTACAATGCTTCCAACTTGGGTAGGAGATCCGTCTTTCTCTACTCTGGAGTTTCTAAGGTTAGAAAATTGTGTAAAATGCACGTCTTTGCCACCACTCGGGCAACTACCCTTGCTCAAAAATCTTTGCATGAAAGGAATGAATGAAATAAATATTGTGGGTCTTGAGTTCAATGGGGATGGTTGTCTAACGCCTTTTCGATCATTGGAAACTCTAAGTTTTAAGGATATGAAGGAATGGAAGAACTGGTCTCCTTTTGTAGATGATAGACGGGTTGGAGTATTTCCTTGCCTACGCAAGCTTTCCATTTTGAGATGCCCCAAATTATTGGGAAATTTACCTGACCATCTTCCTTCCTTGGAAAAACTCATCATCAATAGTTGTCAACAACTGGCGGTTTCAATTTCTAGCCTCCCAAAGCTTTGCGAATTAGACATCAAGGAATGCCAAGTGATGGTGCAAAGAAGCACAAACCACCTCGACTCACTCGAGTCCATGGTCCTCTCTAATGTTTCAGAGTTCACGTGTCTAACAGAAGGGTTTTTGCAAGGTTTAACGAAAGTAAAAGATGTGAAGATCATTGGTTGTAATGAGTTGACGTCTCTGTGGCAGAAGGAAGCGGGATTGCTACAAAACCTCACCTCCCTTCGTCGGTTGAAAATCAAGGATTGTCCTAAATTTGTTTCTCTGGTGGCAGAGGAAGTAAAGCAGCAGCAGGGGCTGCTTTGTGGACTTGAATATCTTGTTTTAGAATCGTGTGATAGTCTTGAAAAGCTGCAAGGTTTGAATATCCTCACATCCCTTCGAGCGTTGTCCATCAACAATTGCCAGGAACTCGTATCCTTTCCGGAGAGTTTGCCATCCATGTTGAGACAACTAAGGATTGGAAGTTGTGATGCACTAAAATCCCTACCGCTGATGAATTGTAACAACGGTGATTCTCTTGAAGAATTGCATATATGGGAGTGTCCAAATCTCACGTTCTTATCGTCAAGAGGTGAGTTACCCGCCTCCCTTAAAAACCTCTCTATTCATAAATGTCCAAAGCTGGAGTCAGTAGCGGAGAGGCTGCACAATAACACGTCGTCTCTTGAAAATATTGAGATCTGGGGGTGCGAAAGCCTTAAATCCTTACCAGAAGGCCTACACAACCTCACCCATCTCTCTTCTATTGAAATAAGCTGCTGCTCAAGTCTTGTTTCCTTTCCGGATGGAGGATTGCCCTCCACCGCATTGAGAAAGGTTTCGATTAACTACTGTGAGAAACTGGAGGCCCTGCCCGACCGCATGCACCACCTTACTTCTCTTCAACAATTGGAAATAGGGGAATGTCCAGGCATCGTGTCCTTTCCACCAGAGGGTTTCCCTACCAGCCTAACATTACTTACGATCTCCAATCTCAACATCTGTAATCCCCTGTTTGAGTGGGGATTACACAGACTCACCTCTCTTCGAGATCTGAAGATTACAGGTGGATGTCCAGATCTGGTGTCCTTTCCAGAGGAGGAGAAGAGGATGGTTCTGCCCTCCTCTCTAACCGACCTGATGATCTTTAGTTTTCCAAATCTAAAATACCTATCCTCCAAAGGCTTTCAAAACCTCACCTCTCTTAAATCACTATCGATTTGGTTTTGCCCTAACCTCAAATCCTTTTCAGAGGTGGGGCTGCCTCCCTCGCTCTCCAAGGGCTTGTTTCAAAACCTCACCTCTCTTGAATTTCTGTTGATTGACAATTGCCCTAAGCTCAATTCCTTTCCCGATGAGGGGCTGCCTCCATCACTTTTGCAACTATACATTTCGTGTTGTCCTCTGCTAAAACAACGGTGCAAAAAGGATGAAGGACGAGATTGGCTCAAGATTGCCCACATCCCTGACGTCGAGATAGATGGCAGGTTCATCTGACCCAGAAACCTAAGACTACTGCAGCCCCAGGCAAGTGAGTCTTTAAACACCTCGATTTACTTTCACACATATAATATGTCGCAGAGATTATCCCTTTGAATTTTTTTTGATGTAAACTGAATTCATTGAAATTGTACATGTATTCCTTAAAACCCAAATCCCTGATGCATTCTATCAAGAATCGTATGCCATGTATGAAAATGGTAATATTTCTATTTAGAGAAATCTCAACATATTGTCTATTGATTTTGTGTGCATCTTAATGAGTTTAACCATGCCCCCTAACTACCTTTGCCATCATACTCTCTCTTGATATTTTGCTCATTCTCTATCCCTTCTACTTAGCTTAATGTAAGAATCATTAGCCCCACATTTGTATTATATTTGAAGAAAACTTTCTGTTCCGAATTTCTATTTCTAAGGCAAGCTTATGTTGAAACCATATATATACCAATCTCTTACCCATCCTTAACATTTCTTTTTCTAAATGTGTATCTTAGGAAGGAGATTGTCACACCTGCATAGTACCATCTGTTGTAAAACATGCAGCAAAGCTGCAATATTTTGCCTGGGAATTAAAATGGTGCTCGGACACTTGACTGGTGAGATTTCCTAGCTTATTTAAAAGCTTCCCTTTTTTGTGTATCATGTTTTGGGTCACTTCATCTTATTCCATAGATAAACACTTGCAAAGCCTTAATATTGCTGCTTTATGTTGGATCAAGCATTTCTATGATGAAAGCTTCTCCTTTTGCATGTCATGTTCGGGAGTTACATTTTCTTTATTTCCTGAGACAAATACTTGAATAGTTCTAATATTAGTGCTTTATATTGGAGTATTGCATTTTTATATTAAATTGTTAATGAATATATGTAGTATATCATCCTAGTCTGTAACTGAAAGGATAAGGGTAGATATGGAGGTACTACTTGAAGATTTCAATAATTCAACTTTATTTATTTATTTATTTATTTTCTATTTGGAATAGATGTGCAAATTGTAATCCAAAACCTCCAATCTTCTTTTAGATTGAAGCTTTGTTAATCAAACTAAAGTAGCTTTGGAGGAACCAATTAAAGTCATATTTAATGAATGGTATTCTGCTTCTTCAACATATCACATCTAAGTGAGTCTTGCAATCGACCATCAGTAGGTAATTTCAAACAATTAATCTGATTTTTTCATTGAAGTACACACTGGCAGATTTTTTTAATTTTTAATTTTTATTTTATTTTTCCAGTTGACTAACTAACATAGGGGCATTAGCAATTTCTTAGATTTGCTTGTTTGTTTTCCTGAAATTGTTTAATGATTGAACTCTCAAAAGTTTCTTTGATTTCTATCATTGTAGGTTAAAACGAGCAGTTGAGAAGATAGTCACAGTGCTGATAAAAAAAAGAAAAGAAAAAGAAGATAGTCACAGTAGCACCGAGTGGATGTGGAGTTTAGGTAAATGAAATTTCCAATGTCATCTCTGGTGGATTGTTTCGTGCTTCTTTTTCATGTAATGTAATTGAGATGGGCCTTTGTAATTGACCTCTGAGAGACGAAACAATGGGAGGGAGGGAGCTTTATTAATTTTTCCAAACTATTGATTTCATCTGTCCTGCAGAATCTTATATAGTTTTCTGCATTACTAAGCATTTTATTCACTAACATGACTGGCACAAACATTGTTTGCTCACTCATAGTTTCCCTTTTTGGTTCTAACAGGTTTTTTCACTAATATGTTGTAAATAGCCGGATGACCAGCCATAGCATGAGTATGTCTTTTTTCGATAGTTCAAAAGGTATTTGTGTAATATTTAAGCTCTATTCTTTCTAAATTTTTCTATTTATTTATTTGTTGATGCTGTGTAGCTGATGTTTTTCCTCCTTGTGAATACATTGTCAGCATTCCTTCGCCTTACTTCAATCATGCTATAGTGTGGGATCCGTACAATCTAATGTTGGGATAGCCTTTGATAAAGTCTGATGGTGCAACCTCTGACAATGATTCCTTAGGTTTTTAAAGGAATTTCATACTGCAGAGGGCAGGATATGAGAAGATAAAAAATTAGAGGGAAAGAAAATTCTTGCAAAGAACCGTAAAAAGTACAAAAGGATATTGAATTGCAGATTAGAACTCTCAAAGTCCAGAGTGAAAGGAGAGTGATCAAAGCTTCTCAGGTGCTAATGCTTCGTCTGGTTGCTTGGAGAAGGTAGGAATAGAAATGAAAATAAAATGGGATCTTATCTTTCACTATATGGACCCGAGAATGCAAAAACCCCACTCAGCTGAGCCTCTCACAATTATTAAGCTCAATTGTAGACTGTTTAATCGTTCATCTTATGAAAATTGAAACAACCAAGAACATTTGGCTCGAAAAAAATTATTTCTTTTCATTGATGAAAATTGAAACAACCAAAAACATTAGTTCAAAAAAAAAAATATTTCTTCAAAAAAAATATATTTCTTTTCATTGGCATTGCTAATGATTTTTTTTTTTTTTTTTTTGGGTGTTTGCAGATTGTCACAAGGGTGGTTCATTGTGTAACTACTATATTGCATATATGCCAACCCAAGGGTTTTCTGCTTTCATATGGATTTGGATTTGCTCAAGTTTGCAGGATCTACTGGAGGCTCAAGTGGACCGTGGATGGCTGCCACGTGGACATTAGCCTGATCCAACGGCTCAGGTGAAAAGGGGCAAGGGAGCTAACGCCGTTAGGGGGGGATGGCATTCAGATCCCAACGACGCCGTTTTGCGCAACGAAATCGTGAAAATGGGGGGGGGGGCGGGATCTGATTTCATTTTGATTTTGCCCCCTCTCTCTCTCTCTCTCTCTCTCTCCCTCTCTCTCTCGCCTCCATTTTCGATTTGGAATCTGCATCCCCTCTCGCCGTTCCTCTCCACTCCCGCCGGCAGCAGCGGTCTCCCCTCCCTCCGCCGCCGCTCCTTTGTCGGGTTAAACCCAGATCTGGGTAACGGTTGCTCTGTTTTTCCGTCCACCACCGGCCGCCGCTGCTGCCGCCGCTGCTGCTGCTACCCCTGCTGCTGCCGCTGCTGCTTCCGCACCAACATTCTCGCCGGCAGTGAGCCACCCTTGAAGCTTCGACGGTGAGGTGAGTTTGGGTTTTCAAATTTTTTTTTTTTTTTTTTCCCCTGCCAGTGGCCATAGCCATCTCATCTGCAAACACGCAGCCTCTCCCCCTTCTCTTTCCTCTTTATTCTCTACTTTTTCTCTCTCTCTAAACTTCTTTCTTCCTAATTCTGTTGTAGATGAGAGAGAAGATAAGAAAACCCATATAGCAGATGCAACAAAGCATCCTCCTTCATCTTCATGGTTTTTTCCTAGTAAGGCTTTCGCTAGAAAAAATTGGGTTTTTTCGCGTGAGGAAGCCAACTTCAATCTGTGGGGTTGAACCTCATCGGCATCGGAGGGAAAACTCCGATCTTCGGTGGCAAAAACCCCCAATCACAAACCTCCCGCCATGGCTGACGATATCGCCGCCGTGCTCTGTTCCAGGTGTTGATCTGAAGCTTGCCGTCGTTAAGGTGGAGCTCAAGATTTGCCTTGTGATCAGCTCTATTTGGCTACTGAGAAAATTTAGGAAACAGGAGAAAAAAAAAAAAAGCATTTTGTTTTCACCAGCAATTAGTAGATCACAAGAATGATTAAGAGAGGTGTGTGAACCGAGCAATGAAAGATGGAGGTATCATTGATTATTAGATGGCAGCACTTGAGTGATGGCAGCATTCTCCATTGGACACTCTGAACTGAAGTGAAGACCAGGGGCGTGCACTTATCCAAAAAAAAAAAACAAAAACAAAAAAACAAAAAAGGGGTGCCAAATTGAGCAATGGAACTATGAATCTTTTTGCAGGAAAGAAGGAAAAGTGAACTATGAATCTTTTTGCAGGAAAGAAGGAAAAGTGAACAACAAAAACCCCAATTTTTCTAATTTTCATACATAAGGTCCCACGCCCATTATCCTACGCTGGAAGCATCCCACTAATCTTGCCAAATTGAGCAATGGAACTATGAATCTTTTTGCAGGAAAGAAGGAAAAGTGAACTTCTTGGTTTGTTAGCAGCTACTTTGATTTTTTATCTTGTTTTTGCCTACAGTGTTTGATTAAAGTCTCAAAATAAAAATAACAAAACACTTACAGTTGGCTAGAAAAAATGGAGTCGGCCGGAGTAGAAGAATTCATGGGTTGGCCAGTGTGGGGAGTTGGCTGGACGTTCATGCCCCAATAGTTGAGATGTAACCAAAGAATAGAGGTATAGTTGTCCAAAATACTTTCTATTATCTTAGTTAGGTTATTTCCAAAAGTTGGGTGGAGTTTGAGGTTTAAGCCAAATTATAAGATTTTTCTAGACAAATGCCCTTTCTTTTTTTCTTTTTTTTTTAACATATGGCCAATTCGATTGGCCGTACCAATTGTGCATGGGTCTGATAGATGTAGAATTTATAGAGGTTTTAATTTTAATTTTGGGTGTAGTAAGAAAAAAAAAAATTCAATTGACCACACTTGTCATTCTAACAAAAATGCTAAAACTTATATGAAAAATATGGCGAACGTGATGGTCAATCTATTGGTGCCTAAAGCAAAGTCGGACACGTATACCCATAGGGTGACGGTCATTCTAGGCTACAAGGGTCAATGATCATTTTCTATATATATATATATATATTAGGGTTATTCACCAATTAGTACCATTAACTCTACTCCTAGTTTCAATGTAAACCAGAAACTTTAGAATTACACAATTTTGGAACGACTTTAAATTTTTTGACTCAATTAGTACCTTCATCTCATGATGCATCATCGTGAGACTTGGACACCTCTCTTATGGGCCTTCAGTTTTAAGTCATCAACTCAATATTGATGGATAGAATCATTTTCAAAGTAGCATCTTTGTGATCCTAGTTATGCTCTATACCATAAAGACCACCGTCCCTGACCCATGATATTGCAGACCTACACTTATTTCACATTTTGCCTATTGGAGCAGAATAAAGTCATCCTATTGTTTGTAATCATTTGATTGTTTTTATTCTTAGTCAAGTTTTTTTCTAATAGGAGTCCACTTTTATGATCTGTAAGGGATTTAATAAAGATTGTTGCTGCATGTTGTCTCGCTTCTATGAACCAAATACGCATTAGTATAAAGGTCTTTTTATATTCAATTTACAAAAATTTTCCCTTTCGTTCTTGTTTTCACATGGAATTATCTGTGAACTGAAATGACTTCTTTCCAAAGAAATGTGCTGGGATGGAAATGTATTTGTATTAATGACAAGCATGTATAGAAATAAGTTCACTAATATCTTCTACTTCTTCCACAAACTTAAAACAACACTTTCTTCCTCGGGGTGCCACCACTTTGCCCATAGTCTGCTGCTTTGACTGATTTGAAGGAATCTTTACCAAACACCGCGCACAAGTCCCATTTGATCGAGCTATTTCCATTGGCTCTGTGTTAACGGCCTGTTGTGAATGCTCTGCCAATAAAGTTTCATCCTCTTGATTCAGAAGCCCCTCCATTACAACCACTCTGAGATGACCCAATCTTTGCTCGTGTAGTGGCTTGATTCAAGCACTTTCCCATGCTTGGCAGGCAGTGTCTTGTTGGATCAATCTGCAAATTTCAACAGCAGGGATGCCTTAATGAGGATCATCACTATTTAGTGTATGTTAAAAAAAAAAAAAAATTGCAGAATCTATAATGGCCACTAAAATCATGACAAACATAGTGCTTCAACATTTACTTCAAAAAATGCTACTCCTCCAACTTCCCAAGTTCTGCCATTAAATTCTAAATTTTCACCTACTTCTTCTCGTGAACTTCAATAAAGCAACATCAAGAAAGAATGACTTCTAATTTCAATTAAGATGGTTCTCTCTGTGAGTGCACGCGTGTGTGGGGGGTGGGGGAGAAATCATTAGTACATCTATTTGCCTAATTCAAATGTGTTCTGAAAAGAGGGAAGCCAATTGAGCATGCACCCCCAAGAAAACACTTGGCTTGATCAGATGGAAAATTCTACTTAAAACAGAGGTGCATTTGGACATCCACAGGAATATAGTCACTCCTTCGCGGCTTCGCATTCGAATAGCATGTGAAATAAATTTGTGTTTCCAATATCATTCAGCATCTTCAAATATTATAAAAAATCTCTTGAAAAAATGACTTTATTTTAAAAAAAAAAAAAAAAAAAAAAAAAACACACAAACCCAGTGAACAAAGAATGTACACACACACACGCACACACGCACATGCGTGCACATATATATATCTCACACATACATGGTTAATTCAGATTAACATATGAAAAAAAAAATTACAAAATAAATTGAAATTCCGCAACAATCCCAGTTTACACAGTTTACATTCCCATTTTGACAAGAAGACCCAGTTTACACAGTTTACACAAAAAAAACTGGCAGGACAAAAAAAAAAAAAAAAAACACACAAACCCAGTTTACACAGTTTACACAAAAAAAAAAAAAAAAAAAAAAAATTTAAACATAAATAACATACCTGCGTTCGCCGAGGAAGGAGCAGCCGCAGCAGGAGGAAGGAGCGGCAGCAGCAGCGGCGGGAATGGCTGACTAACTGGCAGCAAAATAGAAAAAAAAAAAAAAAATTTTTTTTTAAATTCACTGTCGAAAACCCCAACTGGCAGGGGAAAAAAAAAAAAAAAATTTGAAAACCCAAACTCACCGTCGAAGCTTCAAGGGGGGCTGACTGCCGGCGAGAATGGAGAGTGCAGAAGCAGCAGCGGCAGCAGCAGGGGTAGCAGCAGCGGCGGCGGCAGCAGCGGCGGCCGGTGGTGGACGGAAAACCAGAGCAACCCCTTACCCAGATCTGGGTTTAACCCGACAAAGGAGCGGCGGCGGAGGGAGGGGAGAGAGAGTGGAACGGCGGGAGGGAAGAGGAACGGCGAGAGGGGAGAGAGCGTGACTGCAGATTCCAAATCGAAAATGGAGGGGAGAGAGAGAGAGAGAGAGAGAGAGAGAGAGAGAGAGAGAGAGAGAGGGCAAAATCAAAATGTAAATCAGATCCCGCCCCCCCCCATTTTCACGATTTTTCGTTGTGTATAGGTGCAAAACGGCGTCGTTGGGCATCTGAATGCCATCCCCCCTAACGGCGTTAGCTCCCTTACCCCTTTTCACTTGAGCCGTTGGATCAGGCTAATGTCCACGTGGCAGCCATCCACGGTCCACTTGAGCCTCCAGTAGATCCTGCAAACTTGAGCAAATCCAAATCCCTTTCGTATGGGATCCGTTTCAAAATTAGTTATGTCTATTGGGACTTTGATGATGCTTGTTAATAGAATGGTTGTTTCGTTGTGATTCTCTTTTAATTCTTGTGTAACTACTAAATGAATGAAGGTTCCTTCTTTTTGATAGTTCCTACCTTGTTTTTGATAGTTCAGAGGAACGTAATTTTTCCATGCGCCATTTGGTGGCCAAGTTAATCTTACTACTATCAAAGCAGAGACTTTAATGTTATGGAAATGTTGATAGCTGTCTCCGTAGTTGAATTAATTGAAGTTTCCTCAACTTCCTTGGATGCTCTGTTTATATTAAGATTGGCTTACCCTTTTAATCTCAAAAAAATAAATTAATTAAAAAATAAAAAAAGCCGCCCCTAGCTTGCGGAAGGCGCCCTGTTAGAAAATGGTCCTAAGATTGTTACGGAAACAATGAGGCACAAGGTAGAAAATTTCATCCCTTTCAAATAAACTGTTGTAAGATTTGACAAACTGTTGTTTCAAGAGTCAATTTCAAGGAGTGAATGAGCTTATATTGTTTTAAATTTTTAACTGATTTTTGGGCTTTTTCAACTTGAAATGTCAGATCTTTCAAATTGTCAACCATTCAATGACAAACATGTTAATAAACTAAGAAGCACGGACACGGGACACGGTTACAACATGACACGGACACATTGACATGGCAACTTCTGAAAAACTTAGGACACGACACAGTAGGGATACAGTAATATATAAATAATAAATATATATTATATATATATAAATAATTAATATATATTTATAATTATATATGTATAGAATTATATATGTATATATATATGTATGTCGTAATTGTTTTTGGCATCCCATCATAACAAACGTATGTCCCCATGTAAAAAATTATTTCCGTAAAGGTAGAACCACTTACCCCAAAAAAAAAAAAAAAAAAACCAAAAAAGAGGGCAGAACACTTTTATCTTTTTAATAGACTAACTAGTAAGTAGTAACTATGGACGTTAGAACTTAGGGAAACCAAAAGTTGGTTCTACTTTACAGCTGTGGTGGGACAGTGGGGAGGCACCGAGGCATGACAAAATGTCAAAAAGGGCATCACACCTCAGTCCTCACACTCTTCTCCATGCGTCCAAGCACCGAGAAAAGCAAGGAGAGAAGAGAGCGATGGAGAGAGAATCGGAGAGAGCATGGAGGCTTGCAATGCGCGCCGAGGATTTGCAGAGATATTTCATCCACCTCCGGCAACTATGACGCAACACGGCAACAGTTTCTTTCTTTTTCTTCTTTTTTTTTTTTTTCTTTAGTTGATTTTTCCGGCGTACTGCGGATGTCTACTTCCGTCGATGATGAAGGCCTTGTTGTTAACTTCTCATACCGTGTCCACAAAATGTCTGAATGTATCTCGCAAGTGTTGGAGCCGTGTCCAAGCTATGTCCGATTTTTTTTTCTTTTTTTTTGGGGATAGTTTTACGGCTCCAAGCTGTGTCCAATTTTTTTTTCTTTTTTTTTGGGATACTTTAAAACTGTGTCCGACATGTGTCAAAGGCGTGTCCGTATCTGACACGTGTCAGACAGCCACGGCACCATTTTAGCCGTGTCCGTGCTTCCTAGTTAATAAACAAAGGGTTTGTTTAGGAAATCTGCAAATGCTGCACTCAGGCAAATGTCACACTTGGAACTCTAAGGGAAAGTTGCCTTCCTAATATCTAAATTCTTACCTACATGCCTGCTTAGCTAGACAATCTGTATTGATGAGTAAGAATAAAACCCTTAAATCTGTATTGTATTAAAGAAATTCTAATTCCAAGTATGCTTTTGCTATTCACAGTAAACTCTATATTTGCTTGACTTCTAACTCGTAAAGCAAAAGAAATTTGACTGAAATAGCACTACCCATGTGTGAATAATGATGATATATACAACACCCACATCAATACAAGAATATGAATATATCCCCTTTCCTTCTCAAGAGCACTGTGGAGAAATGCTTCCTTTGTATGACAATTTGACATTCTCACTTGAAGCTTTGGCCTTTCCATCTTGTAGGCCTACAAGACTTATATCTTGTAACACAATCCCTTGGCAGGGGAAGCTCTTGCTGCAATCAAGCTTTATGGCAACATCTGAAGCACTGCTTCCTTTTATGTTCTTGTACAACACATTTTTTACTTGCACTGCTGAATCCTGCCATTAGATCAAGGGCTGTCTGGCCTAGTTTGTGCTTGAAATCGAGGAGTTTGGGATTTTAATTAATGTTACCTGTTCAGGGCATGGGTCATCTTGATCACAGTATTTCTGGTTTATAGTCTTTATACTGATGGGTGATCTTTTGCCTTCTTTCCTTCTCCATCCATCCTACCCATGGCGCCAAAAAAAAAAAAAAAAAAAAAATCCAACCATAAATGTAATAATAAATTTTTTTTAAGTGAAGCCCCATTAAAATTGAGGAAAGAGTGAAAGACGCACCTCTTTATGGGTTTTGTTAGGGTCATGGCCCATGGTTGGCCACTAACCCTGTCCAGGACCAACCTATACAGACATCTGTCATACTACTCCATGTCTCATTGTCCCCTTCCGATACTGTCATAGCATAGGTACTTTAAAGCCTAACCCATCCCTTAATTCTTTGCTCCTTTCTTGTTTCCTTATAATTTTTCCTTTTTAAATGCTTATTTTTCCAGAGTTACGTGTTTGGATTCTGCTTTCTCTTGCGAGTCAGTGTTAAATTATGTTATCTTTAAAAAAAATAATAACAATAAAATAAATAAATAAATAAAAAGCTTCTTTTCCAAATATTTTCCCAATTATTATTTTTGACTAATCTCCCGTGGAATGTGACCCATGTTAAGGAATTGGTCTAAATTCATCTAGTCTTCACTCTAGGCCTTAGAAACCGGTGGTCTATTACTAGAAAATGATGTCTTCTCTAGCCCAAATCCAATCTCTAGAGTTTCAGTCCCAACGAGTCCAATGCCTACATTTCTCGGCCCCATCCTTAGGGAACGGCTATTGCAACCCCCCATTCCTATAAGCCCACCCCCCATCCTTTAAGTTTTTAAGGTTTTATGCAAAATATAAAAGGTTTTTATGAAAACCAACCGCGATATCCACTAGAAAACATCATTTTGAACAACTTTGCAGAAGAAAGTTTTTCCAAAATCTATCGTTTAAATATACTTTTTAACCATTTATAGCCTTTATTTCATTTTTGGCCAAAAAGTCTACCTAAACGATAAATTTTGGAAAAACTTTCTTCTGTAAAGTTGTTCAAAATGATGTTTTCTAGTGGATATCACGGCCGGTTTTCATAAAAACTTTTTATATTTTGCGTAAAACCTTAAAAACCTAAAAGATGGGGGGTGGGCTTATAGGAATGGGGGGTTGCAATAGCCGTTCCCCCAACGTTATTCTTATTCCTATATGTTTGGTTCCCAGCCCAATTCCCTGGCCCGTTTGAAAACTTGTAAACACACTCACCAGTGGCCCATTAAAAATTGCACAATTCCACCTCACTACAGACCTAAGGTGGCTCACTGATTATGCAGCAATTGCTACCAGACTGCTCCCATAACAACAGTACAACACAATTCCTACCTCAATAATTGATCCCTCACCCATGAATTCAACCAGCCAACTATATTAAAGATGATGACAAATTGTATTCATGCAGGAATTATATCATAACTACACTTCTTTAATTTGGTCCCACTGGGGAAAATATGGCTTGATTAATGATCAACAAAAACTTCATCAATCGAAATGATCCTGATTCTCAGATCAATTGGTTAGGAAGCTTATTAACAATGACAAGTTTATGAGAGTATTACTTGATTGTGTCAAAATCAATTACCCGTAAGATGCAAAAATTTGTATATAGTAGTAGTACGGGTGTCGTACCACAGGGACTGTACTAGGATTATTTTAATTTTGAAAACTGAATACTAAAATAATTCAAAAAGATGATTTTTGTAGTTTTGAACTCTATGTAATGCAAGCAAAATAAATTTATATTTTCTTCAAGAAAAGAAATACTTAGGGTCTCGAATCCACCACTAATCTTGTATAAAAATGCTCTTATTGTAACGTATTTCAAAAGGTTATTATTTGGTATGAGCAAGACTTATTGTAGCTACAAGCCCAATAACATCATCAAGAAAGGTTCATATACTTGTAAATTAGGCATAACTCATCAAAGATACAGCATGAATCGTCTCACCTACTCTACTCTAAACTAATTTGTGAGCACGACTCATCTTGTCTAAACATGAATCATCTTAATCTCCAAATATATATACAGTGAAAACCATTGCACAACCATTGTATTTAAAATCACAGAAATTAAACACAATTTGAGATAAAAACACTAAAACCAATTGTATCAATAATACAATTCTCCTAGTTATGCAATCCTCATACACAAATAATCAAATCCACAACACAATACAATAAAATACACAATACTTGATTAGGGCTTCATCTCCACCCTAAGACAAAGATTAGTTGGCCATGTAGAAAACCAAGAACTAGTTTCTCCCCTTAGCCGTCTTTGTACCTCCTCTTCTCCCTTTGTTATGTGAATTCCCAGGTATTTATAGGAGATGGGGAAAGGATTCAACTGATCTCACAAGTCAAAAGCAATGCTTCCTTTTTTTGAATTCTTGGCTGCCCATGTTCTCACTTTGACAAATTCTGCCAGATTCAGATTTTTGCAAATAAGTCCACTTCCAACTCATTTTTGACTTGGAAGACGTTTGAATCAGGAAATGCCATAAACTAAACAATTGTAGTCCTTGAAGTCTTCTTTCCATAGCCACCAATTTCACCTAAATCGGATATGGGAATCACAAGTTATGGCCAGATTACCAAAACTTGGTCAATCTGTCCAGATTTGCTACTGAATTTGGGATCATAAATTTCTTTGCTTAACTTTGAATTTCAGCTGCTCAAATCTTCAAAATTGTTGACCCAACTCTTGTTGCAGCTCCATGAAATTTTAGGCAAGTGAGAAACCCACTTCAAGTTGCATTTATTAGCTTAAGTAGTCCCTATTGTCATCTTTTCTGGTACAAACTCAACAGTCCTGCAATAAATCAAAAACACTTTAAACACACCAAATTAAATATAATAAAATAACTAGAAAATATAAATTAGGGAGTAGTTTCAATGAATATTTTGTGCTTATCAAATACCCCCCAACTTACACTTTGCTAGTCCTCGAGCAAAGCAAAATAAAATAAGACAAACAAAATAAAACAAAAACTAATTAGTCCATTTTCGCAGGTAATGCGATTGCATTTAGCGTATGCAATAAGCCTTTAAACCCCTAGGTTTCCCCTAGTGGACGAGTTATAGTCTCGTGAGGGCTTCCAGTGATGACACCCACAAACATCTTTTATTATCAGGGATGCTGTTCATGATTCTACATTTAGATAATATCTTGCTAACTCAAACGAAAAGTTCTCATTCATTGAAATTAAACAGTTGAACACTACATTTTTTTACCAATCTAGTAAAGTCCAATCCACTTGTACTCAAATAGAAATTTATCACAAGTTCATCTGGCGTAAAGTGAATTTTTATACAAATGTGTGGCCCCCAATCATATCAACATTCCTTAATATGTTAAATTCACCGTAGCAAGGTAAACCAAGGCTCCAGCTCAACACGCACACTAATAATAATAATAATAATAATAACGACATTTTTTTTTTTTTGGTACAATGTTTAGGTCCATTAAGCTTTCTAATTAACCCATGTAATGAGCGTTGGGCCAATGACTCCCAAACCAATTGGCTTTAGGGCACTAGGTGTAGAGACACCCCTATGGGCTTACTTACTCAAGTTAAAAAGGCTACGAACCCAAACTAGTTACACCCATAATTCTACTAGACTACTCATTGTTTGACGCGAATACTCATTGCTTAGTAAGGCAAGAGGCCTAGTTACTAGGGGACCAATATGATACTAGCACACATTCTTTCTCTCTCTCTTTTTTTTTTTTTTTACAACACAAAGTAATTAAGAGCTGTTGCCAAGGTCACTTATTTGCAGTTTATTCAACTCATCAAAGATTAACAAGTTTAAGCCCCACAAAATGAACAAATGTGATTGTGCAATTAGATATATAGAAGTGATAAATTTTCTATGCAAACATAAATATAAAGGACTAAACTAGAATTGCCAATCCAATGACGTGTATTCAAAAGTTTAATTTCATGAATGATACTAGTCCAAAATTTAGAGTCGTTCAATGAACATTATTTGAATGCAAAATCATGATCTAGAGGCATCCATTTAGATTTTTTTTTTTTTTTTAATACACTTGGGCCTCCTATTCCTGTTGGTGAGCGAATAATAGGCTAGTGGCCCAATAACGGCTGATGGGCTCATATGGACATCCAAGACTTAGTATGCCCAAGCCTTTGAACCCAAACCCGAAAACCTGCTCTCTCACCCGACCACCTAAGACTTTGACTACTGACTATAATTGGAGGGCTGTAATATCGAGATGTGACCATTTTATCAATAAAGCAACAGTAATGGTAGATTATTGCAGGTCTCGAGAGGATTGAGAGGATTATTTAATCTTTGATGTCTGATAGCATGCCGAATTCTCCCACAGTGCATCGATCATTGAACCCTGCTTTTTGACTCTTGTTGGGTGAGTTTTAAAAACCAGAGATTGACTGCAGGAATTCAAAAACTCTCCTTCAATCCTTCAATCCTCAAAAGCCTCACTTTCTCTAAACCTCCCTCTCACTAATCTCATGGCTTCATCTTCTACTTCTCACAATCACCCTGACCTGAACATGGTGCCACAACCAGAAGTTTGGCAACCAATATTCCTAAACTCCTGATACCAACCTATCAGGGTCAATGATTCCCTTATATATAATTTTGCAAATGCCACAGCAGTAGCTGCAAAACTCATTACTCCTCGTAACGAGAGGATTCTGAGTGAAAGGTCTGATATGGACGTTATGAGAGATTCCATGGCTCTAAGTGTCCAGGCTGCTACAGTCACTTCTAACATGGCTCGGCGTTTGCACGCCAAGACTATGGAAGTGCAGAGGTTGAGAGATCAAGTACTCAACCTTCAGCAACTGCTTACGGGGTCCCATCGGAGGATGAGGATCTTGAGAGCGGAGAACAGAGAACTGAAAAGACTGGTGGACTCCTATGCTGGGGGTTTTAAAGCCAGAGTTGTGGAGCTAGAAGGGCTCGAGGATCAAATTCGGGGGCAACTTAAAAGACTCTTGGATAGGGTTCAAAGGGAACCTAGTGTTGATTCTCCCAATCCTTCTCAAAATGCTACTATGGAGTAGCATTTCTCTTTTCTCTCTTTCTCTCTTTTTTTTTTGTTTTTGTTTTTGTTTTGTTTTTGTTTTTTGTTTTTTGTTTTTGGTTTTTGTTGTTGCTGCTACTAGAATGAAGATGGTTTTATTTGCTAAACTCAAAGAACAAACAGATAAAATAGCACACAGAATGAATGAACACAACAAAATACTATTCATAAATAGATAACACACTGGAATACGTAGCACAACTTCTAAACAGACAAATCAAAATTAAAAAAAAAATATATTTATCGAAAATACAAAACGTACACCAGCAACAAATAACATGGCAAAATTTCAAGAAAGACCAGAAATGGGACCACTGGCATAATTGGAATCCCCTCATGTACACAATATTCCAATATCCAGAAGATGAGTGGAATGACAACTGGGTACCATGGGAGCATGAAAGTGAAAAACCCATTCATCGTTGCAGAGATGAGGGTTTTGGGGAGGAATAGCCATGATATTTATAGAAAAGTCCTATTGGTTGGGGTTTAACAGCTAGGAACAATGACTCTAACAATGAAAAACAAAGTCCTATTTTTTTTATTTTTTATTTTTAATAACACCAAAATTCCCTCCCCCAATTTAAAATTTACATTGTCCTCAATGTAAACAATGACAAACAAAGTAATAGAAATTGTGGAGAGTACCTTTAATAGAAAACAAACAAGCCTGCAAAATTGATTAGTTGTGAAAAATAAACTCACCAATCAAATAAAAATAAAACACACAAAGAAAATAGGTTAGACAAAATAAATAAATAAATGGTCTTTTAAAGCCAGATTCCAAGGCTATTAATGAATTTAAACAGTAACATATTCAGGATCCACCAAATTTATGGATTCAGTGAGCTCTTTATTTATGTCTCCTTCCACATATGGTTTTAGTCCTTGGCTATTGACCTTAAACATAGAACCATCACGTGAATTTAAAATTTCAACAGCACCATGGGGAAAAACTTGGTTAACAACAAAAGGGCCGTCCCATCTAGATCTCAACTTACCAGGAAAGAAGCGCAACTTAGAGTTGAAAAGCCACACCTTTTGATTGGGTTCAAAGGACTTTCTATTGATGTGTTTATCATGAAAAGCTTTAGTCCTATTCTTGTAAATCCTAGCATTCTCATACGCATCATTGCGTATCTCTTCCAATTCACTGATTTGAAGTTTTCGGTGTGAGCCCGCATCAGCTAAATCAAAGTTAAACTTCTTCACAGCCCAAAGTGCCCTGTGTTCTAGCTCAACTGGTAAATGACAAGCTTTACCAAACACTAAACGGTACGGGGACATACCTATGGGAGTCTTATAGGCAGTACGATAGGCCCACAAAGCATCATTCAAGCGTAAGGACCAGTCCTTTCTATCGGGTCTAATCGTTTTCTGAAGGATGTTTTTGATTTCCCTATTAGAGACTTCAACTTGTCCACTAGTTTGGGGATGATATGGGGTGGCAACTTTATGGGTAATGGAGTACTTGCGAACCAAAACCTCAAAAGGCCGATTGTTAAAGTGTTGACCCCCATCACTAATTATAGCACGTGGAAAGCCAAAACGACAAAAGATATTGTCTTGAAGGAATTTGACCACAACCTTGTGATCATTTGTTTTTGTGGCGATCGCTTCCACCCATTTTGACACATAATCTACCCCAACCAGAATGTGCTCAAAGCCAAAAGAAGAGGGAAATGAACCTATAAAATCAATACCCAAACATCAAAGATTTCCACCACCAAGATGGGATTCAGAGGCATCATATCACGTCGAGAAATGGACCCCATTTGTTGACATCTTTCACAGGCATGACAAAATAAATGGGAAAATACTTCTTTAAGAATTCTTGTTGCATTTGTTCCCATGTTGTAATTGTGTTGCCTTCTAAGGAGTTAAGCCAATTTTTGGCATCATCTTTAAGTGAGAATGGAAACAACCTCAATCTGAGAGCATCATCAGAAAAATTTGGGAATTTAACTGTAGAACATATTTCAAGGAATTCATCGAGATGCTTATAGGGGTTTTCATTTCTCAGTCCGTAGAAAGATGGAAGCATTTGGATCACACTGGACCTAATCTCATATTGAGCAGCAGCTACAGTGGGTAGCCGAATGCAGGAAAGTGATGTGTATATAGAGGGGGTGAAGTACTCCCTCAATGGCTTGGGCAAGTCTTGGTTTTCTGTACTCATGATTTTAGGTGCACCAATAGTCTTATTAGATTGTAAAGACAGTCTAATAGTCCTAAGGGTGTACTCTATCTCAAAATCAAAGGGTACTAGGTCAGGAAATAAAGAACGACGTCCATGCATACAACACCTCAAAATTCTTTTTTTTTTTTTTTTTTTTTTTTTTTTTTTTTTTTTTTTTGTGTGTGCAGCTGCAAGAAAACAAGAATAATTACAACAAGGTGATATATTTGAAAGATAAAATGAAATAAATAAAAAAAATAAAATAAAACAGGTGGTACAACCGTCCTTGAAAAGAAAAGAAAAGAAAAGAAAAGAAAATAGAGAAAATATGTATATATATATATATCAGTAGGCAGTAAAACCGGCCATAATAATGATAATAATAACAATAATAATAATAATACTAAAATGAAATAAATAAAATAAAATAAAATAGGCGGTACAACCGTCCTTGAATAGTTAGTCAAGTTATGTTAGTTGTCAAATTAGGCAGGCGGTACAACCGTCCTTGAATAGTATTAAGATTTTTTTTCTCTTTTTATTATTATTATTTTTTTTAGCCTAATGTTTGCTCGTCTGTGTAGTCTACCAATTACCTACACATGAAAAAAAAAAAAAATTAGTAAAAACAAAAAAAAAAAAAATTCTAAACTAAGAATTATAGTAGAATATCAATTCTCTAATTAATATAATCGCACTGACAGTCCCTGGCAACGGCGCCAAAAATTTGATCTTGTCAAAATCAATTACCCGTAGAATGCAAAAATTTGTATATAGTGGTCGTACGGGTGTCGTACCACAGGGACTGTACTAGGATTATTTTAATTTTGAAAATTGAATACTAAAATAATTCAAAAAGATGATTTTTGTAGTTTTGAACTCTATATAATGCAAGCAAAATAAATTTATATTTTCTTCAAGAAAAGAAATACTTAGGGTCTCGAATCCACCACTAATCTTGTATAAAAATGCTCTTATTGTAATGTATTTCAAAAGGTTATTATTTGGTATGAGTAAGACTTATTGTAGCTACAAGCCCAATGATATCATCAAGAAAGGTTCATATACTTGTAAATTAGGCATAACTCATCAAAGATATAGCATGAATCGTCTCACCTACTCTACTCTAAACTAATTTGTGAACACGACTCATCTTGTCTAAGCATGAATCATCTTAATCTCCAAATATATATACAGTGAAAACCATTGCATAACCATTGTATTTAAAATCACAGAAATTAAACACAATTTGAGATAAAAACAATAAAACCAATTGTATCAATAATACAATTCTCCTAGTTATACAATCCTCATACACAAATAATCAAATCCACAACACAATACAATAAAATACACAATACTTGATTAGGGCTTCATCTCCACCCTAAGACAAAGATTAGTTGGCCATGTAGATAACCAAGAACTAGTTTCTCTCCTTTACCGTCTTTGTACCTCCTCCCCTTTCTTATGTGAATTCCCTTGGTATTTATAGGAGATGGGGAAAGGATCCAGCTGATCCCACAAGTCAAAAGCAATACCCACTTTCTTTGAATTCTTGGCTGCCCATGTTCTCACTTTGACAAATGCTGCCAGATTCAGATTTTTGCAAATAAGTCCACTTCCAGCTCATTTTTGACTTGGAAGACGTTTGAATCAGGAAATGCCATAAACTAAACAATTGTAGTTCTTTAAGTCCTCTTTCCAGAGCCACAAATTTCACCCAAATCAGACATGGGAATCACAAGTTATGGTCATATTACCAAAACTTGGTCAATCTGTCCAGATTTGCTGCTGATTTTGGGATCATGAATTTCTTTGCTTAACTTGAATTTTAGCTGCTCAAATCTGCAAAATTGTTGACCCAACTCTTGTTGCAGCTCCATGAAATTTTAGGCAAGTGAGAAACCCACTTCAAGTTGCATTTATTAGCTTAAGTAGTCCCTATTGTCATCTTTTCTGGTATAAACTCAACAGCCCTGCAATAAATCAAAAACACTTTAAACACACCAAATTAAATATAATAAAATAACTAGAAAATATAAATTAGGGAGTAGTTTCAATGAATATTTTATGCTTATCATTACTTTTGATCACCTTACTAAGTAAAATATATGTATACATCTGATCAAGATTGGAGAACAAAATTTTTGACAAGATTCTTAATTTGTTAGATCTACAAGATCCAATGATTTCCAAAAAAGCTGATGTGCCCAAACTTTACTATTACCCAATACATGAGCTTTTGTAAAAAATTGTGTCACTTGATCTTTGTTAGGGTTTATGGGATAAAAATTGTCACTTGATCCTTAAAATTCATTAAAGGGTACAATGCAAAAAACCCCTTCCTATTATTACCCATTTTGCAGGTTATCCCCCTCTAATAAAAAACCAACAAAAAAAAACCCCAAACTATCTGGGGTTGACAAATTGCCCCCTCCATCCACATGCCGTTCAAGATTTTAAAGGCAGAGCATCATGTGACTAGCACATGATGCTAATTATTTGCTTTTAAGACAAAAATACCCTCCACTGTAATGATTTCTCTATGTTATTTCACCTTCTCCATAACTAGTTCCAAGCAAGCTCGCCGGCGGCATCTCCAAACAAGTTTGCCGGTGACAATGGTTTGCTTATCAAGCTCTCAAAAAAAAAAAAAAAAAAAAAAAGGAGGAGAAGCTTGCCGTCGGTAGGAGGTGTTCTTCCCTATAATGATCAAGTCCCAAAAAAGAAAAATATGCAAAGAAATTAAAGGAAGCTTGTTGTCGACAGGAGGCCAATGTTTATATAATGATCAAGCCTAAAAAAAAAAAATACAGAGAAAAGAGTACCCTATAGATGGCGAGATAGTGGCGCTGGTGAACTTACCCACAAGATAAACCCAATCAAACCACCACATGAACCCCGTCAAAACCTACAACCCATATTGTAATTCACTGTAACAATCATTAAACCCCGATAAACACTAAACCAGTCCAGCAAAGCTTACACCATTGAAGTCGAGAACCCCGTCAAAGCTCCCACGAAAAAAGGCAAATCTGACATTCCAAGATATATATATATATATATATATATATATATATATATATATATATATATATATATATATATATATATATATATATATATATATTTTTTTTTTTTTTGGGGTCTTCACCGAATTTGGCAGTTTTACTTTATCGGAGGTTCAAATCTGGCAATAGGCTTTACCTGAGGGTCCGTTGGAGGTATGCTTCACCGGATCTGTTAGTTTGCTTCATCGAGGGCTCAGATCTGCTTTTTCGTGGAGAGATAATGGGTCAGATAACGAAAAAATAAAAATTAAAGCCTTAAGTCAATCGGTGACTAACCTAGCCAGAGATAGGGAAAGGTTAAAGGGGGTCTGGTAAGGTGGTTTGAGGGAGAGGGTGTCAGTAGTGACTAACCTTGCCGGCGATGTTGCTTCTTATTGGACTCAATCACTGGTTACTAGAGAGAAGGAAAGGTGAAGGCGGTTCAAAGAAGAGGGGTCAGGCGATGATTAAGCTGGTCAGCGGTGTTGCTTCTCATCGAACTCAGTCACTGGTTGCCGGACAAATAGAAAAGTGAATGGGAGAGAAGGTTGCCAAACGGGTTGATCCAGGATGGAACGAGTAAGTCATCTTGTGGCCATTGGATTGCTTTATTGAAGATGGATGGTGGAGATTAAATGGGTTAATTTTAACATGTTAAATATCAATATTTTAATTCATTCCGTATGAGGGTAAAATATAATTTTTGTTTTCCGTCAACGGCATACCCCTAACATAATATGGGGGTTTTTTGGTAAGTTTTTTAATAGAGGGGGGTAACCTGTAAAATGGGTAATAATAGGAGGGGGTTTTTTGCATTTTACCCTTTATTAAATTGTGTAAAATTTTTATTCACAATTTTCATCCCATTTACATTCAAACACATTTATATACATAGATGACAACTTATTATCAGTTGCATTGACAATAATATGCTAGATAGTGCAAGATTTGTTTTATGCAATTTCAGTCACACGAAGAGGAGCAGTAATGTGGTAGCTCAAGTGCATGCTTGTTATGTATTGAAAATGGAAGGCTTTTCAATTTGTCCGAAAGATCTCTCCCTCGCCGCCTTTTTTTTTTTTTTTTTTAATCCGAATGAGAAAGAAATTGGAATGTCTTTTTAAGTTTAATGAGGTGTCTACTATAATCCTATGGAGTTGGTTGACTTAGTCGTGGCACTTATGTCTTAGGAAGCAGAAGGTGTTGAATTCAACTCCTCTTACTTCTAACGGGTTAGCCATTGACCTAACTTTTATACCATGGTCTTCACTCGGATGTTAAAGCATTTACACCACTTAAGTTGATGGTGGCCCTCCTTGAAACCGGGATCAGTTGAGTCTTTTAGCTTGTCCAGAAGGGAAAAAGAAAAGAAAAAAGGTTTCTGTTACGTGCTATTTAATTCACGAGGTAAATACCCATTAGTGAAGAAATCATAAACATAACTATAAACAGAAAGGGCTACTTTTTATAAAACAACCCATGTAAGCCATCAGGACATAGAGCCTGTTCCTCCTATGCTTCTGTACAACATATTTTTCACTTGCACTGCTAAACCCTGTCATTGGATTAAGAAATTATTGAAAATTGCCATGCAAATCAAGGGCATGCTAAAGTATCCAAATTTTCTGCCCAAATAATGTGGCACCTTCCATGTCAACCTACTATATATGAATAGTTATCCTTTAAGTAATACATATTTAAATTTTTTTAATCCAAATTTACTTGCCTAAATGATGTGTTAGTTGGATAAACCAATTAAAATTTTCATTAAAGAAATAACTATCCAAAGTGAGTTGATGCAATGATTGCCACGTCATTTGGGCGAACAAATTTGGGTATCTTTAAATAAAAATAAATAAATGGTTTGATTCAATGAAGTGATGCATGTCTATGATTTTGAGTTCAAAGACAAACACATTATGAGGGCTATGTATATAAAATTTTATCAAAAACTTAAAACCTACATATAAGTATAAATTATGAAAAAAGAAAAAAAAAATTTGCCGAAGCCTGGGCCTCTCGGGTCTCTTCATGGATCTAACTTATTTAGTGAAAAGTCACCCAACTCTTTTTTCAATTTACTTAGTCTATTTGGCTTTTAGTTGACCAAAATACCCTTTCTTATTAAGTTATTTATTTATCCCTCTCTTCACCTACCCCTCTCTATCCTCTACCCTGAAGCCACTCCATCACCATCTCTTTCTTCTCAAACCCCAACCCAAACAACAATTCTGGTGGTGGCTGATTTCCATCGATGTCTGACCTTCGGCGATGACGATTGGCTATGAAGTTTGTTGGTGTTGAGCTCATCCGAACCAAATCCGAAAATGAACACCAAACTTGAAACTCACCAGATCTAGCTTCCCTACTTCCCTGCCTTTCTTTGCCTCTCTTACTCTCTGTCTTCTCGCTCTCCCACTCTTTCTCTCTTCCAAATCTGAACCTCACAAGCGACCTTAGACTCTAATGATTTGTCACGACCCAAATGAATTAAGCCGTGATCAATAGTAATAAAACAAACTTTATTTTAATAAATCCTTTGATAAAACGTGGATGACACGTGTCAAAATCTCAACCATTTTGAAAATTTTCTCCTTTTTCGGACATGACCCATCCATAGATAGGACATACCATCATAAAACTTGTTATAAAAATCCATTCATAAAAATTTTCCTGTTATCCATGTGTGAACCCCGGAAATTGGGCCCACGAGGGATTGAAAAGAAAGTGGGTTTGAAAAAGAAAAAGGAAAGGAGTCGCCACCTTATTTTTTAAAGGAAACAAGGAAAACCCTAAAAATCAGGTTGTTTTAGGAAAACAATTTGAATGACTCCATAAAAAAAGGAAAGGCAAAAACCAATCTTTTGAAAACCAAAGAAATCGGGGATTCGGAGGCTAAGTTATGACATGGGAAGGTTCTAGGCAAAGCCTATAGGCACCCATGTCACCCTTTCGGTCTCTCAGTTCATTTGGGCTAAATTAAAGTCTTTCCATACAAAAATCAGCAAGTATATCATCACAAGAATTGCATGCATATCATATATTTCATTCATCCATCCATGCATAATAAGCAAATAAAAACAGAAAATAAAAAGAAGAAAAGAAAACATAAATAAACCTAGGATGCTTGGATCCTAGAACGGACTTGAGCCTCACGAAGAGCGCCTACGTACCATGCAACGAAATACATGGATCAAAGTCCACGTAGTTCGATTAGAACTAAGGTTAAATCCTAATACAAACCTATGGTAAAAACCCTAGGTTTCCTTATTTGATCAAAAGAGTTGAATATGATAGAAAGTTTGATTTTAGGAAAGAAATCCACAAAATGGAAACTTTAATAAAAACCAGAATTTTGTTGGTTAAGGAAACCTCTAATTAAACCATAGGATCATATTAAAAATTAACCCTAAATAGGGAGAAGAGAATGAGTTAAGAAGAAAGGTGAATTGGGGCACCTTCACACCCACTTACCTGAGCGCAATTAGCTCCAAGCATTTAGCCATTTCAGACATAAGCAGCCCTATTTGCCATGGGACAAATACCATACCTATTTGCACCCTTACAAGTGCTCAAAACCATGCAAAAACACTAACATGCAAATCTGGACAGAATAGTATTATGACCTAAAATCATCCACTAAGCATGCCAATAGCAAAAACAGCGAACAATAATAAGTCCTAACATATTCCTAGAACCATATCATGCATAAAAACCCTAAAACATACTAACATGCATGCAAAACTATCATGTTTACTCCATATGAAAAACATATACAGCAAACACGAAGAAAAACCAAATAAAAAAGTCTACTTTATCATGCTATATGAAAACAAACACGAAACAATGACTCTAAAACCCTAAACTCACAAATATGCTTAAAAACATACAAAACATACTTTAATCATGCTAAAACCAAACTAAACAGAAATTATATCATGCATATTAACTAACTAAAGCAATATAACATGATGAAAATCCTAACTCTAACATGCAATGACACTAATCCTAGCACAAGGACAAACAAGAGCACAAGAATCACAACTATGCATTAAAAACCTAAAGGACAGCCCTAAAGCATGCTAATCAGTAGATAAAAAATAGATATTCCATGTATATTAACTAGCTAGAGTGTTAATACATGATAAAAAAGTTACCTTTAACATGCAATAGGCCTAACCCATATGAAAACCTAGTTTAAGCTTGAATAGAGAAGGAGAATACCTTAGGAAGGGCCTTCCTTGCTGGTGTATGCAATTGTTCGTGGCTCCTCAGGTCTTTAGAGTGAATCAAACCAACACGAATCCTCCTCTTTGTCAAAGTGGTATCACAGCAAAGAGATCAAAACTCACTCAACTTTGAAAAGAAATAGAAAACAAAAAGAGAACAAGAGAAAAGAAAAAGTGATTCTCGTCACTTTGCAGCAGCAGCAACTTCAATCGCGTTTTTGGGTATGAAAACGTTGGATTTGGACAAAGCTTGTGAAATACAAAGTTGTAGAGAATTGAATTATCTTTCTAACAAGACCAATTTCATCAAATTCTGACTTCGGATGAGAAAGTTATGATTAAAATACGACTGCTGGTTTTCAGAAAATCTGCTGCTGAATTATGACGAATTTCACTCCCTCCAAACCCTCTTCTCCTCTCCCTTGTTTAAAGACATTAAGAGAGTATTTATAACTGAAATCTGGAGTTTCCCTTTCCTTCCTGGACTAGGTTTCCTTGGAGAATAATCAAAAGGTATTTTATAATGATAAAAGACTTCTAATCTGAATAGGAAAAGGAAATTGTCTTTTATAAAAATTGGGAGACTGACCGCTAACACGCATGCACATGTATCGTATGTGCGTACACACACTCATCACATACGTACACGTGTTAGTGTCATGATAAAAATGGCTAATTTAATAAAATAATTTTCTTTTCATTTTAACCAAAAATCTCATGCTGTGATTCGCACTAATTCTTCAAGGATAATCCGTAAATAACCACACTAAACTCATCATCAGGCCATATCAAAATTGAACTTCATGAAACACTTTTGAGGGTAAAATGATGACTAATGAAAGTCAATTTGAAAAGATTTGGTTGGTAATTGTGAGTCAATTAGAGCTAACCCAAGGAAGGGTCAATTAACCAACTTGAACCACATCGAGCTATTTTAATCCCGAGCCATTGACTTACCAAATTGAACCTAGAAATACCTCATATGCATCCATATGAACTCCAATTGACAATTTGGAGATCATTCCAAGGTCAAATGAAAAGTTTGGGACTTAAAAAACGATTATGCCCCTCAAGTCACAAAAGCTCTTATTAACCCTCAAGATCAACTCCAATTTGAACCAAAATTCATATCCATTGTCCTTGTGACTCTAGAAAACTAATGCAAGTGACTAGACTCAAAAACAAAACAAAAACATGCATGAAATGATGAGCCCTAGTAAGGTGGTGCAAAAATGGGGTGTGACAGAAGCCCCTCATTGGCGAACAAGTTACACTTGTGAACCAATGATAAAGAACAACCCATTTTTGGCCAAAAAGCCTGGAGAAATCACACACTGTAACCAAACAATGATGGGAGGTTGAAAACCTGAGACTGAAATAAGGAAGTGTACTCAAGTCATGAGTATACTTAAACCACTGGGGGTTGATGATTGTCAAGAGAAGCATATTCAAGCCACTACGAATGAACATACTTTTGAAATGGAGAAATATATTCTAGTCACGAATATATTTAACCAAGTGATGAGAATGAGATCTGAGAAGTACGTTCAAGTGATGAACGTACCTTGGAAATGGAGAAGTATATTCAGGTCACGAATATATTTAACCAAGTGAGTGACAAAAAACCTGAGAAGTATACTCAAATGATGAGTATACCACTGAAATGGAGAAATATATTCAGGTCACGAATATATTTAACCAAGTAATCTGAGAATGAAATCTGAGAAGTATACTCAAGTGGTGAGCATACCATTGAAATGGAGAAATATATCCAAGCGATGGATATCTTTAACCAAGTAGGATAAGAATAATCTGAGAGGTGTATTCAAGTGATGAGTGTACTTTTGAAATGGAGAAATATATTCAGGTCACGAACATATTTAACCAAGTGATGAAAAAGATGCTGAGAAATATACTCAAGTGATGAGTATACTTAATGATTGAAAAAGACTGAGAAGTACGTTCAAGTGATGAACATACTTTTGAAATGGAGAAATGTATCCAAGTGATGGATATATTTAACCAAGTAAGCTGAGAAGTACACTCAAGTGATGAACATACCATTGAAATGGAGAAATATATCCAAACGACGGATATATTTAACCAAGTAAGATAAGAATAATCTGAGAAGTGTACTCAAGTGATGAGTACACCATTGAAATGGAGAAATATATTCTAGTCACGAATATACTTAACCAAGTAAGTGACAAGTATGTTTGAGTGATAAACATACCATTGAAATAGAGAAATATATCCAAGTGATGGATATACTTAACCAAGTAAGTGACAAGTATGTTTAAGTGATAAACATACCATAGAGAAATATATCCAAGCGATGGATATACTTAAGCAAGTAAGATAGAGAATAATCTGAGAAGTGTACTCAAGTGATGAGTACACCATTGAAATGGAGAAATATATTCTAGTCATGAATATATTTAACTAAGTAAGTGACAAATAATCTGAGAAGTATGTTCAAGTGATGAACATACCATTGAAATGGAGAAATATACCCAAGCGATGGATATACTTAACCAAGTAAGTGGCAAAATATCTGAGAAGTATGTTCAAGTGATGAACATACCATTGAAATGGAGAAATATACCCAAGCGATGGATATACTTAACCAAGTGAGTGACGAAATATCTGAGAAGTATAATCGAGTGATGAGTATACCATTGAAATGGAGAAATATATTCAAGTGATGAATATATTTAATCAAGTAAGTGATAATGAGGATCTGAAACTAGGAAGCATATTCAATGGGTGAACATGCTTTTGAAATGGAAGAATATATTCAAGTGATGAATATATTCAACCAAGTATGATAGAGAATGAGAATTTGAAGCTGAGAAGCATATTCAAAGAGTGAATACACTTTTGAAATGGAAGAATATATTCAAGTGATGAGTATATTCAACCAAGTGGGATGGAAAATCAAGAATTTGAAACTGAGGAGTATATTCAAAGGGTGAATACACTTTTGAAATGGAAGAATATATTCAAGTGATGAATACATTTAACCAAGTGAGATGAAAAATCAAGATTTGACATGAGGATATATGATCAATTTATCAAGATTAAACAAGCATGGTGCAAGAGGAAAGTGACTTAACACATTGTCACTTGAGTTGGCATGACACAGGGGAAATATATTCAACCCTTTTGAACATAAAATCAATTCAAGGAATTGATTTCAAGATGGAATTTGATTGATTTTAAGCTCAAAAAGTGTTGAATATCTCATTTGGAAGGAGATTTGATCACGCGTCAAGGCGAGACAAAGCGAGAAGCAAAACCAAAACAAAGTGGCTTGGGTGACCACCAGGCCTCGGGAGGCTAGCCGCCCAGGCCTGGGTGGTTACCCGAGCCCGAAGCGGAAATCCCACTTTAAATAGGAAACTTCCTATTCTGATGGGTTTTTTCCTATTTGAACTTGGATTTGTGACCTTTTCCCTATAAAAACACATCCAAGAGGTTCCTAAACCTACTTGTATTCATTCATTAGAAGTTATGGAGGCTCTAGACAAATTTTTAGGAGGGTTTTTGAGAGTTATGAGTGCTGAAGCAAAATCTGAATTCAAGTGCTTTGGCTTGGATCCATTGCTCTCCTTGAGGCATGTGAGGCTTGAAACGAACCTCTTGACTGCTGCTACATATTTTTGGGATCCTCAAGTTCATGTGTTCCGCTTCAACTATGAAGAACTGTGCCCAACCATGGAGGAACTCTGTGCATTGTATGGAGTTTCAACGGTAGGTCCTTTCATTCTCCCTACTCCTCGCCCAAGCTTTCTTACTTCTTTCTCCAATCTACTTGGGATTCACTCACAATATGCCTCTACGTTTGTAAAGGACCATATGGTAGACTTGATGAAATTGGCAACCTCTTTTTTAGCTTGTGATAGTAAAGGTATTCTGAATTTTACCTTTCCTATTATGCATGCACTTGCCTTTTGCCTCATTGGTCGTTTTCTTATTTCCACTGGTACTCCACATGTTCCCGTTCAAATCTGTGACTTGATTCCTCTCCTTGCCAAGGGCCATAACTTGATTCCCATGGTGCTAGCTGAAACCCTGAATGGTTTGGATAAAACTCATGAGGACCCAAAGGTTCCTTTAGGAGGTAGCCCCATTCTACTGCAAATGTGGTTGCTTGAAAGACTGAATTTCTTGTCACCAGTTGCCATTACACCATACAAGCCCCAGCATTACTGCCTTCGCCGCATTGAATTACCTGGGCAATTTTCATTGAGAGATTGGCTAGGTTACTTCCAAACCCTTTCATGGAGGAACATCAAGTGGTTTGTCTTTATATGGGGCTGTAGTGAACAGGTGCTTCTGCGAACTTCTGGATGCGCCATGGTGAGACTCATAGGACTGAGGTCCACTTCCTTCTATTGGCCTTCAAGGGTTCTTCGTCAGATGGGCGCCATGCAAACCACACCTACTTCCTTGAAAGGTGACTATCCTGTGGTGCCTGCGGGTCTTTCTGTAGTGACTTGGGCGAAGGACCGATGGCCTAGCAAGTTGATACTAACCCAAGTTACGAATACTGATGGTCCGTATATGATGAGCCCCGAGTATAAGGAATGGTTGAAAAGCAATTTAGGTGAGAGAGAGACTACTCGAAGAGAAAGGATTTTTGGACTTATCAAGAACAATGAACTTGGACCTTGCAGAGAAGATATTATGGAAGCAGTGACAACAGCTTATGAACATGACTTGAGGAAGAAAAGAAGACATGCAAGAGAGGAGAAGAAAGCTGAAGAGCGAGCTGCAAAGAAGCCCAAGAAAAACTGAAGACTCAATAGAATAGGATATTTATGGCATATTTATAGTTCTTTTACTTAATACCAATGAATTGCTATGTCAATCAATTTTAGTTTTGAATAAATTGCCAATACTAAATCGAATTTGGGATTTTGTTGTTTGATTTAGACCGCACCCAAGGTAACTTTATGGGTTGCCTACGTATCTCCATGGTTTTTTTTTTCTTCTTTTTTTTTTTGTTTTTTTTTTTGTTTTTTTTTGTTTTTTTTTTTTGTTTTTTTGTTTTTTTGTTTTTTTTGAATGGAGAATCAGGTCTTACGTAGTTCTTATGCCTTAACTTTTGCCTAGGCCGCCCTTACGGGTTTTCAACCTAGCAGGCTTCAAACATGATATTTCTTCAATTGATCCAAATTAGTTGGACGAGCGAACTCAATTCCATCTAAATCCATGAGGCGAACAGCCCCTGCTGGCAATATCTCTTTGATAATGTATGGCCCACCCCAACTTGGCTTGAATTTTCCCCGCGGATCGAACACTGGAACTCTGATTTCTTTCAGCACTACATCCCCTTTCTTTAGACCTCGATCTTTGACATGCTTGTTGAATGCTCTGGCAACTCTCCGTTGATACCCCTGAACATGATACAGCGCCCTTAAACGCCTTTCATCCAGCAAAGCTAACTCATCATAGCGGCTCTTAACCCAGTCCACTTCTGTTATCTGGCTCTCCACGGCAACTCTTAGTGAAGGAACTTCCAATTCAACTGGCAACACGGCCTCCATTCCATAAACTAGAGAATAAGGGGTAGCCCCTGTTGACGATCTTATTGATGTTCTGTAACCCCATAGAGCCAATGGCAACTTCTCATGCCAGTCTGTGTGTGAGTCCGCAGTCTTCTGTAGTATCTTCTTGATGTTCTTGTTAGCTGCTTCCACCGCTCCATTAGTCTGAGGACGGTATGGTGACGACAGATGGTGGGCTATGCCGTACTTTTGCAAGAGCTCATGGGTTTCTTTCTGAAAGTGCTGGCCATTGTCTGAGATAACTTCATGCGGTACCCCATATCGATGGATGATGCTGTGCTGTATGAACTGTGCTACCTTCTTGGAATTCAAGGTCTTGAAGGACGCTGCTTCCACCCACTTAGTGAAGTAGTCGATGGCAACCAGGATGTATTCATGCCCATTTGACGCCTTTGGCTTGATCTGTCCGATGATATCTATCCCCCACACCGCGAATGGCCAAGGTGACGACATACTCGTTAAAGGCATAGAAGGCAAATGTTGTCCACTGGCGAACAGTTGGCATTTGTGGCACTTCTTGACATGTGCGTGGCAGTCTCTTTCCATGGTGGACCAATAATAGCCTAACCTCATGATTTTCTTAGCTAACATATAGCCATTCATATGCGGAGCCCCTATCCCTTCATGGATTTCTTTAATCAGATGCTCGGCTTCCTCCTCGGTGACACACAGCAGGTGGATCCCGTCGTATGATCTCCGATATAGCTTTCCTCCACAAAGTACATAGTGACTCGCCAACCGCCTTAGCGTTTTTCTATCGATACGAGATGCTCCTTCTGGGTATTCCCTTTCTTCAATGAACTTCTTTATGTCATGGAACCACGGACGGCCATCATTTACCTCTCCTCCTCGGATTGCACAACAGTACACAGGCTTGTCTCAGCATTCTATCACCAACGGCTTCACATTTCCCCTTTCAGGTATCTCCACCATGGATGCTAGGGTCGCCAAGGCATCGGCGAACTGGTTCTTGTTTCTTGAAAGGTAGTTGAACTCTATCTCTGAGAACTCCTTGGTTAGAGCTTCCAAATAGGCATGGTAAGGCAACAATTTCTCATCTCGAGTTTTCCATTCCCCTTTTATCTGACAAATGATTAGCACCGAGTCCCCGAACACTTCCAATTCTTTGATCCCCAATTCAAGTGCCGCTTCCAATGCTAGGATACAGGCCTCATATTCAGCAATGTTGTTGGTGGCTTCGAACCCAACTTGACCGCCAACGGTGTAACTGCCTCTTCGGGTGAGACCAGCAGGACTCCTATCCCATAACCTTTCTTATTGGCTGCCCCATCGAAGTATACTCTCCAAGTTTTTCTACCAATCTCTAGCACGTCCTCATCTGGGAATTGATCGTTGAACGGAGCGGATGATGACACCGGACAGCTGGCTAGGTAGTCTGCGATGACGCTTCCCTTGATAGACTTCTGATTCACGTACTTGATGTCGAATTCATTGAGGAGAATTGACCATCGAGCAGTTCTGAATGACAATACTGGCCTTTCTACCAGGTACTTCAACGGGTCCATGCGACTTATCAAGAACACTTCGAAGGACATCATGTAGTGCCGGAGTTTCTGCGTCGCCCATACTAGTACCACACAAACCTTTTCAATTGCATTGTACTTCACTTCATAGTCTGTCATTTTCTTGCTTAAGTAATAAATGGCATTTTCCTTTGTAGACCCTTCAAGATATTGAGCTAACATAGCTCCCGTCGCGGTTTCGGTGACCGTTAAGTATAACAAAAGTGGCGCGCCTTGCCGTGGGGGAACTAAGATTGGAGGATTGCTCAAGTATCTCTTAATGGTCTCAAAGGCCTCTTGGCATTCTTCGTTCCATACTTTTGGCACACCTTTCTTAAGCAATTTGAAGATTGGTTCGCAAACTATGGTCAAGTTGGCAATGAATCGGCTTATGTATTGAACTCTTCCCAGAAAACCCCGGATCTGCTTCTCAGTGCTAGGCGGCTCCATCTCCACAATAGCTTTTATCTTCCCTGGGTCCACTTCGATACCTCTCTGAGTGATCATAAACCCCAATAACTTGCATGCAGTGACACCAAAAGCACACTTCTGTGGGTTGAGACGGAGATTGTACTTTTTTGCTCGCTCTAAGAATTTCTCTAGTGCCTTGAAATGCCCTTCCCTATCCACGGACTTCACGATCATATCATCGACGTAAACCTCGACTTCCTTATGGATCATATCATGCAATAGGGTCGTAGCTGCTCTTTGGTAAGTAGCCCCAGCGTTTCTTAAGCCAAAAGGCATTACCTTGTAACAGTACGTTCCCCATTGCGTGATAAAGGCTGTTTTCTCCATGTCTTGAGGCGCCATCTTTATCTGGTTATACCCGGAGAATCCGTCCATGAAGGAGAGGAGTGCATGTCCCACTGTACTATCCACCAACACGTCAATATGGGGTAAAGGAAAGTCATCCTTAGGGCTCGCGGCGTTGAGATCTCGGAAATCGACACACATCCTCACTTTCCCATCTTTTTTAGGCACAGGCACTATATTCGACAACCACTCGGGGTACTCCACAACTTGAAGGAAACCCGCGTCTAGTTGTTTAGTTACCTCTTCTTTTACTTTTAGGGCCCATTCTGGTTTTAATCTTCTGAGTTTCTGCTTTACCGGCTTCTTTAGGGAATTGGTGGGGATATAGTGTTGCACAATATCGGGGTCAATGCCAGGCATGTCTTCATAAGACCATGCAAAAGCCATAATGTTGGCTTTCAAGAGGGAGATCATCTTTTCTTTTTCAACGGGGGAGAGGGTTTTCCCAATTTTAACTATTCTTGGCAATTCATTCGTCCCTAAGTTGATTGATTCCAATTCATCCATATTAGGTTCGGTGACGCCCCTTTTCCTTTGCTCAACGAGCTCCGGGGGGACATCGTTCCTAGGATCTATATCCATGCCATAAATATCCATAGAGGAGAGAAAAGAGACACTGCATATATAGAGAAAGAAAGCACACTTTATTGACTAGGAATAATGGGAATGACACACAAAAGAAAGAAGGAAAACAAACAAATCTGTATCAATACTATGACTCCACAAAGTGAGTAAAGTAGATACATCTTATTGAATTAGGGAAATATTACTAAACTAAGACACCTACAAGCTGCTATCAGGTAGGCCAAGGTCTTCTTCTTCATGGATCTCCGCAATGACACCACATTCAAGGTACCAATTCAGGAATGGCACGGTAGCATGGCTAATGGATGAACCCTGGAGTTCTTCAATGGTCGAGTCTTCCACGGTGAGGATCATATCTTGGAACATTTCAGTCATAGCCCCTGCGTCGAGGTTTTCTGCCCAGTCTTCCTCTTTCTTTTCCCAGAACTCATTATTGATGGCTTCATCATCCACCATTTCAGTTGTGATTGGATACCATTCGGTGAAGAAGATTTCAAAACCCGGAACTCGGATCTTGGTAGCTTGGTCAAAGGTGGGTTCTGGAAACCCGCAATATAGAAAATCATCCCCTTCTTTGACGAAGTAACCATTCAAAGTAGGTCGATATGGCGAGATCCTCAGGTCTGGCACCCTTCCCTCGGCTTTGGCTCTTACTTTCTCTTTATTCCTCTTCAGCATTTCCACATAATCATTTCTGGAGGGCTCATATCCTAGCCCAAAAGTATATGAGGTGACACGGCTTTGAATAGACATAGGGATCCCTTGTTGGCGACGCCCTAGCCCCATGCCTGGGAAGAAACTCATCCTTCTCATGATTTCACCAACATGCAAGTTGCCATGGGGGCAAAAGTCCAAGGGTATTAATTCACCCTTTTCGAGCTCTTTCTCAATGCATTGGACATAGTCAAACCCAGATAGCGGTATCGCTGCTGATTCGGGTTGTATCTCACATATAGGCACACCTGCGAGTTTCAATTCATAGTCCCCTTGAAGTGTTACTATGGCCCCTTCATAAGGAAACTTCACCTTTTGATGGAGTGAAGATGGCACAGCCCCAGCAGGATGGATCCAAGGTCGGCCCAACAGCAAGTTGAAACATGACAGCACATCCAACACTTGAAATTCTACCCTAAATTCAGTGGGTCCCATGATAAGAGGCAAAGTAACTACCCCTATTACTTCTCGGCGGGTGTTGTCATAAGCTCTTACGGTCTACCCAGATGGCGTGAAATCAGTGGGTCCCAAACCCAAAACAGTGGCAGTTCGGAGAGGACATACATTCAGTGCGGACCCATTGTCGATAAGAACGGTGGGAACCCTCTTCCCCATAGTGTCAACGGTCACATAGAGAGCTTGAGAATGGCTCGGCCCGCTTTTAGGTAGGTCTACATCGGTAAACACGATGGTTGAGTTCTTGGGAGTTGGATTCACCAAATGTACCAATCCCTCGGGGGATGTGTCAACGGGCACTTGTATCTGATTCAACAGTTTCAACACGGTCTGTCTGTGCTTATGCGAGGCCATGAGCAAGCCCCAAATAGTAATGTTGGCATTGGTCTTCTTCAGCTGCCTAAGCACTTCATCCTCTTCTTCTTGCAAGCTAGGACGCCTCTGCCCTTCCAAATCTTCCAACGGATTTTCAGATTCTAGGTGGGGACGCTTGAAATGACGACCCCCTCTGGTTATATGGTCCAACTCATCATCGCTAGCCCATATGTCATGGATTTCCTCGGAGTCATTCATCAAGTTATCCCATTCTATCATGTCGATGCTCTCCATCTCTGTCGGCAAGTCATCCCAACCTGAAGGGACTATCGGCTCATCTGATAACGGACTTGGGCTTGAGTACAGCACATAGTAATCATATTTCCCCGACGCTTCACCTAATAGGCCAACCTAAGGATCCCCTGCTTCATATCTTTCTTTCAGCTCTTGTTGGATAGATTTCTTTGGCAACAACAAAACCTTTTGGTCAATGAGGTCTTGGATGATCTTCTTTAGTATAGAACAAGCCTCGGTGTCATGGCCGAGTGCACGATGGTATTGGCAATATTGGTGAGGGGTTGATGGTCTTGGCTTTGGTGGAAGTGGCATGATAAGGCTGTTATTGCGGCAAATGGTGAAGAGACGGGTTAAGGTCATGGGGAGCGGAGTGTATTGTCTTATGGGATGGCGAGGGCGAGAGGATTCAACCCCAATGGCATTTATGGTGTTAGGTGGGGGTGTGTTGTTGTGTGATGGGAGAGGATTACGGGTGACATTTGGACGAGTTGGTGGTGAAATGACTTGCTTGTCAATGAGGTCTTGGACTTGGTGGCGAAGGCGAATACAGCGATTGGTGGCATGGCCTTTGGATTGATGGTATTTGCAGTACTCATTCTCATTGTAGCTCTTGGGTAAGGGATTTAGTGGAGGTCTTGGGTCGAGTGGCTTCAATAGGTCACGACTTATGAGCTTTTCAAGGACTCTTTCGAGTGGCATGAATAGGTCAGTGAATTGGCGAGGTGGGTTGACATCATTGAGAGAAAAGGGTTGGATTGGTTGAGTTATGGTGTTGACCTCGGCATTGTTCTTCCCAGTAAAGTTTGTCTTGCGACTCCTCACTTCCTCAGTCTTGATTGTCCCATCATTGATAGCATCTTCAACCTGCGTGCTAGCCCCAATGAGAGCTTTGAAATTTGGGAAATAGTGGGCAAATAGGTGCTTGTGATACACGGGCAGCAGGTTCTTAACCACTAACTGAATTTGGTCCTCCTCATTCGGCCTATCCGTCATTCTCGACGCCTTTTGTCTCCACCTTGTAATGTAAGCGGAGAAAGGTTTCATGGAACATTTGAGCTAAAAGCTCGTCAGTAGCCCCTCGAGGGTGCATAGCTCGCACGTACATCTTCAAATGAGTCTTAGGGCAACCCGTCCCATCGAACTTTTCTAACTCCGGCATCTTGAATTGTAGTGGAATACGAGCCGTTGGAAACAGGGATAGAGTCCGCACATCGACCATGTCATCAGCCCTGCGAATCCCTTTTATAGTTCTCTCCAATGCTTCTACCTTGCTAGCTAACACGGAATCACTGCTAGAACCTTTCCCCTTGGCTTCCCCTTCTAGGTCGGTGGCCTCAGGTTTCGAGCTACTTTCCCCCCTTGTCTTGGTGTTCTCATTGGATTGAGGTCCCTCTTCGGTGCCAGCCCCATGAGGTATACCCGAGGAATGGGCCTTAGAGCCATTTTGTTCAAGATCCGCCATCTTCTATTGGTTCTCTTGAGCCATTTTCAATGCGGTATCGGATGTCTCAGCGGTATGGTCAAGCTTGGCCATGATGGCTTTCAGGCAAGCCTCAAGGTCAAAGTGCCCCTCACTAGTTCTTTCGTCGGCCATGTCTGTCTGATGGGTAGACTCAACACTCACTAGACGCCCTTGTGGATTGCGGATCCAAGCCAGCACGTCTATAGATAGAAAAGTTTTAACCTTTAGCCTAAGGCTTGTCCTAAACCTCCATATTTTCCTTAATGAACTCGGTCTCTACACCATGTTCAATTAATTCATTCCTTTTATCCAATTACCTTTACCGGGATCATGGATTAAGGGTATGTTTTAAAGAATAGGGCATAGAGTCCTTCAACTAGGTTTAATTAATCCCCTAGGACTAGCACATCACAAACATAGCTTTACATCCTATTTCCTTAATTTATTCCTCCTAACCCATGGCCTTAACGAAGGCTAGGGTTTAAAGGTCTATATTAAGGGCATAAGATATGAAGCCTCACACCACAAACACAGCATAGCATCATTACAAACAATTGTGGGTGCATAAAGGTGAGACCGTAGTGTCCTACAAGTCTGTCTATATGGACTAATGATAAGGGTAGGCTAGGGTCCTTCACTTGCTTGAGCAATCCTTATACCTAACCACATGTGGCATCAGGAACGCCGCGTGGGTCCAGCAGTACGTGATTAACTCATTTAATATACCCAAGGGCAAGCCCAAGGGTACTAGGCAAGAGAGGTTGATAGCTTTCGCCCCAACACATGGAATCAGGAAAACCAAGGTTGAGACTAGGCCGATCGTTGGCAAGGATACATCGAGGGACATCGATCCTAGCATGCAAGAGTTTGCGCACACAATGCAATAAATGAAAGCACACAATCAAGCGGATGCAATGTGATTGATTTTAATTAAACATAAGAAATTAACCTAGCCCAATTAAACTTTATAGAGTCTAGCCCACAAATCCCCAGTGGAGTCGCCAAACTGTGAACCCCGGAAATTGGGCCCACGAGGGATTGAAAAGAAAGTGGGTTTGAAAAAGAAAAAGGAAAGGAGTCGCCACCTTATTTTTTAAAGGAAACAAGGAAAACCCTAAAAATCAGGTTGTTTTAGGAAAACAATTTGAATGACTCCATAAAAAAAGGAAAGGCAAAAACCAATCTTTTGAAAACCAAAGAAATCGGGGATTCGGAGGCTAAGTTATGACATGGGAAGGTTCTAGGCAAAGCCTATAGGCACCCATGTCACCCTTTCGGTCTCTCAGTTCATTTGGGCTAAATTAAAGTCTTTCCATACAAAAATCAGCAAGTATATCATCACAAGAATTGCATGCATATCATATATTTCATTCATCCATCCATGCATAATAAGCAAATAAAAACAGAAAATAAAAAGAAGAAAAGAAAACATAAATAAACCTAGGATGCTTGGATCCTAGAACGGACTTGAGCCTCACGAAGAGCGCCTACGTACCATGCAACGAAATACATGGATCAAAGTCCACGTAGTTCGATTAGAACTAAGGTTAAATCCTAATACAAACCTATGGTAAAAACCCTAGGTTTCCTTATTTGATCAAAAGAGTTGAATATGATAGAAAGTTTGATTTTAGGAAAGAAATCCACAAAATGGAAACTTTAATAAAAACCAGAATTTTGTTGGTTAAGGAAACCTCTAATTAAACCATAGGATCATATTAAAAATTAACCCTAAATAGGGAGAAGAGAATGAGTTAAGAAGAAAGGTGAATTGGGGCACCTTCACACCCACTTACCTGAGCGCAATTAGCTCCAAGCATTTAGCCATTTCAGACATAAGCAGCCCTATTTGCCATGGGACAAATACCACACCTATTTGCACCCTTACAAGTGCTCAAAACCATGCAAAAACACTAACATGCAAATCTGGACAGAATAGTATTATGACCTAAAATCATCCACTAAGCATGCCAATAGCAAAAACAGCGAACAATAATAAGTCCTAACATATTCCTAGAACCATATCATGCATAAAAACCCTAAAACATACTAACATGCATGCAAAACTATCATGTTTACTCCATATGAAAAACATATACAGCAAACACGAAGAAAAACCAAATAAAAAAGTCTACTTTATCATGCTATATGAAAACAAACACGAAACAATGACTCTAAAACCCTAAACTCACAAATATGCTTAAAAACATACAAAACATACTTTAATCATGCTAAAACCAAACTAAACAGAAATTATATCATGCATATTAACTAACTAAAGCAATATAACATGATGAAAATCCTAACTCTAACATGCAATGACACTAATCCTAGCACAAGGACAAACAGGAGCACAAGAATCACAACTATGCATTAAAAACCTAAAGGACAGCCCTAAAGCATGCTAATCAGTAGATAAAAAATAGATATTCCATGTATATTAACTAGCTAGAGTGTTAATACATGATAAAAAAAGTTACCTTTAACATGCAATAGGCCTAACCCATATGAAAACCTAGTTTAAGCTTGAATAGAGAAGGAGAATACCTTAGGAAGGGCCTTCCTTGCTGGTGTATGCAATTGTTCATGGCTCCTCAGGTCTTTAGAGTGAATCAAACCAACACGAATCCTCCTCTTTGTCAAAGTGGTATCACAGCAAAGAGATCAAAACTCACTCAACTTTGAAAAGAAATAGAAAACAAAAAGAGAACAAGAGAAAAGAAAAAGTGATTCTCGTCACTTTGCAGCAGCAGCAACTTCAATCGCGTTTTTGGGTATGAAAATATTGGATTTGGACAAAGCTTGTGAAATACAAAGTTGTAGAGAATTGAATTATCTTTCTAACAAGACCAATTTCATCAAATTCTGAATTTGGATGAAAAAGTTATGATTAAAATACGACTGCTGGTTTTCAGAAAATCTGCTGCTGAATTATGACGAATTTCACTCCCTCCAAACTCTCTTCTCCTCTCCCTTGTTTAAAGACATTAAGAGAGTATTTATAGCTGAAATCTGGAGTTTCCCTTTCCTTCCTAGACTAGGTTTCCTTGGAGAATAATCAAAAGGTATTTTATAATGATAAAAGACTTCTAATCTGAATAGGAAAAGGAAATTGTCTTTTATAAAAATTGGGAGACTGACCGCTAACACGCATGCCCATGTATCGTATGTGCGTACACACACTCATCACATACGTACACGTGTTAGTGTCATGATAAAAATGGCTAATTTAATAAAATAATTTTCTTTTCATTTTAACCAAAAATCTCATGCTGTGATTCGCACTAATTCTTCAAGGATAATCCGTAAATAACCACACTAAACTCATCATCAGGCCATATCAAAATTGAACTTCATGAAACACTTTTGAGGGTAAAATGATGACTAATGAAAGTCAATTTGAAAAGATTTGGTTGGTAATTGTGAGTCAATTAGAGCTAACCCAAGGAAGGGTCAATTAACCAACTTGAACCACATCGAGCCATTTTAATCCCGAGCCATTGACTTACCAAATTGAACCTAGAAATACCTCATATGCATCCATATGAACTCCAATTGACAATTTGGAGATCATTCCAAGGTCAAATGAAAAGTTTGGGACTTAAAAGACGATTATGCCCCTCAAGTCACAAAAGCTCTTATTATCCCTCAAGATCAACTCCAATTTGAACCAAAATTCATATCCATCGTCCTTGTGACTCTAGAAAACTAATGCAAGTGACTAGACTCAAAAACAAAACAAAAACATGCATGAAATGATGAGCCCTAGTAAGGTGGTGCAAAAATGGGGTGTGACACCATGAAAGTGGTATAATCCCATGCGTCATATTCCACAACTATGCAACCATAAATAATTAAAATTACAACCCTGATTAAATTTACATTTACATTGGTCATTGGCCCAATAAAATGAATTAATACATATTCTTCCCATGAAAATACATCAATAATTAACATAGGCAATTTCCAGTTAAGAGCATCCCCGTATAAAAGCATAATTCCACCAGAAAATAATCTCTGAAAAACATGGAAATAAATAGGCATGAGTCCAACTATCATGACCCAAATTAATTAAGCCGTGATCAATATTAATAAAACTAGTTTAATTTAGAAAATCATTCAGGAAACACGTGAATGGCACGTGCTAGAAAACTTGTAATTTCAATGAAAATTTCAGCATAACCCATTCGTAAATGAAACAAACCATAATAAAACCCTGTATAAAATAATCATAAGATTTCTTGTTATCCATCATTGATATCATCACATGCTAAGTAAACCATATAAGGAGACCTACGAAATTAAGATATTACAAACCATAAGTTATTATGTGTCCAATGCCTATTGGCCAAATACAAAAGTGTTTAGTTAATATATAACTATGATATTAAAATTGTTCAAGATCTTAATAAAGTTCTAAAATGATCTGACAATTAGTTAGTTCCAATCAGAGCGTAACACCTCAAGGCGAGGTCTCCCCAGCTAGGAAATCATTTGAAAAGGGTTTATAAAATATAGAAGTGAGTATAAAACTCAGTAAATATAATTTTCATATGGAAATACCAAAACATGATAATATAACCAATTAAAATCATGCTTCAAATAATTAAAACACATGCAATGTCATGAATAATATGCGACTCATGTCCATTTAACATAATCCATAATTACCGACCACTTCCGCAAGAGTCTTCATGCGAAAATGGAGGATTTAAACCCACCTCCAAGAGGACAACACAAGGGTTCCTACCTGGAACCGAAAAGTAGCCTCTAATTCGGGAATACAAGGGTTCTTACCTGGAACTAGAAAATACCTAGGACCAAAGGAATGGAAAACACCGCTAAGTCCTTTGACCACTAGTAGTCCAAATCTAATGACTCCTTTTATATACTTTTACCAAGTAATTAATTAAATCTATTTCATGCATTTTATGCCAATAAATGCCATGAAAAGCATAAAAACCCATACACGTATCATATGTTCCAGAAATCAACAATATATAATTATTCTATAATTATATAACATGTGGGGCTATGTAAAACATGTAAAATATAGACCACAAGAATTTACATAGCATATACATCTAAAATAAACCAAAATATAACAAGTATATCAACTTATATACTCCTAAATGTAATATTCTTAAATATAGGGTTATATAAACTAGACCCCTTAGTACATGCATTACAAAATATACATGATAATACACCCAAAAAATCACGTAAACTCATAAATAACGTCAATATACATTTTTATTCAACATATATGGGCTTATATCCTAACCCATTATCATCCCTACGGTTAAAACTCATGAAAATTACACCTACTTCAAATATATTACACCAAAGGTAGAGAAAATGTGTTGGGAGGGTCGGATTCGAGCCTAGAATGCAAGAACAAGCTCCAAGTTCCACAAATCAAGCTTGATCTACAAACTAAACATGGTAGAAGATGAGTCTAGCCCTTAGGAAGCTCCCCCAAGCATTAAAATGAAGTGAGAGAACGGGAAACCCACACATGCAAGCCAAAAACCCACTTTTCTCTCTCCAAATAAGTCATTTCTCTCTCCTCCCTCTCTCTCCTTCTCTTTCTAAGCTTAGAAGAGTGAAAGTGCTAAAAGTGAGAGGTTTAAGTCGTAACTAAATGAGTTTTATAACAAGGAAGGGCACATGTGTCATTTACCACTTAAAAAATATGATTTTTGACCATTTTCGAAGGGTGTAGTCGACTACATCCAATATGTAGTCGACTACACATTCCAGAATGCAATTTTTGACCCATGTAGTAGTCGACTACATCATGACTTGTAGTCGACTACATGTCACTTGTAGTCAACTACATCTCCTTCAGCACACACCATGCATTATTTTCATTCAAAATATTTAAGTAAATTTTCTCTATTCTTTTATTCTCCATTTCACTTTAAGTTATTTACTGAAAATAAGCAAACAACCTCCCATTTGAATCCAAATAAAATATCAGAAAAATCAAATTCCAAGTATATCAAAATCTCATTTTCCAGTTTTAGTACAAAATTCGTCGCCCGACAGATTTTTAAAAAACAATCATACGAGGAAACCGATCAAAACATGATAATAAAATCCCATAAAATCACAGATATCTTATAATATTATAAACTTCCATTACCGCCAAAAATTATCTTTAAAAACGAAGGTTTACAAAAATCCTTTTCTTTTTTCCCAACACTTAGCCAAATTTCAGCAGTCTAAAAGTGTGAAATCACAAACACATCAACATTATACACATGCAATGCCTATGTGTGACAATACCCGACAAATCAACTCATGTACATGTAAATCATGCATTAAAGTTGAGATTATCCTAATTAAATGATGCGGGCATTACACCGACGACTCAGTAGATACAATTTAATATAGTAAACTAAAGCAATGATATAAATAAAACGAATTATATCATTTAAAACCGTATATACTAACCAAGTATATAACAAATCCAAAATAAGTTATAATCCATAACTTAAAACAAATAATGTATAATACCCAAGCATGTGACTCATGTCCAATTTACATTAATTTAATCAATTACTGACCACTCCCGCAAGAGTCTTGACGCAGAAATAGAGGATTTAAACCCAACCTCTAAGAGGACAATACAAGGGTTCCTATCTGGAATCGGAAAGTAGCCTCTAATTCGGGAACACAAGGGTTCCTACCTGGAACCGAAAAGTACCCTGGACCAAAGGAAAGGAAAACACCGCAAAGTCCCATTGACTGCAAGTAGTCCAATTCCAATGACCCCTTTTTTATGCAATACTTTACCCAGTATTCATTAAGTCCATTTAATGCATGATTATGCCCAACATGCAGTGCAATAAACTGTAAAATGATTTTTAACTAAAATCATCTCTCAAAATATGCTATATAACTCATAATCGAATAACCTCATAATTATACCAAAATTATGATAAACATCATAAATTCCCATTATGATTATAACCTTAAATCATAATCAAAAACATCAATTAAACATGGAGATTAACCATAAAATCCATACATCTATATTCTATAGAATGTATAAAATAAACCAAAATTCGTAAAGAACATAATTCCCAAATTAGATTATCAAATACCCATAATCTCATTCCAAGATTTATTCCGCAATTCATTTATATACATATTCTAGGGCCAAAAATACCAAATACTATGATAATATACACCATATTATCATGTCAATAGTTTAAACCTATGTAAATTGCACATACCTTCATGAAACATGTAGAAAAATGCAATCTTGATGTTATGGGTGTGTAGATCCAAGCCTTAGCATGCACATGCAAGCTCCCAATCCAAGCCCTAGCTCCCAAATGCCATGCTTGATGAAAATAATGGAGATTCCAACTCCAAAATGGGACCAAACCTCACAAATATCATGAATAAACACAAAATATAAGGATATGATAACTCAATCCCAAAAGGAATGAAAACCCTAACTTTATACATGAGAATTACCTTTCAAATCCAAAATGGAGGTAAACTATGAGTGAATCCAAGCTAGAAATGTCGAAATCCAAGCCCCCTATGCATGAAAACCCATAAAAAAATGGAGGGAGAAGCTCTTTCTCTCTCCCCCGTCCCTTCTTTCTTTCTTTCCTATCCCCTCCCTCTCTATTTTGGCTGGAAAGATGGAGAAGAGTTTAAAATTTCATAGGTTAAAGGGTTTATATAGAAAAAGGGGCAAAAAGGTCATTTTAACCTTTTATTAAAACTGTCTGCTGACACTTTCAGACGGTTGAAAAATATTTTTCAGTCGGCTGAAAGTGCCCAACACAAAACAATCCTCTCTGGAATTTTCAGTCGGCTAACATGAACTTTCAGCCGGCTAAAAATTGTCTTTCAGACGGCTGAAACATGTTTCAGCTGTTTGAAATACATAGACAGCTGAAAATAGACAATCAGTCAGACAACTCTCCATCAGCACAGACATCAGCTTTATTTTCATCCAAAACATTTAAGTAATCTTCTTCATTCTTATGAAAATAATAATGAAAATAAGCAAATAACCCCCCATTTGAATTCAAATAAAATATCAGAAAAATCAAATTCCCAATATATCAAAATCTCATTTTCCAGTTTTAGTACAAAATCCGTCTCCCGACAGATTTTCCTAAAACAAACATGTGTGGAACCCAATCCAAATATGCTAATAAAATCCCATAAAATCACCAATGTCTTATAATATTATAAACTCTCATTACCGCCAAAAATTATCTTTAAAAACGAAGTTTTACGAAAATTCATTTTTCTCCCAACACTTAGCCAAATTTCAGCAGCTTAAACCCTTAAGTTGCAAATAAGGCTAAACGCACTCGAAAGATACTTGATGCACAAAACAAGCATCAAAACACATCCGACACATAATATCATACACATGCATTACCCATGCACGAAGTCATCTGAAAAATTAAGGATTAACTACGTTAACCATAGATTAAGCCCTTAATACCTGATCGTGTCAAAATCAATTACCCGTAGGATGCAAAAATTTGTATATAGTGGTAGTACGGGTGTCGTACCACAAGGACTATACTAAGATTATTTTAATTTTGAAAACTGATTACTAAAATAATTCAAAAAGATGATTTTTGTAGTTTTGAACTCTATGTAATGCAAGCAAAATAAATTTATATTTTCTTCAAGAAAAGAAATACTTAGGGTATCGAATCCACCACTAATCTTGTATAAAAATGCTCTTATTGTAACGTGTTTCAAGAAGTTATTATTTGGTATGAGCAAGACTCATTGTAGCTACAAGCCCAATGACATCATCAAGAAAGGTTCATATATTTGTAAATTAGGCATAACTCATCAAAGATATAGCATGAACTGTCTCACCTACTCTACTCTAAACTAATTTGTGAGCACAACTCATCTTGTCTAAGCATGAATCATCTTAATCTCCAAATATATATACAGTGAAAACCATTGCATAACCATTGTATTTAAAATCACAGAAATTAAACACAATTTGAGATAAAAACACTAAAACTAATTGTATCAATAATACAATCCTTCTAGTTATGCAATCCTCATACACAAATAATCAAATCCATAACACAATACAATAAAATACACAATACTTGATTAGGGCTTCATCTCCACCCTAAGACAAAGATTAGTTGGCCATGTAGATAACCAAGAACTAGTTTCTCTCCTTTACCGTCTTTGTACCTCCTCCCCTTTCTTATGTGAATTCCCTTGGTATTTATAGGAGATGGGGAAAGGATCCAGCTGATCCCACAAGTCAAAAGCAATACCCACTTTCTTTGAATTCTTGGCTGCCCATGTTCTCACTTTGACAAATGCTGCCAGATTCAGATTTTTGCAAATAAGTCCACTTCCAGCTCATTTTTGACTTGGAAGACGTTTGAATCAGGAAATGCCATAAACTAAACAATTGTAGTTCTTTAAGTCCTCTTTCCAGAGCCACAAATTTCACCCAAATCAGACATGGGAATCACAAGTTATGGTCAGATTACCAAAACTTGGTCAATCTGTCCAGATTTGCTGCTGATTTTGGGATCATGAATTTCTTTGCTTAACTTGAATTTTAGCTGCTCAAATCTGCAAAATTGTTGACCCAACTCTTGTTGCAGCTCCATGAAATTTTAGGCAAGTGAGAAACCCATTTCAAGTTGCATTTATTAGCTTAAGTAGTCCTGATTGTCATCTTTTCTGGTATAAACTCAACAGCCCTGCAATAAATCAAGAACACTTTAAACACACCAAATTAAATATAATAAAATAACTAGAAAATATAAATTAGGGAGTAGTTTCAATGAATATTTTGTGCTTATTAATACCCTATTTAAAAATTACGGGTGTTACATGATTTCTTCTGCCACCAGAAATAACCATTGTCACCGATGATCGCATCCCCCACAACTAGGACCCTTTGTTGGTTGCAACTCGTTTTCAAAACTTTTATTACCACCATTCTCAACTCATCTTTAGTTCATTACTATTTGTGTAGTCTTTTGGTTTGTTGTTTTTTGGGGTTAGGTGTTAAGTCTTATTCTCTATTTTGCCATTGGGACCTTGGGGATTCTCTTTGTATGCTACTTACATCTTCATTAATAATATAAACTTTTTCTAGATCCAAAAAAAAAAAAAAAAAATTACCATAATTCTCATGTTTTTCTTCCAAACATATATCCTGGTTATTTTCAGTTGGGTTCATATAGTTTTTGCCATGAGGAAATATGCTAGGAACAATCCTAGCTTTGCAAGAACTTATCGTGAACCTACATGCCTAAGTGAAGAAACACTATCATTAAGTACATCACCAAATCCTTAACTATTACAAACCCCAACTCTTAAAGTTTCATAGTAAAATTTTACTACTTTATTGTAAAATTTATTTTGTAAAGTAGTAAAATTTTACTACTCTACTTCAGAAAGTAGTAAAATTTTACAGTTTTATGAGTATTACGTTAAACTATGTCAAGTAGTAAAATTTTACAATTTTAATTTTTTTAATAATTACCTAATTAATATGGATATTTTTTCGAATATGTCGACGAGTAGGTTCCAAAAATATAATTTTTTAACAAAATGGATATGTATATTGTAAGTTATAAGTTTTTTAAAATTATAATACTACAAAGTTAAGTTAGTTACATAGAATGCTCTTCATCTATACTACCTATAAAAAGATGAATGTGAGAAAAACTTTTGATTGACTAATATACTATTATTTTAATTTTTAAATACACAACTACCCTTCTGCATATATAGGAAATATAGCAATATAAAACACATAGCTTAATAAGAATTCTAAGGAAACTATAATTCGTATAATAATTAAATAAAACCAAACCCAAATAAGAATTCTAAGGAAACGAAAACTATAATTCATAAAACCCTAACAATGTTAACATATAAATACAAATAGAAACACATTATAAAAATCATAAAACCTTAACACAGGAAAGAACAACTACTTCTTCCTTCTTTTGCGTCTTCTATATGCCTTCATTACATCTCCTTTCTTCTGGTACTTTGTCTGGTATGTAGTTTTCAATAAACTTGACTCATATATACAAATTATGTTTAAACATTTAAATCTCTACCTGCATTGTATGATTGGACTTTTAAATCTCTATTTGAATCACAAAATTAGCAAGAAAAAGAAGAGAATCAAAGATGAATCAGTTGAATGAAAATAAAAAGACGCATGCTTGAACAAAGACAAATGAAAACCTAGATTAAGAGGCCAAAAAAAAAAAAAAAAAAAACTTGAATTGCATAAGTAAAGTTCTGAATAACACATATAATCTTTGATTATTTTCTAAGGATTCGCATATCAGAAAAAACTTGAATTGCATTATTGAACTTTTAAATTGCTACTGTTGCATAATTTTCATATTTTGTTGAGAATTCATATATAATCTCTAATTTTTGAAAATAATTAAGTCAAATTACCAAGAAAAAGAAGAGAATCAAAGACGATTCAATTGAAGGGAAATTAAAAAAGAAGTAGGCATGAACAAAAACAAAATCCGCCCAAAAAAAAAACACCATTAACGAATGCACAAGAAAAAAAGAAAATAAAAAGGGAAGTCTAATGAACCACCAAAAAAAAGTCCCTATCAAATCATGAGGTTTATGAAACTTTGCAATATCTACCTGCAAACCCAAAATACCAAACTAAACAAAAGAAAACCAAAAAGAACAAAAAGAAAATAAAATAACTTAGATCAAAACCCCAAAAAAAAAATGTTCAAAATCATTTTTAAAAAAAAAATGTACAGGCCCAAAAAAATAAAATCACAAGCAGTGATCCACCATGCATCGATGAATATATATATATATATATATATATATATATATATATATATATATATATATATATCTCGAAATCAAATCATAGTTTTTTTATTTTAAATAATGGTAAGTTGAGAAAAGTATATAGGACATACCTTAGATAAAAACCCATAGATTGATAACATCTATTGGTGCAACATTAATCGGTGGTGATCAAAACCCATAGATCTTGCAATTGTCAACCCAAAGACCATCAAGGAAACCAACCGACAAGGATTCAAACCATATAGGCAGACCATTAAGGAAACCAATTGACAATCATCGAAAGCATAGACCCAAACATGCGATTCACTGCCAGATGATGATAAGAGAGAGAGAGAGAGAGATAGAAAATTATTCTAAACTTCTGATGTGAGAAAAAGTTGCTGGGAAAACACAGATGATGGGACATGAGGGATGGGGTAGAAAAGAGAACCAGCTAAATGACATTTTAGTTATCACTTCCAAATGTAGTACTAAACAAAAGATATTGGCAGTCAATTTGTACCATGTTGATAGTTAATATTTAATAAGTTGACAAACAAACTTTATTTGGCATTATATTTGGAGGCGATTACCAAAAAGTCATCTTCTTATCACAGCCATCCAGATTCAACTAAGTTAGCAACTGTCAAAAAAATTGAACATCATGGAGTAAAGTGATGCCAACTTGCCAAGGCAATACATAAAAACGAGTACTCCCTCCGTCCCAAGAAGGTACGCCAAATTTTTAACTTTTTTTGTCCCAAAATATTTGGCCACTTTAAAAAATCAAATCATATTTTTTTTTGAGTTTCTTATACCCTTCGTTATTTCAATATTTACTTTCAACATAAAACCCAATACAAAAAAGATAAGGGTATTTTTGGAAAGATGGAACTTAATCAATGACAAGTCAATATAATGATTACATTTTCTTAAACTCCGTGTTTTGTCAAACGTAGCCTATCTTTATAGGACGGAGGGAGTGTTATTTTTTAATGAAAAATCAATGGTCCTTGAGTTTATTAATCTACCGGTTTAAGGTTTGCAGAAGTCTTTGTTTTAGACTTTACGTAAGCTATGTGTGTTCTCCTATCATTTCCCAAATAAAAAAATCATTAAAAACTAATTTACTCATAAATAAAATGAGAACATCCTAATCCCATAAATAATAGATTTTTAAAAGGGAAAAAAAAATCCTAAACATGTATATATTAGGAATATTATTATTTTAATCAAAGACCAATAGGAGTTCTGGATTTGCGTAAGTCTTGGTTTCGATCCTGTGTGAAGTATCTGTTTTCTCCTATGTTTTTCTAATACATATATATCAAAGACTACTTTACTCATAAATAAAATGAGAACCTCCCAATCCCATAAATACTAGATTTTTTAAAGGTGGTAGTGTAGGCCTTATTAAGAACTTGAGTCAGCTTCTGTAACATGAATCTACGGGAGGGGTGTAGATTGTAATACATCATAAAAAATTAAAAAAAAAAAAGAATGTCATGTTCGTAGGGTTTGCAAAACCACGCAAGTCTTGGTTTTGATTTTTGTAAGACTGATGTACTAATAATTTGTTATAAAATCTTTCAACTATGGCATAAATATGTTTTGATTGGAGAAAGAGACAAAAAGTGAAAGAGAGGGCCTTTTGTTTCAGTATTGAAAGTTTCACAAAGCCTTCAAAGAACCTATGTATAATGAAGTTTCAAAGATAATTTTAAGCACTATGATTTGGAAAAGATAATGAAAAAAAAATAGTAATCATATCAAAAGAAATAAAGGATTGAGTGATTAAAGTGCTTTCATCTTATACAAAGGCACGATAAAATTATTAAATTAAAAAAATTATTATCATTATTGAAAAAAATAATTTAACTCAAAAAAATTCATGTGCAATGCATGTGTGCACCAACTAGTAACAAAAAAAGGAGTGCCCATAGTAATAATAAGGGCAAACAAGGGATTTTCAAAAAATGTGTGATTAATTGATAAATAAGTTTTGTTTCATTGACTAATTGACTTAGAAAAACTCATACTTGATTAATTGCCAATATTTTACCAAAAAATGGACTATTCACCAATTTCCCCTTAAATAGACCAACTTGAAAAAAAAATGTGTTTATGCTTTACTTTCAAAACAAAATTGAACTTTTTAGCAAGAAAAATAAACTTTCCAAAAAGTGTGAAATCAAAATTTGCCAAATTTATCTTCACCTGACCAAATTTTCGACAAATTTAAACTCAAGATTACTCACTCAACAAGTAAGAATAAACTATACTATATATTATGTCATGGACGAAAAAATAGGTATCGGAATGGCTGGCCAAGTTATTTTGTTTCTTTCGTTTTGATCTTTGGCAAAGCGTGTGGACCATACCATTCTCTCTTATTGCATTAAGGGCCCGGCTATTGCCACCCCTCAATTTTATCAGCACCCCCACTTATTTTAGGGTTTTAAGGTTTTATGCAAAATATAAAAGGGTTTTATGAAAACAGGCCACACAGTCCACTAGAAGACATCATTTTGAACAACTTTGCAGAAGAAAGTTTTTCTAAAATCTATCATTTATGTAACTTTTTGGCAAAAAAAATGAAATAAAGACTATAAATGAACAAAAAAAATCTATCTAAACGATAGATTTTTGAAAAACTTTCTTTATGTAAAATTGTTCAAAATGATATTTTCTAACAGATTACTGGTTCAGTTTTCATAAAAAATCTTTTATATTTTGCCTAAAACCTTAAAAAAACTAATACAATTGGGGGTATTGATAAAATTGAAGGGTGACGATAGTCGGGTTCTTGTAATAATTTATTGAATATTTTAAGTTTTAAAACAGGGAACAACATCAAATGGACGGTATAATTAATGAGAATTTTAATGGCGGAATCCACAAGGTTATGAGGGAAACAAAAGCAAAAGGTCAGAAGAAAGAAAACAGAGGTCGTGGGTTGTTGATCGATGTTCTTTTGTTTCTTCTTTCCTATTTTATTATTAATTAGTTGCACTATTATTGTATTTGTATCGGTGAGATGCAATGTGACCAGCTGTGCCTCCAACAGTAATGCAATGAAGTGCCAGCGAAGCAATGTGCTTTATTTCTTGAATTGTTCATAGATGATCAGCTTTTTGGCTGCATCTGCACCTCTTCTTAAGCAAAAAGTTGTGTGGATGCAGACAAAATGGTGTGGAAATAGGCTCTCATACGGAGACCAGCTATTTTTTGGGTGATACTAATCTAGAAGAGTATTCGAATGAATCTCATGTTTGGCTTGTAACTTTGTAAGTAGGGTAAAAATGATCCATCGATATTTGCAAAAATTGCAATGATAAATTAATTGATAACAATGATAAAATTGCAATGACAGGGGAACCTTTTGCTGCAATCAAAGCTTTATGGCGACTTCTGAATCACTAGTTCCTTGTATGTTTTTGTACAACACAATTTTCACTTGCATTGCTAAACCCTGCCATTGGATCAAGAAATTATTGAAAATTGCCATGCAAATCAAGGGCAAGCTAAAGTATCCAAATTTTCTGCCCAAATAATGTGGCACCTGTCATATTGACCTACTATGAATAGTTATCCATTAAGTAATACAACATGTTTAAATTTTTTTTAATCCAAATTTACTTGACTAAATGATGTGTTAGTTGGACAAACCAATTAAAAGTTTCATTAAAGGAATAACTATCCAAATTGAGTTGATGCAATGATTTCCACGTTATTCGGGCGAACAAATTTGGGTATCTTTAGTTAAAAATAAATTAATGGTTTGATTCAATGAGGTGATGCATGTCCATGATTTTGAGTTCAAGACAAACACATTAAGAGGTTCATGTCTATAAAATTTCCAAAAACTTAAAACCTACATATAAGTATAAACTATGAAAAAAGAAAAAAAATATATATATATATTTGCTGGGGCCGGGGCCTCTCAGGTCTCTTCGTGGATTTGTCCTGGTTGGTGCAGTTTCTCAATATTTTCTCGCCTATTATACACGAAAATTATGTACATTAACTGAAAAGGAAAAAAATAAATAAATAAATAAAATTTCTAATTGTGCACACACATTTCTCTCTTTCATGTGTCAACTTGAGTGATCACTTTTATACACATAGCGAGTGCAACCAGTGGCAGATCTAGGAATTTATCCTAGGCGGGGGCGACTTTGTTTGGATGTAACTATTTAATTTTTTTCTAACTCTATAAATTAAATAATCATTTGAAGTAGCCTTCTTTATATAATAAAAATTAACAAGAACAAAGAAAATTGTTTAAACTTAATAATTAACACAAAAACTTAAATATTCATTGATAATATATATATATTTGATGAAATAATGTATGTATTAAACTAAAAAGGGGCATAGCCCAGGGACAGGAGATATAACTCGAGTAAAACATGAGTAAGAGCTATTTATATAAAGGGGAAAAAAAGGAAAGAGAGAAGAGTAGGAGGGTCAATTATAAAATCAGAGGGCTCAAAAATATATTTTAGAGGGGCCAAAAATATATTTTAGAGTGGGCATATTTAAAAATATAAGTAAATATGTATACTAAAAAAGAAAATTCCAATGAGTGAGGGGGGTCAACTGCCCCCTGGCACCCCCCTCCCTCCGCCCCTGAGTGCAACATTATCTTCTAATATGAGGGTCTATTTGGAAATTTCAAAAGCTAGATTAAACTAGGTCTAATTCATAATTATTACTCCCTCCGTTCTTAATTGACTGTCCGCTTTGAAAAAAAAAAACACATTTTTTTTAGGAGATCCCATTAAATGGTTTCAAATTAACATATATGTTTGAACATTCCAATTTTGCCCTCAAGTGTACAAAACATTGGAAAAAAAAAAGAAAGAAAAGAAAATACCCTTTCAAGGGTAGTTTAAGAAATCAAATAAGAAAAATCAATGGCTTTTTTAATGTGACAATAATTTTGGAATATCCCAAAAAGGAAAGGAAACCAATTTAATAAGAATAGAGGGAGTATTTGATTTTTAAGTAAACCAACTTGAAAAAAAAAAAAAAAAACAACTGTTTTTATATTTTATTTTCAAAACAAAACTGAATTGCTTAGCAGGAAAAAAAAACTTACCAAACAGTGAGAAATCAAAATTGACCAGACTTATCTTCATCTGATCAAATTTTCAAGTTTTCCGAACAACCCCTAAATAACATTAAATGAACCAAAAAGAATTAAGGAGAATAGTGGAGTCCACACACTTCTAGACCAAGGATTTTTAGGGGAGCAACCAACCAGAAGGTCACAAGAGTAAAGCAAACCAACCAGAAAGGCACAAGAGGGAAAATAGTTTTTATTTTATCTTATTTTATCTTACAATTGATATGATTATCCATATTCCCAACCAATATCAAACAAACTTAAACTTGAGAAAATACTAGACTATTATGTCATGCACGAAAAAATAGGTATCGGACTAGCCGGCCAAGTTATTTTATTCCTTTCGTTTTGATCTTTGGCAAAGCGTGTGAACCCTACCATTCTCTCTTATTGTATTAATTTGCTGAATATTTTAAGTTCTAAAACAGGGAGCAACATCAAGTGGACGGTATAATGAGAATTTTAATGGCGGAATCCACGAGATTTTGAGGGAAACAAAAGCAAAAGGTCACAAGAAGGGGTTGGGATCCCCTCCAGTCCCTTTACTGTCCATTTTACTCCATTTCACGGCCTGGAATGTGTCAATAGAATCTAACAGTGATCATTCTGCCACGTCATCGAAGGCATTAACACTTCAATTTCTCATGGCTAACGGCGTTACCTTGCTAGAAAAGAAAGAAGTATGAATGGCGGCCGGTCATCTCCATTGCCGGCGATGATGTCCTCTTCTCACCTCCTCACCACACCATGACATGTTATTGTCGTGGATTTTCTCCACCATTAATGTCATCCTGCAATTAAAACGGCCCATCTTTTCTCCATCTCCACAGAAGCTTGCAGTAAGAGGCACCTTCTTCCACCGTCAAAACCCAACCTGCAAATTTGATTAGCCCCATCTTGGGCCAACATAATACCTACCATGAATGTGGCTTTTGTCCACCAATATATTGGATGTGGGAGAATAGGGGAAAAACTAGAAAAGACAAATAAGATCAATTTGTGATCATATTTACCGGTGACGGTTGCCGGAAAATCTCCATTACCAGCAATCTATATATATACTATGGGAGTGGGGTCTTTCAAAAGCTAAAACTCATCTTACGACTCATCATTATTCATGAAACCTTCGTCTTCATTGATTGGGTATGTCGTCAATGATAATTAATTGAGGAGAAAATGGGTCCGATAGTCGGCTACTCCATTTAGAATTTGCTGTCCACGTTAATAGACAAAGTCACCGTTACTCCGTTAACATTTGGGAGTTAGTAAATTGGATGATGTGGCAGCACATAAACCGCTAGATCAGTTTAAGTTGACATGTTAAATTTCCAGCCGTGAAATGGACCAAACTTTCGAATAGAGGACTGGAGAGGAGCCGCTCCCCACAAGAAGAAAACAGAAGTCGTGGGCTGCTGATGTTCTTTTGTTTCTTCTTTCCTATTTTATTATCTAGTTGCGGGGTGAGATATAATGTTAGCAGTTGTGCCGCCACCCGTAATGAAATGGAGTGCCAGCCAAGAATTGTGCTTTATTTATTGAATTGTTCATAAATGACCAGCTTTTTTGGCTGCATCCACCCCCTTCTTCTTAAGCAAAAAGTTTGTGTGGATGCAAGCAAAATGGTGTGGAAATAGGCTCTCTTACGGAGACTAATTTTTGGGCGGTACTAATCTTTGAGAGGTGTTTTGAAAGCAAATCAAAGAGAAACAAACCATCCATTTTTCATCTAAAATTAAAGAGTTTTTGAATGAATCATGTTTGGTTTGTAAATAGGGTGAAGATGATGATCCATTTAGGACGATGAAAATGACGAGGACAAGGAGAACGATTATGGTGTGGTCACCTGGGGCAATAAATTATACCAAAGCTGTGACAAATTACCACTTTGAGAAAATGAGTTTGATGGATTTGATCAACATGGTGATTGTTAACTGGTTAATTACCTTTTTGGGATTGCAAGACATACCAAGTACCAAAAAAAAAAAAAAAAAAAATTATGTCGTAACACCATACACACACTGTTTGAGTGTGATCTGGTATACCAACTGGATGACCCATCTTTTTTTTCCTCCCTCTCCCTTTTTTTTTTTTTTTTTTAATATTTTAAATGACGGATTATGCCTTACTGGTCAACAAAAGTGACCTGTCACTTGGAAATAAAGGTTCAACTTTTTATCCTTCCACCTTAATCGCTTTCTCTATATGCCTCTCACAAGTCACAGGAAGGAACATTACAAACAATAGTTTAAGGGGTTATTATTCAGTTCTAAAGTTCAAAAATTGTATAAAACTGGCCTACAGTTTGAGGATTTCATGTAATTTAATTACTTAATTTAGTCGATTACTTTATTACTTAACAATGTGCTTTTTTTTTTTTTTTTTTTTTTTTTTTTTGGTGAGTAAGCAAAATTTATTAGTAAGAAAGAAAATAGGAAACAAGGAAAGAAGAAGAAAAGAAAAGAAAGTTTGTCTGGTCTTGGCGGCTTATCAATATCACAAACCAACTCACAAACAAGCATTAAACATAAATCTATAGCGATGCATTCCATTACAATATTGGAAAATAGCAATAGCAAGAAAATCTGATGTAGATGACCACCAAGAAAAAGATCGGACTACAACACCTTTATTAGTTTGCTGAACAATTTCTTTCTCGGTAAATATGGTAGTATCAATAAGTCATATGCCTTAGACAATGTAGACAATTAGACTATAGAACTCGGAACAGGTATGGAATGGACGGATGGCCATTAGAAAGAAAATTTAGAATCAAAGATGAATCACACTCAATCGATAAAAAATGCCACACTCTCTGTGCCACACTCAATCCGATGTGCTTAATCAGTTAATAATGAAGGTTTTTATTAATTTTACGATTTCTTATTGAAAGACATTAGCTTATGAAAATTATATTTGACCTTATCTCTAATCAAACAAAAATAATTACAATAAGAGGGTCGTTTGTAGTGATATTTCTTTCTTTAAAAAGATCAGGAATAAAGATGTAGGGCACTAATTTTTGGACCAAACAGTGAAAGACTCAAAAGTAAGGAAAAATTATAAAAATTGTAAATTACACTAACTTCTTCTGGTGAAATTTCAATGACTTCATTTGACATTTCAAAAATGGTACTAGCTCTTAAAAGTCTACTGAAATTAACACCAACCATCCCTCCATTAGTCCTGCTGCCACGTAGCATAAGAAAAGTCGATTTTCCCTATCTGGAGGTTGACTGAGATGGTAAAATCCTCAATACAGTCTATGAAAGAGCTCATATATATCTTGATCGATACCTTTTTTTCCCCCAATACATACAAATTATTCCGGAGCAGGTTTTTTTTTTTTTTTTTTTTTTTTGAGATTTGCACCCACTGCACGCACAAGATTGGCACTGTGTTTTAACCCCAGTGGAAGACTAATTAAAGACCAATGCATTGTGGACTCAGAATTGCATAGGAGTGATCAAAATTAAAGGAGCCAATTTTTGATCAATTGGAGAGCAGGCATTGTGAGGATCAAGCAGGCAGAGACTAGCTATAATGTTTGAAGAATGCACTGATGATGCAAGAAGAGAAGCTGAAGGCCTAAAATCGTATTGCAATCACTAAGAACTAAAAAAAAAAAATTGAAGAAGAAGAATATACGAGTTGGATCACAAATTTTGTTTGGCTTAGGCAGAGCATATGCGCAAACAAAATTTTCTTTTTTTATAAAAATATATTTAGAAGTAGACCGATCAATGGATCCCATAAAATTTACTCACATATTGATTTTACTAAGAATTCTCTAATTCAGAATATGCAATCTAAGCCAAGGGCAGCAAGTTAGCCCAAATTGGCGTAGCTCTCAAAGGACTTCAATAGTAGTGGATTGTTATCACTTATCAAGACCATGATAATCAATTTAAGAACACTAATTTCTACACACAATACCTCAATTGCCCAACACATCCCCCACGAATTTGTATTTATTTTATATCATTTTGTTTTTTAGAACTTTTATGCCATAGACCATGGTCAGGGGTTTAATTCAAGAAGAAAGGCAGCAAGGGTAATTTCCAATCGTTTTTCTCCTTAACTTAACAGGTGCCAGGTATTTCACAAATTGCAATATAGTCAAGAAAACCCTTAATAATTGAGTCCAAGATTCTCAGCATCCGATGTTGTAATTCCCCACCATTTCCTTTCCGTGTGAGGGCCACCACCCACTATGGCACCGTGCCACCGTCCCAACACTCTCAACCAGTCATCTATGTGTTCGCACTAAAAGTGGTCTTCCTAGGTCGATGGATTTTGCGGGCGTGCCAGGGCCAAGTTCAGCCCAAAAGTTGTGCGTTCACAACCCCTTACGATTTGAGAATGGATTGATAGGCGATTGCGAAAGGAAAAGGGGTTCTTCCTTTTAAGTTCTGGCGTGAATGACAAAAAAGAAACAAAAGAACACATGAGCATTAATCTGAAATCACAAGAGAAGGAATACGTTACCAAACATGATTTGGAAAAGCAATCCACAAAGCTTGAACTTCACACGAACTAAAGAACAAGTACACTGAAATTGTTTGCAAGATCGAAAAGTAACTGAATACAAGAAAGTGTTTGAAAGCTTGTCTAATTAAAAACTACTCCTATGTTTGATAGATCCTGAGAAGGATTGATGGTTGAGGAACCCTTTCTTCATCTTCATTTCTGAAATTTATAGACAGCAGCCAATTCCAACTGACTGGAAGTTACTAGCGGTTTCCTCCGGCCTGTGAAAATAACTACCTGGTAGTTATGCACATGTGGAAATTCCCAATACTGTTAGGAGTTACTTGGCAGTTTTTCTTCAGCCTTTAACTTGTGCCACCTATCCATTCTGCACTTTAGAAGATAGTTGGAAGTTACTGGCAGTTACTTCTGGCCTGAACAAATAACTGTCTGGTGGTTACCTTTGGCCCATGAAATCTCGCCACCTGTCCACTTTTAACTTAAGAAGATAGTTGGAAGTTATTGGCAGTTACTTCTGGCCTGTAGCAAAACACCAAGTGTTCCCCCATGACTTCAAACCGCAAAACCACTAACTTCCTCATGATGCATGTTCTCCCATCTGAACTCACCCATGTTCTCCACTCCTCATCTTAAAACCACTCAGAACAATTGACATGTGTCTGTCCTTCAACAGCCAAATACCCAACCAATCAAATAACTCCAAGCACACGTGGACCAATGATGTTTAACCCCACTAAAAACAGATTTTGAGGGAAACACTTTGCCCCCTCATCATCTATTTTTGAAAAAGGTTTGAAATGATAGATGATGAAAACCCCCTGGTGCATGGCCTGACAACAATAAATTAGAGTCATTTTCTTCAGCCTGCAAAAACAAAGATACTACAATGAATCCTTCAGTCTCTAAGACCGAAGATACATTATGCCCACTTCTTTTGGCCTGAGATTCTTTCTATAGTATTTTGATAATTCTTCGGTCTGAAAGACCGAAGTAACATTTTTAGTTTCTCTCAAGCCTTTGTGATTCCCTTTTCAAACAGAACTATTCGGTCAAAATGACCGTTTTGGCCATTTCCATTGGCCGATAATATTCTGACTTCTTAATCAACCATCTCATTTTTATCATATCCTGATGGCCTCTAGAAGTCCATTCAAGATGCAAGATCATAAGAGATAAATGGTTGAACTTCAAATTAAATTCATGCTCAAAAGTTCCTCCAACCATATTGAAAATTTTTCCTCGGTCTAAAAAAACCGGAGAATGTTTTACTTTAATACACTCAATGATGAGAAGTAAGAATGAGTACTGCTCCCCATAACCTTCATTAAACATATTTTTCTCATCACTTCGATTAAAGATTGAAGGTTTATAACCAATGCCATTTCCCTGGCCGATGACATTATGATAGGCCGGTGGCAATAAATCCAGGCCGTTATTAAATTCCAACGACCTTTGTAGAACAATTTGTGACTCGATTGGAGTCCTAACTCCTTGGGGCTGCTTTTTAGGCTTTGGTGAAACTGGCTCTTGAGTGAATTGATCACTCGGCCTTGAATTTGCCTCAAATAAAGGATTTACAATTCCTTTAACTTCTTCTTTTTCAGGAGTCTGAAAAACAATAAAATTATGAAAATTGCTACGGCCTAAAAGTTCCTGGCCGTTTGAATTACCAATCTTCTTGCCCCCTCCCCCCTGGGAGGTCTCAATTGCAGGTTGGTCTACTTGACCAGCCCTAAAAGGTGGAGGCACATAAACTTCATCAGGCCGAGAAAGTGGTGACCCTGAAGAAGGATTAACAACATTCACCCCACTAGCCTTTTCTTGGCTTGAGTCCATAGGACTCTTGCTTGGTTTTTCTTTGTCTAAGAGTGCTTGAATAGCATTGGTCAGCAAACCAAGTGCCAATTCATTCTTAGTTGTTGAAACTTCAATGGTCTTAGACAATTGACGAAGAACTCCAGTCTGCTCATTAGAATTTTTCTTACTTGAGATCACAAGGCCTTGCATAGCCTCGGACAGATCCCTGGACATATCCTTGATGGAATTGTCCAACCGTTCTAACATGGAGAATTCCCTAATAGAGATATCCTCAAGTAGGCATTCGTCCTCAGAAGGTTGTTGTCCTTCCAAGGCGCTTCTAGTTGCACGAGTGTTTCTTTTTGACATTGACACCTACGGTCCCACCGGGCGTGCCAAAATGGTGTTCGTACAAAAAACTGTGTTCTGAGGCCGATGAATTTTTGGAAGTTATTGGCAGTTACTTCTGGCCTGTAGCAAAACACCAAGTGTTCCCCTATGACTTCAAACCGCAAAACCACTAACTTCCTCATGATGCATGTTCTCCCATCTGAACTCACCCATGTTCTCCACTCCTCATCTTAAAACCACTCAGAACAATTGACATGTGTCTGTCCTTCATCAGCCAAATACCCAACCAATCAAATAACTCCAAGCACACGTAGACCAATGATGTTTAACCCCACTAAAAACAGATTTTGAGGGAAACACTATGCAATACTTTTCCACATATTCCCCTTTCCGTGTGAGGTCCACCACCATTATTATGGCACTGTAATTGATTCACCAACAACCAACAGAGTCTGAAGTCTTGGCACTGCAATTCTGTAAGGCTTTCACAGCAAAACCATTCTCTTCTCATTTTCACTTTGTTATCCCTTCCTTCCTTCCTTCCTTCCTTTTTTCACAGAGCAAACATGGCGGAGATCTTTCTGTCTGCATCCATTCAAGTCTTGTTTGAGAAGTTGCTCTCGCCTGACTTCATCAACTACTTTTCACGAGGCGAGGGAGTCCATACTGCCGTGAAGAAGTGGACGACGATGCTGATGAAAATTCAGGCAGTACTTACTGATGCAGAGGAGAAGCAGATTACAAACCAGGCAGTGAAGATTTGGCTGGACGAGCTCCGTGATTTGGCTTACGATGTGGAGGACATATTGGACGAGTTTGCCACCGAAGCTTTGCGACGCAATTCGATGGCAGAACCTCAAGCTAGCACCAGTAAGATTCAAAGCCTCATCCCAACTTGTTGTACTAGTTTCAAGCCAAGTGCTGTTATGTTTAATTTTGAGATGAAGTCCAAGATAAAGAAGATCACTGCCAGATTAGAACAAATTGTGACACAGAAAAGTCTGTTGGAGTTGAGAGAGAATGTTGGAGGAATGTCTAACAGAGCAAGAGAAAGATGGGAGACGACTTCTTTGGTAGCTGAATCTCGTGTTGTTGGCAGGGAAAACGATAAAGAGGCAATATTGGAACAGTTGTTTAGCGGTGAAGCAGGTGCCGATGAAGTCTGTGTGATCACTATAATCGGCATGGGAGGTGTTGGCAAGACAACTCTGGCTCAGATGGTCTACAATGATGACAAAGTGAAGGGAAATTTTGATATGAAAGCGTGGGTTTGTGTTTCTGAAGAGTTTGATCTCATTCGGGTAACAAAAGGAATTCTAGAGTCATTCAATTTGCAGGCTTCTGATCTCAACAATTTAAATTCTCTTCAAGAGAGATTGAAGGAGATTTTGTCCAAAAAGAAGTTTTTGCTTGTCTTGGATGATGTTTGGCATGAAAACTACGAGGACTGGACAATCTTGCATAAGCCTCTCACAGCAGGGTCTCTAGGAAGTAAAATTATTGTAACAACTCGCAATCAGGGCGTTTCACAAAAAATGAGTACGAGTCCATCTTTCCATTTGAAGGAGTTATCAGAAGATGATTGCCTTTCTATATTTACCCAACATGCTTTGGGAACAAGAGGTTTCGATGCCCATCCTAACTTAAAAGAAACTGGTGAAGAAATAGTGAAAAGGTGCAAGGGCTTGCCATTGGCAGCAAAGGCCCTCGGAGGCCTTTTGCGCTCCAACATAAACCTTGATGAATGGAAAGATGTGTTAAATAGTACTATATGGGGTTTACCAGAAGAAAAGTGTGGCATTATTCCAGCTTTAAGATTGAGTTATCATCATCTTCCTTCACATTTGAAGCAGTGTTTCGCTTACTGCTCAATACTCCCAAAAGACTATGAATTTGAGGAGGAAGAATTAATCTTGTTATGGATGGCAACGGGTTTGCTGCAACAACAAGATGAAAGCAAGCAAATGGAAGAGATAGGAGGAAGGTATTTCCGTAATCTATTGTCAAGGTCATTTTTTCAAATATCAAATATCAATAAATCAACATTTGTGATGCATGACCTTATCAACGATCTAGCTCAATGGGTAGCAGGAGAGACATGTTTTAGGTTGGAGGATACGTTGGATGATCAAAAGCAATGTGAAATTTCAAAAAAGGCTCGCCACTCTTCTTACATTGGAAGCTATTGTGATAGGATTGAAAAATTTAAGGCCTTCATTGAAGTCAAGAGCCTACGGACCTTCCTAGCAGTAATGGTGCCATATTGGTCGTACTTAACTAATTATGTTCCTCTTGAATTGTTGCCAGAGTTACAATACTTAAGGGTGATCTCCTTGAGAAACTACCGCATCACCGAGTTGCCAAATTCAATTGGTGACTTGAAACATCTGAGGTATCTCAATTTGTCTGGCTCTTTTATCGTTTGTTTACCAAATTCAACAAGTACCCTCTACAATTTAGAGACGTTGATATTGAAAAATTGTTCTAGTCTCAAGAAATTGCCAACAGCAATGGAGAATCTAACCAACCTACGTCTTCTCGATATTACAAATGCAAATTCAATAAAAAAGATGCACCGCGAGTAGGTAAATTGACAAATCTCCAAAAATTGTCAAATTTTATTGTGGGCAACAATAGTGGAGGAACTGGGATAATGGAGTTGATGAATTTAAAGCATCTCCGGGGGACACTCTTCATTTCAAGGTTAGAGAATGTGATTGATGCTCAGGAGGCAAGGGAGGCCAATTTAAAGGATAAACAAGATCTCAATGTGTTAACAATGGGATGGAGTTCCGAATTCAATGATTCAAGAAAAGAAAAAGTTGAAAGAGAAGTGCTTGACATGTTACAACCTCATAAGAAGTTGAAAGAGCTCACCATCAAGTGCTATAGTGGTACAATGCTTCCAACTTGGGTAGGAGATCCGTCTTTCTCTACTCTGGAGTTCCTAAGGTTTGAAAATTGTGTAAAATACACGTCTTTGCCACCACTCGGACAGCTACCCTTGCTAAAAAATCTTTGCATGGAAGGAATGAATGGAATAAATATTGTGGGTCTTGAGTTCATTGGGGATGGTTGTCTAACGCCTTTTCGATCATTGGAAACTCTAATTTTTAAGGATATGAAGGAATGGACGAATTGGTCTCCTTTTGTAATTGATAGACGGGTTGAAGTATTTCCTTGCCTACGCGAGCTTTCCATTTTGAGATGTCCCAAATTATTTGGAAATTTACCTGACCATCTTCCTTCCTTGGAAAAACTCATCATCAATAGTTGTCAACAACTGGCGGTTTCAATTTCTAGCCTCCCAAAGCTTTGCGAATTAGACATCAAGGAATGCCAAGAGATGGTGCAAAGAAGCACAAACCACCTCGACTCACTCAAGTCCATGGTCCTTTCTAATGTTTCAGAGTTCACATGTCTAGCAGAAGGGTGTTTGCAAGGTTTAACAAAAGTAGAAGATTTGACGATCGTTGGTTGTAATGAGTTGACGTCTCTGTGGCAGAAAGAGGCGGGATTGCTACAAAACCTCACCTCCCTTCGTCGGTTGAAAATCAAGGATTGTCCTAAATTTGATTCCTTGGTGGCAGAAGTAGAGCAGCAGCAGCAGAGGCTGCCTTGTGGACTTGAATCTCTTGTATTAGAATCGTGTGATAGTCTTGAGAAGCTGCAAGGTTTGAATATCCTCACATCCCTTAGAGCGTTGACCATCAAGAATTGTCGGGAACTCGTGTCCTTTCCGGAGACAGGTTTGCCATCCATGTTGAGAGAACTATGGATTAAAAGTTGTGATGCTCTGAAATCCCTACCGTTGATGCATTGTAGCAACGGTGATTGTTCTCTTGAAGGATTGCATATATGGGAGTGTCAAAATCTCACGTTCTTATCGTCAAGAGGTGAGTTACCCGCCTCCCTTAAAAACCTCTCTATTAGTCATTGTCCAAAGCTGGAGTCAGTAGCGGAGAGGGTGCACAATAACACGTCGTCTCTGGAAATAATTGATATCAAGAATTGCGAAAGCCTTAAATCCTTACCCGAAGGCCTACACAACCTCACCCATCTCTCTTCTATTCAAATAAGGTGGTGCTCAAGTCTTGTTTCTTTTCCGGATGGAGGATTTCCCTCCACCACATTGAGACGGCTTTCGATTTGGAACTGTGAGAAACTGGAGGCCCTGCCTGACCGCATGCACGACCTCACTTCTCTTCAACTATTGGAAATAGAGGGATGTCCAGGCATCGTATCCTTTCCACCAGAGGGTTTCCCCACCAGCCTAACATCACTTTATCTCTACGATGTCAACATCTGTAAGCCCCTGTTTGAGTGGGGATTACACAGACTCACCTCTCTTCGATATCTCCACATTAGAGGTGGATGTCCAGATCTGGTGTCCTTTCCAGAGAAGGAGAAGGGTATGAGTCTGCCCTCCTCTTTAACCCTCCTGGCGATCATGAATTTTCCAAATCTAGAATACTTATCCTCCAAGGGATTTCAAAACCTCACCTCTCTTACATCACTGTCTATTTTGGGTTGCCCTAACCTCGAATCCTTTTCAGAGGTGGGGCTGCCTCCCTCGCTCTCCAAGGGCTTGTTTCAAAACCTCACCTCTCTTGAATATCTGATGATACGCAATTGCCCTAAGCTCAATTCCTTTCCGGATGAGGGGCTGCCTCCCTCACTTCTGCAACTACATATCTACGAATGTCCATTGCTAAAACAACGGTGCGGAAAGGATAAAGGACGGGATTGGATCAAGATTGCTTACATCCTTTGCGTCAAGATAGATGAAAGGTTCATCTACGACCCAGAAACCTAATACTACGGCAGAGGACTGTCCCTTCTTCCCTCGTTTTATTCCTTCAGCCCCAGGTACGTCAGTCCTAAACAACCTCAAGCATTATTTATATACTTTCTCACATATAATATAATAATATATATAGCAGAGACTATCCCTTTGAATTTTAATGAAAACTGAATTCATTGAACTTGCACATGTATTCATTAAAACCCGAATCCCTGATGCAATATATTGAGAATCGAATGACTCTAACAAAATGGTAATATTTCTATTTAGAGAAATCTCAATCAATACGAGAAGCACCAACAATGGATTCTTTTTTCATGTCATGTAAATTGGATGGGCCTTTGCAATTGACCTCTGAAAGATGGAACAATCAGAGGGAGAGAGTTTTATCAATTCTTCCAAACTATTGATCTTTCATGCAGAATCTCATATATTTTTCTGCATTACTAGGCATTTTATTCACTAGCATAACCAGACCAAGTGCTGACTTTACATGGCTTTGTCTGCAAACTGTTTAATGATTCACTGGTGAAACATTTTGGCAGCTTAAATTATCAAAATATTCATCACAAACTTTTTTTGCTCAGTTATAGTTTCCTCTTTCTGTTCTAACAGGTTTTTTCAATATGTTGTAATTAATTATGCGGATGAAATCAAGACCCGCCATAGCATGGGAATGTGAGTATGTCTTTATACAATAGTTCAAAAACTATTGCTGTGTAACATTGAGCTCTATTTTGTTCTATATTTTTGTATTTGTTTATTTATTGACGCTGTGTGGCTATGTTTTTTCTCCTTGTGAATACATTGTCAGCATTCCTTCGCTTTACTTCAATCATGCTCTAGTGTGGGATCTGTACAATCTAACGACAAGATATCCTTCAATAAAGTCTGAGGCTGTGATCTCTGATGATGATTCCTTGGGTTTCTAAAGGAATTTCATATTGCAAAGGTCAGGATATAGGAAGAGTACAAAATAGAGGGAAAGAAAAGTCTTGCAAAGAAGCTTGAAAAGTACCAGAAGTTATTGAATTGCAGATTGGAACTCTCAAAGTCCAGAGTGAAAGGAGAGTGATCAAAGCTTCTCAGATGCTAATGCTGTGTTTGGTTGCTTGGAGACGGTAGGAATAGAAATGAAAATATAATGGGATCTTATTTTTCATTAAATGGACCCGAGAATGCAAAAACCCCACTTAGCTGAGCCTCACACATTTAACAATTGTAGACTGTTTAGTTGTTTGTCTTATGAAAATTGAAACAACCAAAAACTTTAGTTAAAAAAAAGTATTTCTTTTCATTAGCTTTGCTGACGAGTTTTTCTCTTTTGTGTTGTTTGCAGATTTTCACAGGGAGATGCATTGTGTTAATACTATATTGCTTGCCAATCCAAGGGTTTTCTGCTTTCATATGGGTTCTGTTTCAAATTGGGTTACGTCTATCAGGACTTTGATGACGCTTGTTAATAGACAGGTTTTTTTTTTTTCTTTTTTTTTGTGATTCTCTTTTACTTCTTGGTTTCTACCAATATTTCAAAAAGTGATCTTAACCGTGCCCAGTTAGGTTAGTGCTGATTATGAAGCAAAGTAATAAATAATAGCTTGTTTCTAAAAAAACCTTCGTTATCAGATAATGAATGAAGCTTCTTCTTTTTGATAGTTCAGTGCTGTTTGGCGGCCAAGTTTACCTTATTAATGTTTCCACTCTCTCAGCATCAAAGCAGAGACTTTATATGACAGAATTTTTTATAGCTGTCTCTATAGTTGAATTAATTGAAGTATCTTCAACTTCTTTGGAGGTTCTGTTTATATTAAGATTGGCTTACCCTTTTAATCTTAATAGATAAATAAATAAATAAATAAACCTCCCTAGCTTGCTGTAGGAGGCCTGTTAGACAAAGGTCCTAAGATGGTTACCGAAACAATGAGGCACAAAGTAGAAAATTTCATCCCTTTCAAATGAACCAGAGGCCAATTTCGAAAGATTTAATAAACTTTTGTTTCAAAAGTCGTTATCAAGGCTTTAATGAGCTTCTATTATTTTAAACTTTCAACTGATTTTGAGCTTTTTCAACTTGACATGTATATCTTTCAAACTGTCAACCATTCAATGGCGACCATGTTATTTATCCTTTCCACAAGAGGGTTTCCCCACCAGCCTAACATCACTTGATTCTGGTTTCTCAACATCTGTAAGCCCCTGTTTGAGTAGGGATTGCACAGATTCACTTCTCTTAGACAACTCTACATTTTTGGTGGATGTCCGGATGTGGTGTCATTTCCAGAGCAGGAGAAGAGGATGATTCTATCCTCCTCTCTAACCGACCTGGAGATCTGCGATTTTCCAAATCTAAAATACCTATCCTCCAAGGGCTTTCAAAACCTCACCTCTCTTGAATCTTTGTGGATTGAAAAATTCCCTAAGCTCGAATCCTTTCCGGATGACAGGCTGCCTCCCTCGCTACTGCAACTTCGTATCAGGGGGTGTCCTCTGCTAAAACAACAGTGCAAAAAGGATAAAGGACGAGATTGGCCCAAGATTGCCTACATCCCCTGCGTCTACATAGATGGCAGGTTCATCTATGACCCTGAAACCTAATATACGGCAGAGGAGTTGTCCCTTCTTCCCTCGTTTTATTCCTTCAGCCCCAGGTACGTCAGTCTTAAAACAACTCAAGGATTATGTAGTTTCTCACATGTAATATATAGTAGAGACTATGCCTTTAATCTTCTTGGTTTTTTTTTTTTGTTAATTTTTTTTAATGCAAACTGAATTCACTAATGCAATCCATCGAGAATCGAATGCCATGTAACAAAATGGTCATATTTTTATTTACAAAAATCTCAACAATGGATTCCGACCCCAAATTTTGCTCAATTTTGGGGGGAAAAAAATCTATTATTTTCTTTGCTTAATTAAAGTGGTATGCATCTCAACAAATTGTCTAATGATTTTGTGTGCATCTTAATGGTTTTAACCATGCCCCCTGCACTACCTTTGCCATAACTTTTTCTCTCTCACTCGTTACCTTTTTTTTTTTTTTTGGCTATATATTTATTGCTCAATGAAGCTCCAATTTTATGGTTCAGTGCGATGTACATGTAAAATAAAAATAGCAAGATATGTGGCCAGGTGATACCTAAACACAGAGAATGCCTATCTGCAAGGATATATCCATGTCCACATGGTATGCTGTTGTGGAACAAAAGGTTTAAGACTTGAAAGGATGCAAATTTCATATTTTTGCAACCTCATTAATTAATGACTATTGTAGCCTAATTTCTTGTGATAACATTGTTTGCATTCCCTAATTTTATCTCTGTCTGGGTTCCAGTTTCTTTTGGTCATGCATAACCTTTGAAATGTTTTGCACTTCCGATTGCTCTGAAGGTTCCATTGCTTCGTTTTGTGTTAGTACATATTTTGGCACCTCGAGTTCATTGGTATAACTGGCTTATTTAGTTTTTGAATTTTGCAAAGGCTTTTTCACCCACAATTTGAACCAAGAGGAGGCTTTTGACAGCAATTATGCCATCATACTCTCTCTTGATATTTTGTTCATTCTGTTTTCCTTCTACTTAGCTTAATGTAATAATCATTAGCTCCACGTTTGTATTAAATGTGTATACCAATCTCTTACCCGTCCTTAATATTTCCTTTTTTAAATGTGTATGTTATCAAGGAGACTGTCATGCCTGGATAGTGTCATATGTTTTAAAACATGCAGCAAAGCCGCAATCTTTTGCCTGGGAATTAAAATGGTTGCTCAAACAGTTGACTGGTGAGACTTCTTATCTTATTAAAAAGCTTCCCCTTTTGTATGTCATGTTTTGAGTCCCTTCATCTTATTCCATAGATAAACACTTGCAAAGCCTTAATTTTGTTACTTTATGTTGGATTCTGCATTTCTATGATAAAAGCTTCTCTTTTTGCATGTCATGTTCTGGGCTCCCATGTTCTTTCTTTCCAGAGACAAATAATTGCATAGCCTTGATATTGGTGCTTTATATTGGAGTATCACATTTTTATATTAAATTGTTAATGAATACAGCATATCATCCTAATTTTTTTTAGGATTTATAGTTAAATGGGGGACATGTCTTTAACTGAAAGGATAAGGTGGTACAGGTCCGATTTGGAATAGATGTGCAAATTGTAAACTAAAAACCTCCTATCTTCCTCTAGATTGGAGCTTTATTACTCAAATTAAAGTAGCTTTGTGGGAACCAATTAAAGTTATATTTATTGAATGGTATTCTGCTTCTTCAACAGATCACATCTGATTCTTGCAATCAACCACCAGGACGAAAGCTGTTACTTTTTCCAAGCAATTAATCTGATTTTGTCGTGGTAGTACACATTGGCAGATTTTTTTTTTTTTTTTTTTTTTCAGGTAAACAAACAAAAATAGGTACACCGGCAATTTATTAGATTTGCTTGTTTGGTTGCCTGAAACTGTTTAATGATTGAACTACTCTCAAAAGTTTCTTTGTTTACCATCATTGTAGGTTTAAACAAGCAGTTGAGTAGTCACAGTAGCACCAAGTGGATGTGGAGTTTAGGCAAATGAAAGTTCCAATGTCGCAAGTTAGTTTCCTTTCATTCTTATGAGGTCACTGTGATTTAATATCCTTCTGTGAATTTGAGCATAAGCTTAAGTTGTCCTGAAATTTGAACTAATTACAGAAATCTGAAGAAGCTTTGTTGTCTTATCTGATCTGTCATGCAAAATCTCATATATTTTCTGCATTACTAAACATTTTATTCACTAGCATAACTAGCTAGGCACATAACCAGCCTAGGTGCTGACTTTACATGGCTTTTTCTGCAAACTGTTTAATGATTCATTGGTGAAACATTTTGGCAATTTCTTTTGCTGCGTAAATTTGAACCCTCACTTTAAATTATCAGACTGTTCCTTCAAATTATAAACAGTTGTTCAACACTGACATTATTTGCTCAGTTATAGTTTCCTTTTTCTGTTCCAACAGGTTTTTTCACTATGTTGTAAATTTGTTATTAGGTGGATGAAATCAAAACCAGCCATAGCACGGGTATGTCTTTATACAATAGTTCAAAAATTTTTGCTGTGTAACATTAAGCTCTATTTTGTTCTAATTTGTTCTATTTATTTATTTATTGATGTTGTGTGGCTATGTTTTTCCTCCTTGTAAATACATTGTCAGCATTCCTTCGCTTTACTTCAATCATGCTCTAGTGTGGGATCCGTACAATCTAATGACGGGATAGCCTTTGATAAAGTCTGAGGGTGGAATCTCTGACGATGACTCCTTAGGTTTCTGAAGGAATTTCATATTGCAGAGGTCAGTATACGAGAAGAAAACAAAATAGAGGGAAAGTAAATTCTCGTAGAGAAGCATGAAAAGTACAAGAAGATATTGAATTGCAGATTGGAACTCTCAAAGTCCAGAGTGAAAGTAGAGTGATCAAAGCTTCTCAGACACTAATGCTTTGTTTGGCTGCTTGGAGAAGGTAGGAAAAAGAATGAAAATAAAAATGGATCTTATTTTTCATTATATGGACCTGAGAATGCAAAAACTAAATAGCTGAGCCTCGCGCAATTATTAAGCTCAATTGTAGACTGTTCAGTTGGTTTTCTTATAAAAATTGAAACAACCCAAAAACATTAGTTTTAAAAAGATTATTCTTTTCATCTGCATTGCTGATAAGTTTTTTTCTTTTTTGGTGTTTGCAGATTATCACAGGGGTGGCTCATTGTGTTACCACTATATTGCATGCCAACCTAAGGGTTTTCTTGTTTCACATGGGTTCCATTTTCAAATTTAGTCACGTCTATAGGGACTTTGATGATGCTTATTAATAGACTGGTTGTTTATTTGTGATTCTCTTTTACTTCTTGGTTTCTTCTACTGAAATTTCAAAGGGTCATCTTTACTGTGTCCAGTACTCCAGTTTTGTTAGTGCTGATTGTGAAGGAAAGTAACAAATAATAGCTTGTATCTCAAAAAGCATTTGTTATTGGATAATGAATGAGGGTTCCTTCTTTTTGATAGTTCAGAGCGACGTAATTCTGCCATCCACCATTTGTGTAAGCCATCTTATTACTGTTTCCACCTTCTCAGCATCAAAGCAGAGACTTTATATTACAGAAATTTTGATAGCTGTCTCTATAGTTGAATTCATTGAATTTTCTTCAATTTCTTTGGATGCTCTGTTTCTGTTAAGATTGGCTTAGCCATTTAATCTTTTTAAAAAAATAATTAAATACATAAATAAATAAAGAGGAGAGGAAGAAATGGCCCTAGCTTGCTGGAGGAGCCCTGTTAGAGGAAGGTCCGAAGATTGTACCATTCTGATATAGTGATATGTGTGTGTGTGTGGGTGGGGGTGGTTAGAATCGAGGGGACACAATTTTTTAGACAATTCTTAAGCCATTAAGTCGACATGATCCAACGGTTCTTAAAAAGGCCGATATGATTAAGCTCCATTCGATGTCGAATAAATCATCTCATATTAAAAGTTGTATGCAAAGCAATAGAATGCCCTCTGGTACATACCAAATGTTAAATGGGGGACATGTCTTTAACTGAAAGGATAAGGTGGTACAGGTCCGATTTGGAATAGATGTGCAAATTGTAAACTAAAAACCTCCTATCTTCCTCTAGATTGGAGCTTTATTACTCAAATTAAAGTAGCTTTGTGGGAACCAATTAAAGTTATATTTATTGAATGGTATTCTGCTTCTTCAACAGATCACATCTGATTCTTGCAATCAACCACCAGGACGAAAGCTGTTACTTTTTCCAAGCAATTAATCTGATTTTGTCGTGGTAGTACACATTGGCAGATTTTTTTTTTTTTTTTTTTTTTCAGGTAAACAAACAAAAATAGGTACACCGGCAATTTATTAGATTTGCTTGTTTGGTTGCCTGAAACTGTTTAATGATTGAACTACTCTCAAAAGTTTCTTTGTTTACCATCATTGTAGGTTTAAACAAGCAGTTGAGTAGTCACAGTAGCACCAAGTGGATGTGGAGTTTAGGCAAATGAAAGTTCCAATGTCGCAAGTTAGTTTCCTTTCATTCTTATGAGGTCACTGTGATTTAATATCCTTCTGTGAATTTGAGCATAAGCTTAAGTTGTCCTGAAATTTGAACTAATTACAGAAATCTGAAGAAGCTTTGTTGTCTTATCTGATCTGTCATGCAAAATCTCATATATTTTCTGCATTACTAAACATTTTATTCACTAGCATAACTAGCTAGGCACATAACCAGCCTAGGTGCTGACTTTACATGGCTTTTTCTGCAAACTGTTTAATGATTCATTGGTGAAACATTTTGGCAATTTCTTTTGCTGCGTAAATTTGAACCCTCACTTTAAATTATCAGACTGTTCCTTCAAATTATAAACAGTTGTTCAACACTGACATTATTTGCTCAGTTATAGTTTCCTTTTTCTGTTCCAACAGGTTTTTTCACTATGTTGTAAATTTGTTATTAGGTGGATGAAATCAAAACCAGCCATAGCACGGGTATGTCTTTATACAATAGTTCAAAAATTTTTGCTGTGTAACATTAAGCTCTATTTTGTTCTAATTTGTTCTATTTATTTATTTATTGATGTTGTGTGGCTATGTTTTTCCTCCTTGTAAATACATTGTCAGCATTCCTTCGCTTTACTTCAATCATGCTCTAGTGTGGGATCCGTACAATCTAATGACGGGATAGCCTTTGATAAAGTCTGAGGGTGGAATCTCTGACGATGACTCCTTAGGTTTCTGAAGGAATTTCATATTGCAGAGGTCAGTATACGAGAAGAAAACAAAATAGAGGGAAAGTAAATTCTCGTAGAGAAGCATGAAAAGTACAAGAAGATATTGAATTGCAGATTGGAACTCTCAAAGTCCAGAGTGAAAGTAGAGTGATCAAAGCTTCTCAGACACTAATGCTTTGTTTGGCTGCTTGGAGAAGGTAGGAAAAAGAATGAAAATAAAAATGGATCTTATTTTTCATTATATGGACCTGAGAATGCAAAAACTAAATAGCTGAGCCTCGCGCAATTATTAAGCTCAATTGTAGACTGTTCAGTTGGTTTTCTTATAAAAATTGAAACAACCCAAAAACATTAGTTTTAAAAAGATTATTCCTTTTCATCTGCATTGCTGATAAGTTTTTTTCTTTTTTGGTGTTTGCAGATTATCACAGGGGTGGCTCATTGTGTTACCACTATATTGCATGCCAACCTAAGGGTTTTCTTGTTTCACATGGGTTCCATTTTCAAATTTAGTCACGTCTATAGGGACTTTGATGATGCTTATTAATAGACTGGTTGTTTATTTGTGATTCCCTTTTACTTCTTGGTTTCTTCCAACGAAATTTCAAAGGGTCATCTTTACTGTGTCCAGTACTCCAGTTAGGTTAGTGCTGATTGTGAAGGAAAGTAACAAATAATAGCTTGTATCTCAAAAAGCATTTGTTATTGGATAATAAATGAAGGTTCCTTCTTTTTGATAGTTCAGAGCGACGTAATTCTGCCATCCACCATTTGTGTAAACCATCTTATTACTGTTTCCACCTTCTCAGCATCAAAGCAGAGACTTTATGTTACAGAAATTTTGATAGCTGTCTCTATAGTTGAATTAATTGAATTTTCTTCAATTTCTTTGGATGCGCTGTTTCTGTTAAGATTGGCTTACCCATTTAATCTTTATTAAAAAATAATTAAATACATAAATAAATAAAGTAGAGAGGAAGAAATGGCCCTAGCTTGCTGGATGAGCCCTGTTAGAGGAAGGTCCGAAGATTGTACCATTCTGATATAGTGATGTGTGGGTGGGTGGGTGGGTGGGGGTGGTTAGAATCGAGGGGACACAATTTTTTAGACAATTCTTAAGCTGTTAAGTCCACATGATCCAACTGTTCTTAAAAAGGCCGATATGATTAAACTCCATTTGATGTCGAATAAATCATCTCATATTAAAAATTGTATGCAAAGCAATAGAATGCCCTCTGGTACATACCAAATGTTGTTCTGGATTATAAGAGTACTAAAGTGCCCCCTGATTGTATCTACGAGCCCGACACATATATATAACTAGAGGACCAAAATGTCTAATGCCACATTGCAATGTCCAAAGAACAATTTAATCGGCTATTTTACACATCATGTGGATAAAATGGTTTTGCTGTGAAAGCCTTAACAGAGTTGCAGTGCTAAGACTTCAGAGTCTTCTGGTTGTTGATGAATCAATTACAGTGGTATAATGGTGGTGGACCTCACACGGAAAGGGAATATGTGGAAAAGAATGGCATATTCGGGAGGCTGAGAGTGTTGGACGGTGCCATAGTGGGTGGTGGCCCTCACACGGAAAGGAAATGGTGGGGAATTACAACATCGGATGCTGAGAACCTTGGACTCAACATCACCGGTGAGCAGGGGGAGAGAAGCAATTGACCATTCACCAGTGAGCAGCTAGCTAGCTTTTTGGCATACTAGGGCACGTGCCCGATGTGTGGGATAGTTGTTTGGGAGCGATTTTTATTTTTATTTTTTTTTTGGTAAATTGATGAAGTTTATAGTCTAAATTCATTAAATTTTTAGGGACTTTGGCCAGAAGTCCATAAAGTTAGACTTGTGTAGCCATAAGTCTATCATAAAATCTTATATAGCCAAAGGTCTCTCTTAGATATTTTCAGACGATATTACTCCTTCATATTATGTAACAAAAGGTTCTCTTAGAAAGTTACATATAATCAATGTAACTATTTTTTTATACATAATTTTATATTCATCATGAGTCTTTTCCCTAATTTTCCCAAAAAAAAAAAAAAAATTCAATTAAATTTGGGCAAACATCTACTTGTAACTAAAGTATATACTGAACCCACAGAAAAATAGTTACATGAAAAAAATTACTTTTAAATCAATTGTGACTGAATTTTAGTCGCAAAATATTTAAATCTTACAAATTTTTAGCTTCAAACACATCAATTTAACTGATTCAATAGTTACATCTAATAAATTTAATAATTTTGTATGGGAAATTGTACAAAATTGAACCCACATTAAAATAGTTACATGTTTATTTATTTTAGAACCGATACATGTAAATATGTAATCAATGTAACTATTTTTTTTTTATACATAATTTTATTTTCATCATGGGTCTTGTTTTGAAAGCTCGACGAATAGATTTCAAATATATAAATTTTATTGGAAATCGATTTCTAGATCAAAAGTTATGTCATTTTAAAATTTGAAAACAAAAAATAACACTTAAGGGTAAACTTGACTTTATACATTTACCACGGTTACAAAAGTAAACTCATTTTACTTAAAAGTGGACTTTTGGCTGCATAAGTTTGCTGCATAGACTTATGCCTCTATAAGTCCTATAAAAATAGACTTTTCGCTAATTTTCCCTAAATTTTTTCAGTAGCTTTGCCATGTAAAAATTTTGGACTTTTTGCTTGGCGTTTGGAAATTATGCGAAATGTAGGAATACTGATAACAAAATATGCATTTTATAAAACATATACAACAAAAAGTGACAGAGAACTAGAATGAGAGAGACTATCTATGCAATACTTTTCCACATATACCCTTTCTGTGTGAGGTCCACCACCATTATAGCACTGTAATTGATTCATCAACAACCAACAGACTCTGAAGTATGGATCCGGATTTTGTGCAGTAGCACCACTTTTTACTGCACCATGCAGTAACCATTGAGATCGCGACACATGACAAGTGAAGGCAATGGATGATTGTGGTCCAAAACACACAAAACGCAGGTCGTTTAAGAAACATTAACACCGTGTGGCGTTAACGCTTCAAGGTTCTCTCAGTTCTCTCTCTCCATCCCTACCAATCTAATCCACCGTCAATCCATGGCTCTCTTGTTTCTTGCCCTTACTAGTCCGGCGAAAAGTAGTCAAGAAAGGGAGCAGCACGTGAGGGAAAGGGGAAGGGCAAAGTCAGGCTAAGCACGTGAGGGGAAGGAGGGTGATATGTGCAACAAACAAGGGATTGAATGAACAAATAGGGGATTGACTGAATGCAAGATTACTGCCAATAAATGAGGTAAATATAATAAATTGTAATCCGTTACCAATTGCGGTCAATGGAAGAGTCAGTAAGTCAGGGAGTCTTTATTTGGGTCAATGGCTATGATTTAAGAGTATGAGTTGTCTGATAGCTATTAGAGGTTGTAATCTAAGAATGTGAGTTGCCTTGTAATCTATAAAAGGCTAATGTGTGGAAGGAGTCCATCTATCAGATTTGGTATCATCAAAGTTACTGAGAAGGTTTCCTCCTTGATGCGAGAATTTGCTTAATTCTTTTGTAATCTTCTTCTTGGTCTTATCAGAAGGGCAGAGGGGAAGGGAGAGGAGGGGAGAGAAGATGGCATTGGAGGGGATGCCGAATGAGGCGGCAAATCTGGTGATGGGCGGATGGATTTGTGGCCGGCAAAGCTCGCCGGAGAAAGTGATGGTGACAGTCTGGTGATGGCGGTGGCTATGCTGGTAGGTCTGCACCGGTGGATCGATCAACCCACCATCTTCGACAACGGCGAGGCGACAGGCGACAACCATCTTCTCTTCTTCTTCTTCTTCTTTCTTTCTTTTTTTTTTTTTTTTTTCCTCAACTTCAGTTGTCTTTTTTCCTCAAACAGTCATCTCCGACGACCCCTAGACCAGATTTGTTCCTTCAATTTGGTTAAGGGCTTTTGTTTTTGGGTATGAAATAAAAGGGAAAAAATTGGGTTTTTGCTTACAGTATTTGATTTAAAAAAAAAAAAAAAAAAAGAAGACAGTTGGCAGGAAAAAATGGAGTTGCCCGACGGTGCCGTTGATGTGCGGGTCTTGCTTCTTCTTCTTCTTCTTCTTTTACGTTTTTCTTTTGCTATTTTTTTTTTTTTTCAAGGACATTAGATCTGTAAAAAAAGAGAAACAAAAAAACAAGGGTCTTTGCTTTCAACGTTAAGCACAGATGTGAAGCTCAAATTAGATCTTGTATTTTTACCAAAAAAAAAAAATGAAAAAAAAAAAAGGGGAAAGATAAAAGGGTAAGACATACCTACTGAAGGTTGAAGACCATCGGCGGGATTGAGGTAGTCGACCGGTGAGCACCTCATCGGCAAAGGACGTCCCAGCTGAAAACACAGTCCTAACGCCGTGAGTTGTTGAGTTCCTGGTTAAACAGCTGTGTTTTGAGTCATTTTAGTCACCAGTCGTCCATTCCATCCCACTTACCACGTGGCGAGATCTCAACGATTACTGCACGATGCAGTAAAATGGTGCATACTGCACCAAATCCCGATCCCTGAAGTCTTAGCACTGCAACTCTGAAAGGCTTTCACAGCAAAACCATTCTCTTCTCATTTTCACTTTGTTATCCCTTCCTTCCTTCCTTCCTTCCTTTTTAAACAGTGAAAACATGGCAGAGATCTTTCTGTTTGCATCCATTCATGTCTTGTTTGAGAAGTTGCTCTCGCTTGACTTCATTAACTACTTTTCACGAGGCGAGGGAGTCCATACTGCCGTGAAGAAGTGGACGACGATGCTGATTAAAATTCAAGCAGTACTTACTGATGCAGAGGAGAAGCAGATTACAAACCGAGCAGTGAAGATTTGGCTGGACAAGCTCCGAGATTTGGCTTACGATGTGGAGGACATATTGGACGAGTTTGCTACCGAAGCTTTGCGACGCAATTTGTGGCCGAACCTCAAGCTAGCACCAGTAAGATTCAAAGCCTCATCCCTACTTGTTGTACTAGTTTCAAGCCAAGTGCTGTTATGTTTAATTTTGAGATGAAGTCCAAGATAAAGGAGATCACTACCAGATTAGAATAAATTGTGACACAGAAAAGTCTGTTGGAGTTGAGAACTCGAGATACTGCTGGAGGAATGTTTAATATAGCAACAGAAAGACGGGAGACGACTTCCTTAGTAGCTAAACCTCGTGTTTATGGCAGGGAAAAGGACAAAGAGGCAATATTGGAACAGATGTTTAGCGGTGAAGCAGGTGATGATGAAGTCTATGTAATCACTATAATCGGCATGGGAGGTGTTGGCAAAACAACTCTCACTCAGCTGGTCTACAATGATGACAGAGTGAAGGATTATTTTGATATGAAAGTGTGGGTTTGTGTTTCTGAAGATTTTGATCGCATTCGGGTAACGAAATCAATTCTAGAGTCATTCAATTTTCCGGCTTCTGATGTCAACAATTTAAATTCTCTTCAAGAGAGATTGAAGGAGAATTTGTCCGAGAAAAAGTTTCTGCTTGTCTTGGACGATGTTTGGCAAGAGAACCAGGAGGACTGGACAATCCTACGCAAGCCTCTCGAAGCGGGGGCTCCGGAAAGCAAAATTGTTGTCACAACTCGCAATCAACGTGTTTTACATACAGTGGGTACGATTTCATCTTTCCCTTTGAAGGAGTTATCAGAAGATGACTGTCGTTCTATATTTACCCAACATGCCTTGGGAACAAGAGGTTTCGATGCGCATCCCAACTTAAAAGAAACTGGTGAAGAAATAGTGAAAAGGTGCAAGGGCTTGCCTTTGGCCGCACAGGCCCTCGGAGGCCTCTTGTGCTCTAGTGTAAACCTCGATGAATGGAAAGATGTGTTAAATAGTACTATATGGGATTTGCCGAAAGATAAATGTGGTATTATTCCAGCTCTAAGATTGAGCTATCATCATCTTCCTCCACATTTGAAGCAATGTTTTGCGTACTGCTCAATACTTCCAAAAGACTACGAAATTGAGAAAGAATTGATCTTGTTATGGATGGCAACAGGTTTGGTGCAACAACAACGGGACGAAAGCAAGCAAATGGAAGACATAGGAGGCAGGTATTTTCGTGATCTATTGTTAAGGTCCTTTTTTCAAATATCAAATATCAATAAATCAAGGTATGTAATGCATGACCTCATCAATGATCTTGCTCAATGGGTGGCAGGAGAAACATGTTTTCAGTTGGAGGGTATACCCGAGGGTAAAAAGCAACACAAAATTTCCAAAAAAGGCTCGCCACTCATCTTATGTTGGTAGCTATTATGATGGAATAAAAAAATTTGAGACCTTTGATGAAGTAAAGTGCCTACAGACCTTCCTAGCACTACCACATAGTGGTGCCTACTTAACTTATTATGTTCTTCTCAACTTGTTGCCAGAGTTAAGATGCTTGAGGGTGCTCTCCTTGAGATATTTCTCCATCACCGTGTTACCAAATTCAATTGGTGACTTAAAACATCTAAGGTACCTTGATTTTTCTGGCACTAGTATCATATGTTTACCAGGATCAACAAGTACTCTCCACAATTTACAGACATTGAAATCAAAGAATTGTTTTCGTCTCAAGAAGTTGCCGAAAAATATGGAGAATCTAACCAACCTACATCTTCTCGATATTACAAATGCAAATTCAATAAAAGAGATGCCACCGCGAGTAGGTAAATTGACAAATCTCCAAAAATTGTCAAATTTTATTGTGGGCAACAATAGTGGAGGAACTGGGATAATGGAGTTGATGAATTTAAAGCATCTCCGGGGGACACTCTTCATTTCAAGGTTAGAGAATGTGATTGATGCTCAAGACGCAAGGGAGGCCAATTTAAAGGATAAACAAGATCTCAATGTGTTAACAATGTGATGGAGTTCCAAATTCAATGATTCAAGAAAAGAAGAAGTTGAAAGAGAAGTGCTTGACATGTTACAACCTCATAAGAAGTTGAAAGAGCTCAGTATCAAGTGCTACAGTGGTACAATGCTTCCAACTTGGGTAGAAGATCCATCTTTCTCTACTCTGGAGTTCCTAAGGTTAGAAAATTGTGTAAAATGCACGTCTTTGCCACCACTCGGGCAACTACCCTTGCTCAAAAATCTTTGCGTGGAAGGAATGAATGGAATAAATATTGTGGGTCTTGAGTTCAATGGGGATGGTTGTCTAACGCCTTTTCAATCATTGGAAACTCTAAGTTTTAAGGATATGAAGGAATGGACGAACTGGTCTCCTTTTGTAATTGATAGACGGGTTAAAGTATTTCTTTGCCTACGCAAGCTTTCCATTTTGAGATGTCCCAAATTATTGGGAAATTTACCTGATGAAAAATTCATCATCAATAGTTGTCAACAACTGGTGGTTTCAATTTCTAGCCTCCCAAAGCTTTGCGAATTAGACATCAAGGAATGCCAAGAGATGGTGCAAAGAAGCACAAACCACCTCGACTCACTCAAGTCCATGGTCCTTTCTAATGTTTCAGAGTTCAAATGTCTAACAGAAGGGTGTTTGCAAGGTTTAACAAAAGTAGAAGATTTGACGATCGTTGGTTGTAATGAGTTGACGTCTCTGTGGCAGAAAGAGGCGGAATTGCTACAAAACCTGACCTCCCTTCGTCTGTTGGAAATTAAGGACTGTCCTAAATTTGTTTCCCTGGTGGCAAAAGAAGTAGAGCAGCAGCAGCAGCAGCAGGGGCTGCCTTGTGGACTTGAATCTCTTGTATTAGAATCGTGTGATAGTCTTGAGAAGCTGCAAGGTTTGAATATCCACACATCCCTTAGAGCGTTGACCATCAAGAAGTGCCGGGAATTAGTGTCCTTTACAGAAATTTTGATAGCTGTCTCTATAGTTGAATTAATTGAATTTTCTTCAATTTCTTTGGATGCTCTGTTTCTGTTAAGATTGGCTTACCCATTTAATCTTTATTAAAAAATAATTAAATACATAAATAAATAAAGAGGAGAGGTAGAAACGGACCAAGCTTGCTGGAGGAGCCCTGTTAGAGGAAGGTCCGAAGATTGTACCATTATGATACAGTGATATGTGTGTGTGGGTGGGTGGGGGTGGTTAGAATCGAGATGACACAATTTTTTAGACAATTCTTAAGCCATTAAGTCCACCTGATCCAACTATTCTTAAAAAAGCCGATATGATTAAGCTCCATTCGATGTCGAATAAATCATCTCATATTAAAAATTGTATGCAAAGCAATAGAATGCCCTCTGGTACACACCAAATGTTGTTCTGGACTATAAGAGTACTAAAGTGCCCCCTGATTGTATCTACGAGCCCGACACATATATATAACTAAAGGAGGACCGAAATGTCTAATGCCACATTGCAATGTCCAAAGAACAATTTAATCGGCTATTTTACACATCATGTGGATAAAATGGTTTTGTACTTTCTCCTCCCATGAAGCATATCATAGTTTACAAGGATTGAGCATTTGTGTCCTATTAATTTTTCTAAAGATAATTCATGAAAGTCAGAAAAACCTGACCAAATGATTGAAAGTTTAGAAAAATTGAGTTGTCTCAGAAAACATTATATTTGGTTAAACAAAAACAGTTTAGCTTTTGTTTGGATCTTAGAAAGTGCAACGGAACGGAAAGGAAAATCATTAAAATGCCTAAGCAAGGTATCCAATTTTAAGCAATTTAAAACATTTTCCTTCTCCTCTTCATCCTACTTTCCAAGATCCAAACTGGGCTATAGGAAAAAGTTAGAAACAAATTAGAAAGGCATGCAAATTATTGTGCATTTATTATCTTTGTCAAAAACAATATTTGGAAAGCTCAAATTCAATTCTTGAATTCTAGCTTTTGGATTTAAGGAACTTAGAGCATATGGGGGTGGTTTGCTCCATTTGGAGATTTCTTAAAGACCAACTTATTGGATATAATCTCTTGCTTATGGGTAAGCAGTCGTAGAAAACATTACCACTTTGAGAAAATGAGTTTGATGGATTTGATCAACATGGTGATTGTTAACTGGTTAATTACCTTTTTGGGATTGCAAGACATACCAAGTCCAAAAAAAAAAAAAAAAAAAAAAAAAAAAAAAGGAATTAAAGAAAATTATGTTGTGACACCATACGCACACTGTTTGACTGTGATCTGGTATACCAACTAGATGACCCATCTTTTTTTTCCTCTCTCTCTCAGTCTCTCCCTTTTTCTTTTTTGGGACAATGACGGATTATGCCTTACTGGTCAACAAAAGTGACCTGTCACTTGGAAATAAAGGTTCAACTTTTTATCCTTCCACCTTAACGCTTTCTCTATATGCCTCTCACAAGTCACAGGAAGGAACATTACAAACAATAGTTTAAGGGGGTTATTATTCAGTTCTAAAGTTAAAGAATTGTGTAAAACTGGCCTACAGTTTGAGGATTTCATGTAATTTAATTAATTAATTTACTCGATTATTTTATTACTTAACAATGTGCTAAATTTTTTTTTTTTTTTTTTTTTTTGGGTGCGTAAGCAAAATTTATTAGTAAGAAAAAAAATAGGGAACAAGGAAAGAAGAAGAAAAGAAAAGAAAGTTTGTCCGGTCTTGGTTTATAAATATCACAAACCAGCTCACAAACAAACATTAAATACAAATCTATAGCAATGCATCCCATTACAATATTGAAAAATAGCAGTAGCAAGAAAATCCGGTATAGATGACCACTAAGAAAAAGATCAAACTACAACACCTTTATTAGCTAACTTGTTTGCTGAACAATTTCCTTCTCAGTAAATATGATAGTATCAATAAGTCATATACCTGAGACAATGCAGACAATTAGACTATAGAACTCGGAACAGGTATGGAATGGACAGATGACCATTATAAAGGAAATTTAAAATCAAAGATGAATCACACTTAATCGATAAAAAATGCCACACTCTCTGTGCCACACTCAATCCGATGTGCTTAATCAGTTAATAATGAAGGTTTTTATTAATTTTACGATTTCTTATTGAAAGACATTAGCTTATGAGAATTATATTTGACCTTATCTCTAATCAAACAAAAATAATTACAATAAGAGGGTCGTTTGTAGTGATATCTCTTTCTTTGAAAAGATTAGGAATAAAGATGTGGGGCACTGATTTTTGGACCAAACAGTGAAAGACTCAAAAGTAAGGAAAAATGATAAAATATTGTAAATTACACTAACCTCTTCTGGTGAAATTTCAATGACTTCATTTGACATTTCAAAAATGGTACTAGCCCTTAGAGGTCTACTGAAATTAACACCAACCATCCCTCCATTAGTCCTGCTGCCACGTAGCATAAGAAAAGTCGATTTTCCCTATCTTGAGGTTGACTGAGATGGTAAAATCCTCAATACAGTTTATGAAAGAGCTCATATATATCTTGATCGATACCCCTTTTTTCCCTAATACATACAGATTATTTCGGAGTTTTTTTTTTTTTTTTTTCTTTTTGAGATTTGCACACTGCACGCGCAAGATTGGCACTGTGTTTTACCCCCAGTGGAAGACTGATTAGAGATCAAAAGGAGCCAATTTTTTATCATTGGAGAGCACGCATTGCGAGGATCAAGCAGGCAGTGGCTAGCTACAATGTTCGAAGAATGCATTGATGATGCAAGAAGAGAAGTTGAAGGCCTAAAACTGTATTGCAATCACTAAGAACGAAAAAAATTGAAGAAGGATATACGAGTTGGATCACAAAATTTTGTCTGGCTTAGGCAGAGCATATGTGCAAACAAAATTTTCATTTTCTATAAAAATATATTTAGAAGTAGGCCTGTCAATGGATCCCATAAAATTTACTCATATATTGATTCTACTAAGAATTCTCTTATTCAGAAGATGCAATGCCAAATTGGCGTAGCTCTCAAAGGACTTCAATGGTAGTGGATTGTTATCACTTATCAAGACCATGATAATCAAAATAAGACCACTCGTTTCTATACACAATACCTCAATCGCCCAACACATCCTCCACGAATTTGTATTTATTTTATATTATTTTGGCTTTTAGAACTTTTATGCCATAGACCATAGTCAGGGGTTTAATTCAAGAAGAAAGGCAGAAAGGGTAATTTGCAATCGTTTTTCTCCTTGGCTCATCAGGTGCCAGGAATTTCACAAATTGCAATATAATCAAGAAACCAGTACACCTCAATAATAGCAAACAAGGTAAAAATTCATATTCTCTCCACAATTTCCTTTAATTTCAAAATCAAATGACTATCATCAATGCAATTACTCTGTTGCATCTGTCACGGTGAATTTTTTGTTTGAATTAATCCCTGAAGGACACATTTTCCCATTTTCTTACTAAGAACATTTTATCCAAAAAAAGAAAAAAGAAAAAAAGGGGGAATCCAGTACACTCCAGAACTTGACAGGGGCGTAGGGATGCATTGGGATGTTGTAAGGGGGAGAGAAGCAATTGACCACTCAGTGGCTCGACCCGTAATCAGTGGCGAAAACTCCCAATCAATGTGGAACTCACTGACGTGTTGACTGGTAGCCTCATCTATGACCACGACTAAAGTGGCCACATGTGGAACTAGAAAATTAAATGCGGTACCATTTTTCAAAGTATTGAGAGTCTTTCTCATCAACGGGGCCAGGTGGGGTAGAGTGACATATTTCAACTTACCAACCAAAATAAATCATTAATTCTATTGCTCAATCCATTTAAATCATGCCATCTAACCTCTCAAACCATTTGAGTCAATACAGAATAAAGCGGATTGGACGATTTTTTTGCAAATCCCTAACCCAAGACAAAGCGGTAGACATTAATCTTCCCATTCCCATTCCTCTGTAGGAGAAACGAGAAAAGAGGAATGGTGTGAGAGAATCACTCATCAACCAAAATAAGACATGTGCCCAGTCTAGACCCAAAACATGAAGGGCTTGGTCCAAGCCCCGCTTGAGGGACCAGGTTAATTACACATTTGCACTAGCTTAACCCATGTGGCAACAAGAGCTTGAGTGTCCTTATTGCAACCTTTTAATTTTGTTTGCATATCCTGTTATTTTTATTTTTCTTTAAGGTTTTATAAAAATATAAAAGATTTGTCGTATTGTATATTAATAAACATAATTTTGAATAACTTTTCAAAAGATTTTTCTTTTAAATATGTCGTTTAAATGGATTTTTTTTATCATTTATAATCTCTATTTCATTTTTTGTGGAAAAGTCTACTTGAATAAATAAAAGATTTTTTTAAAAAATCCTTTTACAAAATTGTTAAAAATGATGTATTTTAGTAGACAACATGTTCAATTTTCATAAAAAAAAACTTTTTCTATTTTTCCACATTAATACCAAACATGTTCAATTTTCATAAAAAAACTTTTTCTATTTTTCCACATTAATACCAAACAAAATAAGTTCATAGTCAATTTGGTACCAAATTGGCAATCATTTTGTGACAAGTTGACAGGCAATACTCTTTTGTTGGAATTGGTCACCAAAAGCCAGCTGTTCCAAAAATCTTTGATCTTTCCTTCGCTTCTAGAATTGCTGGCTCTTTTCCCTAAATGGTAAGTTTTTTAGATTTTATTCCAACTTTGGTGTGATTTTTAACTTTATTCCGAGACAGCGATAAATCGTGGTTGCTAACCACGATTTTATTAAAATCGTGGTTAGCAACCACGATTTCAGGTTGGATATACAAATTCGTATTTTTATTGCCCGTATCAGTATAAAAAAATTTATACCATAAAATCGTGGTTGCTAGCCACGACTTTTAGAAGTAAAAGCCTTCATTTTGTTCAGCCTGAGATTTGAGATTTGCACATTTGTATGAAGGTTCCCCCAAAACAGTTCCAAAACGCTGAGTGTTGGCAACTGCAGGTTTCCCCAAAATGCAGACTCTCCGCCACCTTCCCGCCGGCCAAGTAACCTCACTCCCGCCGCTTAGGGAGAGAGGAGTAGATCTGAATTTTTTACATTTTTAGTTTGTGTTTTTTGCCGGCGTTTGGTCGCACTGCAATCGTCGAGCCATGGCATGACAGCGGGAAAAAGGGGTAAATGGACTTGACCCCCCCTTTCACCGGCAAGCACACACCACCGACAAAGAGGTATGGTGAATTTTTTCGCGACGAATGGATCTGACCCCCCATACGAATGGATCTGACCCCCCATTTCACAGGCGAGAACACAAACCCCCCATTTCACAGGCGAGAACACAAACCCCCCATTTCACAGGCGACAACGCAACCCCCCATTTCACAGGCGAGAACACAAACCCCCCATTTCACAGGCGAGAACACAAACCCCCCCATTTCACAGGCGAGAACACAACCCCCCATTTCACAGGCGACAACACAAACCCCCCATTTCACAGGCGACAACGCAACCCCCCATTTCACAGGCGACAACACAAACCCCCCCATTTCACAGGCGAGAACACAACCCCCCATTTCACAGGCGAGAACACAAACCCCCCCTTTCACCGGCAAGCATACACCACCGATGAGGAGGTATGGAGAATTTTTTATTTTTATTTTTTTCCTGGTTTTGAAAACCCCTTGAGATCTCAGCCATCCACAAATCCCCTCCTTTCACCGGCGAGCGCACACCACCGACACCTTCTTCCATACCTCCCTTGAGATCTCAGCCATCCAGCCGGCGGAGGACGATGAAGGACGTGGGCGGAGGACGATGAACGACGCCGGCGGGGGACGAGGATCAACGCCGGCGGAGGACGAGGATCAACGCCGGCGGAGGACGAGGTGGGTATCTCTGCCCTAAATCGCGAGAGCCGAGAGAGGTGGAGAATTTTTTTATGAAAAGTGCTGCTCTGTTTACATTATATACAGGGATGGTTTTTAACATAGAATCGTGGTTGCTAGCCACGATTTCAATCCAAAATCGTGGCTAGCAACCACGATTTTATCGTATAAATTTTTTTATAGTAATATGAGCAATAAAAATACGAATTTGTATATCCAACCTGAAATCGTGGTTGCTAACCACGATTTTAATAAAATCGTGGTTAGCAACCACGATTTATCGCTGTCTAGGAATAAAGTTAAAAATCACACCAAAGTTGGATTAAAATCTAAAAAACTCACCATTTAGGGAAAAGAGCCTAGAATTGCTAGTCATTCAGGTCCACACGTCCTGTCCTTAGTGCTGTCGGTGGCTCTCTCTCTCTCTCTCTCTCTCTCTCTCTTTTGTCAAGTCTCATCTTTCTTGTTATATGCCAAAAAGCTAGCTAGCTGCTCACCGGTCAATGGTCAAATGCTTCTCTCCCCCTGCTCACCGGTGATGGGGAGTCCAAGATTCTCGGCATCCGATTTTGTAATTCCACACCATTTCCTTTCCGTGTGAGGGCCACCACCCACTATGGCGCCGTCCCAACACTCTCAACCCCTCATCTATGCAATATACTTTTCCACATATTCCCCTTTCGTGTGAGGTCCGCCACCATTATAGCACCGTAATTGATTCATCAACAACCGACAGACTCTGAAAGTCTTAGCACTGCAACTCTGCAAGGCTTTCACAGCAAAACCGTTATCTTCTCATTTTCACTTTGTTATCCCTTCCTTCCTTCCTTCCTTCCTTTTTCACAGAGAAAACATGGCGGAGATCTTTCTGTCTGCATCCATTCACGTCTTGTTTGAGAAGTTGCTCTCGCCTGACTTCATCAACTACTTTTCACGAGGCGAGGGAGTCCATACTGCCGTGAAGAAGTGGACGACGATGCTGATGAAAATTCAGGCAGTACTTACTGATGCAGAGGAGAAGCAGATTACAAACCGGGCAGTGAAGGTTTGGCTTGACGAGCTCTGAGATTTGGCTTACGATGTGGAGGACATATTGGACGAGTTTGCCACCGAAGCTTTGCGACGCAATTTGATGGCAGAACCTCAAGCTAGCACCAGTAAGATTCAAAGCCTCATCCCTACTTGTTGTACTAGTTTCAAGCCAAGTGCTGTTATGTTTAATTTTGAGATGAAGTCCAAGATAAAGGAGATCACTGCCAGATTAGAACAAATTGTGACACAGAAAAGTCAGTTGGAGTTGAGAGAGAATGCTGGAGGAATGTCTAACAGAGCAAGAGAAAGACGGGAGACGACTTCTTTGGTAGCAGAATCTCGTGTTGTTGGCAGAGAAAAGGATAAAGAGGCAATATTGGAACAGTTGTTTAGCGGTGAAGCAGGTGCCGATGAAGTCTGTGTGATCACTATAATTGGCATGGGAGGTGTTGGCAAGACAACTCTCGCTCAGCTGGTCTACAATGATGACAAAGTGAAGGGTAATTTTGATATGAAGGTGTGGGTTTGTGTTTCTGAAGAGTTTGATCTCATTCGGGTAACGAAAGGAATTCTAGAGTCATTCAATTTGCAGGCTTCTGATCTCAACAATTTAAATTCTCTTCAAGAGAGATTGAAGGAGAATTTGTCCAAAAAGAAGTTTTTGCTTGTCTTGGATGATGTTTGGCATGAAAACTACGAGGACTGGACAATCCTGCATAAGCCTCTCACAGCAGGGTCTCCAGGAAGTAAAATTATTGTAACAACTCGCAATCAGGGCGTTTCACAAAAAATGAGTACGAGTCCATCTTTCCATTTGAAGGAGTTATCAGAAGATGATTGCCTTTCTATATTTACCCAACATGCTTTGGGAACAAGAGGTTTCGATGCCCATCTAACTTAAAAGAAACTGGTGAAGAAATAGTGAAAAGGTGCAAGGGCTTGCCATTGGCAGCAAAGGCCCTTGGAGGCCTTTTGCGCTCTAACATAAACCTTGATGAATGGAAAGATGTGTTAAATAGTACTATATGGGGTTTACCAGAAGAGAAGTGTAGCATTATTCCAGCTTTAAGATTGAGTTATCATCATCTTCCTTCACATTTGAAGCAGTGTTTTGCTTACTGCTCAATACTCCCAAAAGACTACGAATTTGAGGAGGAAGAATTAATCTTGTTATGGATGGCAACAGGTTTGCTACAACGACAACACGAAAGCAAGCAAATGGAAGAGATAGGAGGCAGGTATTTCCGCGATCTATTGTCAAGGTCATTTTTTCAAATATCAAATATCAATAAATCAACATTTGTGATGCATGACCTCATCAACGATCTAGCTCAATGGATAGCAGGAGAGACCTGTTTTAGGTTGGAGGATACGTTGAATGGTCAAAAGCAATGCAAAATTTCAAAAAAGGCTCGCCACTCATCTTACATTGGAAGCAATTACGATGGGATTGAAAAATTTAAGGCCTTTAATGATGTTAAGAGTCTACGGACCTTTGTATCACTAATGATACCCTCTTGGGGTAAAGGCTACTTAACTAATTATGTTCTTCTTGAATTGTTGCCGAAGTTACAATACTTAAGGGTGATCTCCTTGAGAAACTACCACATCACCGAGTTGCCAAATTCAATTGGTGACTTGAAACATCTGAGGTATCTCAATTTATGTGGCACTTATATCATATGTTTACCAAAATCAATAAGTACACTCTATAATTTAGAGACTTTGATATTGAAAAATTGTTTTCGTCTCAAGAAATTGCCAACAGCAATGGAGAATCTAATCAACCTACGACTTCTCGATATTACAGATGCATATCTTATAAAAGAATTGCCACAGCGAGTAGGTAAATTGACAAATCTCCAAAAATTGTCAAACTTTATTTTGGGCAATAATGGTGGAGCTGGGATAAGGGAGTTGAAGACCTTAAAGAATCTTCGAGGAACACTTTGTATTTCAGGGTTGGAGAATGTGATTGATCCTCAGGATGCAAAGGAGGCCAATTTAAAGGATAAGCAAGACCTCAATATATTAACAATGGGATGGAGTCTTGAATCTACTGATTCAAGAATCGAAGAAGGAGTTGAAAGAGAAGTGCTGGACATGTTACAACCTCATAAGAAGTTGAAAGAGCTCACCGTCAAGTGCTACAGTGGTACAATGCTTCCAACTTGGGTAGGAGATCCATCTTTCTCTACTTTGGAGTACCTAATATTAGAAAATTGTCTAAGATGCACATCTTTGCCACCAATTGGGCAGCTACCCTTGCTCAAAAATCTTTGCATCAAAGGCATGGATGGGATAAATATTGTGGGTCTTGAGTTCTATGGGGATGGTTGTCTAACGCCTTTTCGATCATTGGAAACTCTAAGTTTTGAGGATATGAAGGAATGGACAAACTGGTCTTCTTTTGTAGTTGATAGATGGGATGAAGTATTTCCTTGCCTATGCGAGCTTTCCATATTGGGATGTCCCAAATTATTGGGAAATTTACCTGACCAACTTCCTTCCTTGGAAAAACTCATCATTAATGGATGCCCACAATTGGTGGTTTCAATTTCTAGCCTCCCAAAGCTTTGCGAATTAGACATCAAGGAATGCCAAGAGATGGTGCAAAGAAGCACAAACCACCTCGACTCACTCAAGTCCATGGTCCTTTCTAATGTTTCAGAGTTCACATGTCTAACAGAGGGGTGTTTGCAAGCTTTAACAAAAGTAGAAGATTTGACGATCGTTGGTTATAATGAGTTGACGTCTCTGTGGCAGAAAGAGGCGGGATTGCTACAAAACCTGACCTCCCTTCGTCGGTTGGAAATCAAGGATTGTCCTAAATTTGTTTCCTTGGTGGCAGAAGAAGTAGAGCAACAACAGCAGGGGCTGCCTTGTGGACTGGAATCTCTTGTATTAGAATCGTGTGATAGTCTTGAGAAGCTGCAAGGTTTGAATATCCTCACATCCCTTAGAGCGTTGACCATCAAGAAGTGCCGGGAATTCATGTCCTTTCCGGAGACAAGTTTGCCATCCATGTTGAGAGAACTAAGGATTCAAAGTTGTGATGCTCTGAAATCCCTACTGCTGATGCATTGCAACAACGGTGATTCTCTTGAAGAATTGCATATATGGGATTGTCCAAATCTCACGTTCTTATCGTCAAGAGGTGAGTTACCCGCCTCCCTTAAAAGCCTCTCTATTGATGAATGTCCAAAGCTGGAGTCAGTAGCGAAGAGGCCGCACAATAACACGTCGTCTCTTGAAAGGATTGATATCAGGAGTTGCGAAAGCCTTAAATCCTTACCCGAAGGCCTACACAACCTCATCCATCTCTCTTCTATTCAAATAGGGTGGTGCTCAAGTCTTGTTTCCTTTCCGGATGGAGGATTGCCCTCCACCACATTGAGACAGCTTCGGATCTTGTACTGCGAGAAACTGAAGGCCCTGCCCGACCGCATGCACCACCTCACCTCTCTTCAAGAATTGGAAATAAATGGATGTCAATGCATCGTATCCTTTCCACAAGAGGGTTTCCCCACCAGCCTAATATCACTTGATATCTCCTATCTCAACATCTGTAAGCCCCTGTTTGAGTGGGGATTACACAGACTCACCTCTCTTCAAGATCTCGGCATTGAAGGTGAATGTTCAGATCTCGTGTCCTTTCCAGAGGAGGAGAAGGGGATGAGTCTGCCCTCCTCTCTAACCAACTTGGGGATCAAGAATTTTCCAAATCTAGAATACTTATCCTCCAAGAGATTTCAAAATCTCACTTCTCTTAAATTTTTGTCTATTTTGAGTTGCCCTAACCTCAAATCCTTTTCAGAGGTGGGGCTGCCTCCCTCGCTCTCCATTGGCTTGTTTCAAAACCTCACTTCTCTTGCATATCTGTGGATCTCTGATTGCCCTAAGCTCAAATACTTATCGGATGAGGGGCTTCCTCCATCGCTTTTGCAACTACACATCAGGGGTTGTCCTTTGCTAAAACAACGGTACGAAAAGGATAAAGGACGAGATTGGCCCAAGATTGCCTACCTCCCTTACGTCGAGATAGATGGCAGGTGATACATACCCAATTATATATTAGGAGAACATAGTAAGATGGACTGTGCTCCGTAACAATAAGTTACTATTATCTATTTTAGGTATTTATATTAATAAAGAATTATCTATATTAGGTATTTGAATAAATAATTATTAGATTAGATTTATTTGAATATTGGAATTAGGTAAGTCATAAAGTTTGATTTGATTTGAATTTGAATTTAAATTTATGAGCTTTTATGTTATAAATATGTAGATGCTGTATGGCTCAAGAACATGAAAAGAATGGAATTTTGATTGAGCGTTAGCTCGTTGGAGGTTCTGCCTCCCTCGAAGTGGGTTCTTCTCTCTCCCATTTTATATTTTTGTTTTATTTTGCATAATATCGGGCTAGGAACGTATCAATTGGTATCAGAGCAATTGTTCCTAGGATAGCCACACTATTGGAGATTATTTGATGCGCAAAGGTTTTCAGAAGATGACGGCACTGCTTGATAGAGCTATTGAAGGGAACCAAAAATTGAGGCAAGGCTACACCAATATTTTAAGGATTCTTGAAGATATGAATCATCATGATGTGGAGAAATTGATTGGTGAAAATGTTGAATTTTTGCCAAAAGAAAATTTTATTATTAATCGTGATGATGAGTTGTGCATTGTTGAAAAGGTTCCAAAAATCAATGACGACCCGATGCTCTTGAGCACTAAAAGGAGTTACAACAATTCTTTCCTTGGAAATTAGGGCACCTAAATTTTCTGGATCCCTTCGTGTATTCCATTGAGTCAAGGTGCCATACTTAGAAGACATCTTTGATTTCGATTGCATTAACTACACTGTTGGAAGATGAAGCTTTCTTCATCACTACTTTGTTTTCCCACAATCAAGGCAGCGCCAACAAATCCTCATTTATTAATTTATTTCAGGGTGTTAGATCAAGCAAGATGTGGGATCCGGGTGGAAAATTTTTTTCTCTTATATGTCGACCTTGAGGACAAGGTCGATTTCAAGGGGTGTGGAATGATATGTACCCAATTATATATTAGGAACATAGTAATACGATGGATTGTGCTCCATAATAATAAGTTACTATTATCTATTTTAGGTATTTATATTAATAAAGAATTATCTATATTATGTATTTGAATAAATAATTATTAGATTAGATTTATTTGAATATTGGAATTAGGTAAGTCATAAAGTTTGATTTGATTTGATTTGAATTTGAATTTGAATTTATGAGCTTTTATGTTATAAATATGTAGATGCCGTATGGCTCAAGAATATGAAAAGAATGAATTTTGATTGAGCGTTACCTTGTTGGAGGTTCCACCCCCCTCGAAGTGGGTTTTTCTCTCCCCCATTCTATATTTTTGTTTTATTTTGCATAATATCGGGCTCAGAACATATCAGCAGGTTCATCTATGACCCAGAAACCTAATACTACTGCAGCCCCAGGCAAGTGAGTCTTTAAACAACTCGATTTACTCTCTCACATATAATATGTAGCAGAGACTATCCCTTTGAATTTTTTTAATGAAAACTGAATCCATTGAACTTGTACATGTATTCATTTCATTAAAACCCAAATCCCTGATGCAATCTATCAAGAAGCGAATGCCATGCATGAAAATGGTAATATTTCCATTTAGAGAAATCTCAACATATTGTCTATTGATTTGGTGTGCATCTTAATGAGTTCCATGCCCCCTAACTACCTTTGTTTAAATTTATTCTGTCACACTTGTTACAATTTTTTTTTTTTTTTTTTTTTTTTTTTTTGCTTTATATCCATTGCTCAATAAAGCTCCAATTTTATCGTTCACTATGATGCACATGTGAAATAAAGATAGCAAGATATGTGTCCAAGTGAAACCTAAACACAGAAATTGCCCATTGGCCGGAATACATCCCTGTCCACATGGTATGCTATAGTGGAACAAAGCTTCAAGATTTCAAACGAAGCAAAGTTCATATTTTTTGTAACCTTCTTTTATTAAATAATATCTTAGCCTAATTTCTGAGTTTGTATTGTTTTTGTATTCCACAAGCCCCCCCCGGCGGGGGGCCTTTTCTTTCTCTTGTGATGACATTGTTCACGTTCCTTAATTTTTATCTCTTTTGGCAATGCATAACCTTTGGAATGTTTTCCACTTTCGATTGCTCTAAAGGTTCCATTGCTTGGTTTTGTGTTAGTACATATTTTGGCACCTCCAGTTTGTTAGTATAACTGGATTATTTACTTTTTCAATCGTGCAGAGGCTCTTTCACCCACAATTTCAACCAAGAGGAGGTGTTTGACAGCAATTATGCCATCATGCTCTCCCTTGATGTTTTGCTCATTCTGTTGCCCTTCTGCTTAGTTTAATGTAAGAATCATTAGCTCCACATTTGTATTGTGTTTGAAGAAAACATTCTGTTCAAAATTTCTATTTCTATGGCGAGCTTATGTTGAAACCATATACCAATCTCTAACCCATTCTTAACATTTCTTTTTCTAAATGTGGATATTATCAAGGAGATTGTCACTTGTGTATAGTATCATCTGTTGTAAAACATGCAGCAAAGCTGCAATATTTTGCCTGGGAATTAAAATGGTGCTCAAACACTTGACTGGTGAGATTTCTTATCTTATTAAAAGCTTCCCTTTTTCTATGTCATGTTTTGGGTCACTTCATCTTATTCCATAGATGTTTACTTGCAAAGGCTTAATATTGCTGCTTTATGTTGGATCAAGCATTTATATGATGAAAGCTTCTCCTTTTGCATTTCTTGTTCCGGATCACATTTTCTTTATTTCCTGAGACAAATACTTGCATAGTTCTAATATTAGTGCTTTATATTGGAGTTTTGCATTTTTATATTAAATTTTTAATGAATATATGTAGCATATCATCCTAATCTTTTCTTAAGTTTTACAGATAAATGCAGGACATGTCTTTAACTGAAAGGATAAGGGTAGATATGGAGGTACTACTTAAAGGTTTCAATAATTCTACTTTATTTATTTTCTATTTGGAATAGTTGTGCGAATTGTAATCCAAAACCTCCTATCTTCTTTCAGATTGGAGCTTTATTACTCAAACTAAAGTAGCTTTGGGGGAACCGATTAAAGTCATATTCAATGAATGGTATTCTGCTTCTTCAACAGATCACATCTGAGTGAGTCTTGCAATCCACCATCAGAGGGTAATTTCAAACAATTAATCTGATTTTGTCATGGAAGTACACATTGGCAGATTTTTATTTTTTATTTTTTATTTTTTTTCAGGTTGACTGACTAAGATAGGACCACGAGCAATTTCTTAGATTTGCTTGTTTGTTTTCCTGAAATTGTTTAATGATTGAACTCTCAAAAGTTTCTTTGATTTCCATCGTTGCAGATTAAAACGAGCAGTTGAGAAGATAGTCACAGTAGCACTGAGTGGATGTGGAGTTTAGGTAAATGAAATTTCCAATGTCATCTCTGGTGGATTGTTTTGTGCTTCTTTTTCATGTAATGTAATTGAGATGGGCCTTTGTAATTGACGTCTGAGAGACGAAACAATGGGAGGGAGGGAGCTTTTTGAATTCTTCCAAACCATTGATCTCATCTGTCATGCAGAATCTCATATAGTTTTCTGCATTACTAAGCATTTTATTCACTAACATAACCGGCACAAACATTATTTGCTCACTCATAGTTTCCCTTTTTTGTTGTAACAGGTTTTTTCACTAATATGTTGTAAATAGCCAGATGACCAGCCATAGCATGAGTATGTCTTTTTTCGATAGTTCAAAAGGTATTTGTGTAATATTTAAGCTCTATTATTTCTAAATTTTTCTATTTATTTATTTGTTGACGCTGTGTAGCTGATGTTTTTCCTCCTTGTGAATACATTGTCAGCATTCCTTCGCCTTACTTCAATCATGCTCTAGTGTGGGATCTGTACAATCTAATGAAGGGATAGCCTTTGATAAAGTCTGATGGTGCAACCTCTGACAATGATTCCTTAGGTTTTTAAAGGAATTTCATATTGCAGTGGGCAGGATTTGAGAAGATAAAAAATTAGAGGGAAAGAAAATTCTTGCAAAGAACCATATAAAGTACAAATGGATATTGAATTGCAGATTGGAACTCTCAAAGTCCAGAGTGAAAGGAGAGTGATCAAAGCTTCTCAGATGCTAATGCGTCATTTGGTTGCTTGGAGAAGGTAGGAATAGAAATGAAAATAAAATGGGATCTTATCTTTCACTATATGGACCCAAGAATGCAAGAACCCCACTCAGCTGAGCCTCACACAATTATTAAGCTCAATCGTAGACTGTTTAGTCTTTCATCTTGTGAAAATTGAAACAACCAGAAACATTTGTTATTGAATTATGAATGAAGGTTCCTTCTTTTTGATAGTTCAGAGGAACATAATTTTTCCATGCGCCGTTTGGTGGCTGAGTTAATCTTATTACTGTTTCCAACTTCTCAGTATCAAAGCAGAGACTTTTATGTTATGGAAATTTTGATAGCTGTCTCCGTAGTTGAATTAAATGAAGTTTCTTCAACTTCCTTGGATGCTCTGTTTATATTAAGATTGGCTTACCCTTTTAATCTCTAAAAAATAAATAAATAAATAAAGCCGCCCCTAATATCTAAACTAATAAATATAATTTCTAAGATTGTTTAGGAAACAATGAGGCACAAGGTAGAAAATTTCATCCCTTTCAAATAAAATAGAGCCCAACCTTGTAAATTTTTAACTGATTTTTGAGCTTTTTCAACTTGAAATGTCGATCTTTCAAATTGTCAACCATTCAATGACAAACATGTTATTAAACAAAGGGTTTGTTTAGGAAATCTGCAAATGCTGCACTTAGGCAAATGAAAATCTTCCTTCTCTCCGCTTGAGATTTAGACTCATGAAATATGTCACACTTGGAACTCTAAGGGAAAGTTGCCTTCCTAATATCTAAATTCTTAACAACATGCCTGGCATAGCTAGACAATCCATAGCATGATTTGCTTCCCTTCCCTATGTATATGCTGGAATTTGTCTTTTTGTTGGTATGATTATTGAGGATACTATACTAGACAGTGCAAGATTTGTTTCATGCAATTTCAGTCACAAGAAGAGGAATGGTAATGAGGTAGCTCACGTGCTTGCTCATTATGCATTGAAAGTAGAAAGCTTTTTTGTTTGGATGGAAGATCATTCTCCCTTTCTTTTTAGTATGATTGATCATGAGAAATAAATATTAATGTTGTTTTTAGTTTAATGAGATGTCCATAAATCAACTGATGTCCAACGGATGGTGGGTCTATTTTGTTTTTTTTTGTTTTTATTTTTTTTTTTTTGGGGGGGGGGGGGGGGGGAGAGGGGTATTCCGTTGGTTTGTTTAAACATAGCAAGATTGTAAAGGTACTACCTATGTCTTCACCACTCAATTGTTTTTGAACTGCAAATTGATGAGTAAGAATAAAACCCATAAATCTGTATTGTATTAAAGAAATTTTAATTCCAAGTATGCTTTTGCTATTTACAGTAAACTCTATATTTGCTTCACTTCTAACTCGTAAAGCAAAAGAAATTTGACTGAAATAGCACTACCCATGTGTGAATAATGATGATATATACAACACCACATCAATACAAGAATATGAATTTATCCCCTTTCCTTCTCATGAGCACTGTGGAGAAATGCTTCCTTTGTGTGACAATTTGACATTCTCACATGAAGCTTTGGCCTTTCCATCTTGTAGGCCTACAAGACTTATATCTTGTAACACAATCCCTTGGCAGGGGATGCTCTTGCTGCAATCAAGCTTTATGGCAACATCTGAAGCACTGCTTCCTTTTATGTTCTTATACAACACATTTTTCACTTGCACTGCTGAATCCTGCCATTAGATCAAGATGATTAAAAAAAAAATGCCATGCCAATCAAGGGCTGTCTGGCCTAGCTTGTGCTTGAAACTGAGGAGTTTGGGATTTTAATTAATGTTACCTGTTCAGGGCATGGGTCATCTTGATCACAGTAGTTCTGGTTTATAATGATGGGTGATCTTTTGCCTTCTTCCCTTCTCCATCCATCCTACCCATAGCAAAAAAAAAAAAAAAAAAAGAAAAAAGAAAAAAAGGAAAAAAGGTAATAATAAGTTTTTTTTAAGTGAAGGACCCATTAAAATTGAGGAAAGAGTGAAAGACATACCTCTTTAAGGGTTTTGTTTAGGGTCATGGCCCATGGTTGGCCACTAACCCTGAGGCCACCCTACCGCATGTCTCATTGTCCCCTTCCGATACTGTCATAGCATGGATACTTTAAAGCCCAACCCATCCCTTAATTCTTTGCTCCTTTCTTGTTTCCTTATAATTTTTCCTTTTTAAATGCTTATTTTTCCAGAGTTACGTGTTTGGATTCTGCTTTCGTCTTGCGAGTGTGTGTTAGATAATGTTATCTTTAAGAAAAGAAAAAATAAAATAAAATAAAATAAAATAAAATGTAAAAAAAAGGGCTTCTTTTCCAAATATTTTCCCTATTCTTATTCGAAGGCCTCTATTGGCACCCCAAGACTTGCTTTCCATTCCCCATTTACTTTACACTTTAAGGTTTTATGAAAAATATAGAAGGTTTATATAAAAACCGATCGCATATTCTATTAGAAAACATCATTTTGATCAACATTTTAGAAGAAATTTTTTTGAAAATATATAATTTAAGTATAATTTTTTTCCATTTATAGTCTTCACTTCATAAATGTCTAAAAAGTCCATTTAAACTATAGATTTTGGAAAAACTTTCTTCTAAAAAGTTGTTCAAAATGATGTTTTCTAATAGATAACCCGGTCATTTTTTTATGAAAATCTTATATATTTTTCATAAAATCTTAAAGTGTAAAATAAGTGGGGGATGAAAAGCAAGTATTTGGGTGCCACTAGAGGCCTCCTTCTTATTCCTACATGTTTGGTTCCCAGCCCAATTCCCTGGCCCATTTGAAAACTTGTAAACACACACACCAGTGGCCCATTAAGAATTGCACAATTCTACCCCACTACAGCCCTAACGTGGCTCACTGATTATGCAGCAATTGCCGCCAGACTGCTCCCTTAACAATAGTACAACACAATTCCTTCCTCAATAATTGATCCCTCACACATGAATTCAACCAGCCAACTATTGTTTTTTGTTTTTTTGGGTGGATGCTTCATCTGTTTGGAACAAAAGAAAATTATATAAACATGAATTATTATCATATCAATTGTAATGAACAAAAATGTCTCACTTACATTTGCTAGTTTCTACAAGATTCTTAAGTTGTTGGATCTACAAGATCCAATGATTTGATCCGATGATTTCCAAAAAGGCTGATATGCCCAAACTTTACTCATTACCCGATACACGAGCTTTTGTAAAAAATTGTGTCACTTGATCTTTGTTAGGGTTTCTAGGATAAAAATTGTCACTTGATCCATAAAATTTATTAAATTGTGTAACATTTTTATTCACAATTTTCATCCCATTTACATTTAAACACATTTATATTCATAGATGACAACTTATTATCAGTTGCATTGAGGATAATATGCTAGATAGTGCAAGATTTGTTTTATGCAATTTCAGTCACATGAAGAGGAGCAGTAATGTGGTAGCTCAAGTCCATGCTTGTTATGTACTGAATTTACAATTTATGCAGGCACATTGGATCACATTAAAATAGACATGAAGAAATTGTTTAAGTAAATACAATGAAACTCTTCTTTTTATGTATATATTTTCTCATTTTACATTGAAGTGTTCATTAAGTTACAGTAATTGTGTGTTAAATATATTTGTAGGAAGCCATTATAGAGGATTGATCGCCGCAAGACATTGACATGGTCTGAGGCTGATCTGAGCTCACTAGCCAACTTTTAAGTAGACTTGGTGAGTTTTAAAGTATTTCCCTCGTGATGAGTCTTGAGAGTCTATTTATTATGTGATGAAGGGTAATGATTTAAAAAAGTTCAGGTGCCCAGGGTTGTTTGCGAACAATTTATGCACCGTTCAATTATTTCCTTGACATTTGTGCAGGGTAGGACACATGTGAACCCTAGGATGGGAATGATTAGTTATATGGATATAGAATTGGAAGCCTGGATTTCAAGTTTGAGCCGATGGGTTTATTAGGTTTTAGCCGTTGGGTTTATTAGGTTTTAACGTTCTCAATCATTTAACCCTTTTATTATAAAATCGGAGGTAAAGCATCAAATCCTAATTTGTCGCATGCTTGAGATTTTTTTCAGCTCTAATCATTAATCTTTTTATTCTAAACTAGGAGGTAATACATCAATCTTCCCTCGGGGGTGTGATGGGGTTTTTTATTTAGCCGGCTGTTCGCACTAAAAGTGGTCTTCTGAGGCCGATGGATTTTGCGCGGGCGTGCCAGGGTATGTCTCAACCCAAATGAGTGTGTGCGATCACAACCCCTCACGAATTGTGATTGAAATGTCAAGCGATTGTATGAGAGGAAGGGGTAATTCCCTCCAAGGTCCAGGCGTGAATGACAAAAAGAACCAAAAGAACTTGTAAGCATTGAACTGAAATGAACTGAGTTGAAATTACATTACCAAACGTAGTCTGAAAATGCAAATTCCCAAGTGCTTGAACTCAAACTCGAACCGAAAGCAATTACACGAAATTGAAAAGAAATTGTTTGTTGGAAAAGTGTGAAAGCTAGACTAAATTAATCTACTCCTAGAGATAAAGGATCCTGAGAAGGATTGGTGGTTGAGGAACCCCTCTTTAGTCTTCATTTCTGCACTTTATAGTGGGCTGACTTTTCTTCAACTGCCTGGAAGTTAACCTCCCTCAACTGCTATGGCGGTTACTCCATTTTCTGCAGAAAAAACCAGCCTCCATTGCCCACGTTTGTAGCTTCTCTATGCTCCATATTCACCCCATGATTGCAGCCACCATCCACAACTTCCTCAACCGCTTACTCCCATTAGCAACAGCCCCTGTTTTCTAGCCCATGATCTGTTTTTCCCCCACGTTTTGCAGCAGCAGCAGTTACAAACCAGCAAATTCAGCATGTGCACATTTCTTGCCACTTGTCATTTGGTTATAGGCTAAAGTTTACAGCCAATAAACTCCTCCTACCAGCCATATGGAGCAATCCCAAAGTCTCCTACCAAAATTCAATTTTAACAGAAACACCGGCATTACTGGTTCATATATGAAAGCCACTGAAAACAATATATATATATATAAGGAATTGTACTTTTTTTTTATTTAGTTGCAAAGGAAAATTGGAATAAGAATAAGAATTAGAATAATTTTGGCTTGACATAATTTTATCTTTTCCTTTCATTTTCTTTCCTCCTCAATTTTTTTCCCTTCCTTTTTTTTTTTCCTTAGTATAATCCATCAATCAAATAAGGGGTAAAGGAATAACTATCCAGAGTGAGTTGATGCAATGATTGCTACCTCATTTAGGCAAACAAATTTGGGTATCTTTAAATAAAGATAAATAAATGGTTTGATTCAATGAGGTGATGCATGTCTATGATTTTGAGTTCAAGACAAACACATTATGAAGGCCATGTATATAAAATTTTTTCAAAAACTTAAAACCTACATATAGCTATAAATTATGAAAAAAAAAAAAAAAAATTTGCAGAAGCCTGGGCCTCTCGGGTCTCTTCATGGATCTGTCCTGGCTGGTACAGTTTCTCAATGGTTTCCCGCCTATTATACATGAAAATTATCTACGTTAACTGAAAAGGACAAAAAAAAAAAAAAAAAAGTCCTAACTGGTGCACGCATATTTCTCCATGAGTCAAACTTTAGTGATCACTTTTATACACATAGCGTGTGCAACATTATCTTAATTCTAGTATGAGGGTCTATTTAGAAATTTCAAAAATTAGATTAGATTAGGTACAATTCATACTTATTATATGGTTTTTAAATAAACTAACTTGACAAAAAAAAAAAAAAAATGTGTTTATGCTTTACTTTCAAAACAAAACTGAATTTTTTAGCAAGAAAAATAAACTTTCCAAACAGTGTAAAATCAAAATTTGCCAAACTTATCTTCACCCGACTAAATTTTCAACAAATTTAAACTCGAGATTACTCACTCAACAAGTAAGAATAAACTATACTATTATGTCATGGATGAAAAAATAGGTATCGGAATGGCCGGCCAAGTTATTTTGTTTCTTTCGTTTTGATCTTTGGCAAAGCGTGTGGACCATACCATTCTCTCTTATTTGTATTAAGGGCCCAGCTATTGCCACCCCTCAATTTTATCAGCACCCCCACTTATTTTAGAGTTTTAAGGTTATATACAAAATATAAAAGGGTTTTATGAAAACTGGTTACATAATCTAGTAGAAAACATCATTTTGAATAACTTTGCAGAAAAAAGTTTTTCTAAAATCTATCATTTATGTAGCCTTTTTGGAAAAAAATTGAAATAAAGACTATAAATGGACCAAAAAAAAAATCTATTTAAACTATAGATTTTTGAAAAACTTTCTTTATGTAAAATTATTCAAAATGATATTTTCTAGCAGATTACAGGTTTAGTTTTCATAAAAACCTTTTATATTTTGCCTAAAACCTTAAAAAAACTAAAACAAGTGGGGATATTGATAAAATTGAGGGGTGACGATAGCCGGGTCCTTGCATTAATTTATTGAATATTTTAAGTTTTAAAACAGGGAACAACATCAAATGGACGGTATAATTAATGAGAATTTTAAAGGCGGAATCCACAAGGTTATGAGGGAAACAAAGGCAAAAGGTCAGAAGAAAGAAAACAGAGGTCGTGGGCTGTTGATCGATGTTCTTTTGTTTCTTCTTTCCTATCTTATTATTAATTAGTTGCACTATTATTGTATTTGTATAGGTGAGATGCAATGTTACCAGCTGTGCCTCCACCAGTAATGCAATGAAGTGCCAGCGAAGCATTGTGCTTTATTTCTTGTATTGTTCGGAAATGATCAGCTTTTTGGCTGCATCCGAAGATTCCGAACCTCCTCTTAAGCAAAAAGTTGTGTGGATGCAAGCAATAAAATGGTGTGGAAATAGAGTCTCATACGGAGACTAGCTATTTTTTGGGTGGTACTAATCTTTGAAAGGTGTGTTGGACGCAAATCAAAGAGAGACAAACCATCCTGGCCTTATCTAACAGAGTATTCGAATGAATCTCATGTTTGGCTTGTAACTTTGTAAGTAGGGTGAAGATGATGATCCATCGATATTTGCAAAAATTGCAATGACAAATTAATTGATAACAATGATAAAATTGCAATGACAGGGGAACCTTTTGCTGAAATCAAAGCTTTTTGGCGGCTTCTGAATCACTAGTTCCTTCTATGTTTTTGTACAACACAATTTTCACTTGCATTGCTAAACCCTGCCATTGGATCAAGAAATTATTGAAAATTGCCATGCAAATCAAGGGCATGCTAAAGTATCCAAATTTTCTGCCCAAATAATGTGCCACCTGTCATATCGACCTACTATGAATAGTTATCCATTAGGTAAAACAAAATGTTTAAATTTTTTTAATCCAAATTTACTTGCCTAAATGATGTGCTAGTCGGACAAACCAATTAAAAGTTGCATTAAAGGAATAACTATCCAAATTGAGTTGATACAATGATTGCCACGTCATTTGGGTGAACAAATTTGGGTACTTTCAGTTAAAAATAAATTAATGGTTTGATTCAATGAGGTGATGCATGTTTGTGATTCTGAGTTCAAGACAAACACTTTTCAAAAACTTAAAACCTACATATAAGTATAAACTATGAAAAAAAAAAAAAAAAAAAAAAATTTGCCATGACCTGGGCCTCTCGGGTCTCTTCATGGATTTGTCCTGGCTGGTGCAGTTTCTCAATATTTTCTCGCCTATTATACACAAAAATTATACACCAAAAAGGAAAGGAAACCAATTTAATAAGAATAGAGGGAGTATCTGATTTTTAAATAAACCCATTTGAAAAGAAAAAAAAAAAACGGCGTTTATGCTTTATTTTCATAACAAAACTGAATTGTTTAGAAGAAAAAAGAAACTTACCAACAGTATAAAATCAAAATTGACCGAACTGATCTTCATCTAATCAAATTTTCTGAAAAACCCTTAAATAACATTAAATGAACCAAAAAAATTAAGGAAAATAGTGGAGTCCACACACTTCTAGACCAAGGATTTTTAGGGGAGCAACCAACCTTAAGGTCACAAGAGGAAAAATAGTTTTTATTTTATCTTATTTTATTTTACAATTGATATGATTTATCCATATTCCTAACCACTATCAGACAAACTTAAACTTGAGAAAATACTAGACCTATTATGTCATGCACGAAAAAATAGGTATCGGACTAGCCGGCCAAGCTATTTTATTTCTTTCGTTTTGATCTTTGGCAAAGCGTGTGGACCCTACCATTCTCTCTTATTGTATTAATTTGCTGAATATTTTAAGTTCTAAAACAGGAACAACATCAAGTGGACGGTATAATGAGAATTTTAATGGCGGGATCCACGAGATTTTGAGGGAAACAAAAGCAAAAGGTCACAAGAAGAAAGCAGGAGTCGTGGGCTGCTGATGTTCTTTTGTTTTTCTTTCCTATTTTATTATCTAGTTGCAGGGTGAGATGTAATGTTAGCAGTTGTGCCTCCACCCGTAATGAAATGGAGTGCTAGCGAAGCATTGTGCTTTATTTATTGAATTGTTCATAAATGACCAGCTTTTTTTGGCCGCATCCACCCTCTCTTCTTAAGCAAAAAGTTTGTGTGGATGCAGGCAAAATGGTGTGGAAATAGACTCTCTTACGAAGACTAATTTTTGGGTGCTATTAATCTTTGAGAGGTGTATTGAAAGCAAATCAAAGAGAAACAAACCATCCATCTATATAATATATCTATAACGGAGGAAATGCCTCCTTTGGTGCCACATGTCCGTTTGTGAACAGTTAGGGAAAAAGGTAAAATTACCTTTTAGTGACCATTGTTCATTCTAATGCCAAAAAATGACAATATCTATCAACTTGCTACAAATTACCTGTATACTTACATCAAAATAATTATCAGTTTTCTTTTTTTCGTATTAAGTTGAGAAAGAATCACTAAAAAGTAATTTTCCCAAAAAGATATGACTTTTGGAGAAATTACTTTTTAGTGATCAATTTCCAACATAATGCCAAAGAAAGAATATTCTCTGCCAACTTACTACACATTAACTATATACATACTTCAAAAGGACGACTAATGTTTCATGTTTGGTATTAAGTTGAGAAGTGATCACCAAAAGGTAAATTGTCTAACTTTTCTATTTTTTAGTTTTCACTGCTTTTTTTCAAGCGGTATAAGTAGGTTGATGCTTGGTGTACACTGCATATCTTTTTATTTTTATGTGGAAAAATCGAAAAACCTATATTATACAATGTTTAACCCAAATTTAGTAGACTATATCATATTTATTCTTTTTTTTTAATGTCTATTTATCTCATTTCCCAAAAGTCAAACGTATAAAATTATAAATATTTATAATCAGAAAGGGAGACAAATAAAGGCAATAATGCTTAAAAAAGAAAATGCGACACACCGGAATATGTATTAACATATCAAATTGCTTAGAAAACTATCAAAATACTTTCAAAATTGTGCAAATACACTTTTGCCAAACAAAGGGTATCTCAAACTGTTAGATCCAAACTAATTTCCATGATGCACAAACCATTCTCAAATCCATGCATTCGATAGTAGAGGAGCGAAGACACGAACTTAAGATTTATGATTTTATAGCCGCGGTTCTTTACCATCTAAACTACCATCATGGGTGTGTATTATATATATTTATATTTATATTTACAGACTTCACCCATGCAACGCACGGGTTATAAACTAGTTTTTTATCTAAAATTAATGAGTTTTTAAATGAATCATGTTTGGCTTGTAAATAGTGTGAAGAGATGATCCATTTAGGACGATGGACGACAAGGAGAACGATTATGGTTTGGTCACCTGGGGCAATAAATTATACCAAAGCTGTGACAAATTACCACTTTGAGAAAATGAGTTTGATGGATTTGATCAACATGGTGATTGTTAACTGGTTAATTTCCTTTTTGGGATTGCAAGACATACCAAGTGCCCCCCCCAAAAAAAAAAAAAGAATCAGAGAAAATTATGTTGTAACACCATACACACACTGTTTGACTGAGACGGTAAAATTCTCAATACAGTTTATGAAAACACACCATCCATTTTTTATCAAAAATGATTACAACAAGAGGGTCGTTTGTAGTGGTATCTCTTTCTTTAAAAAGATTAGGAATAAAGATGTAGGGCACTAATTTTTGGACCAAACAGTGAAAGACTCAAAAGTAAGGAAAAATGATAAAATATTGTAAATTTCACTAACCTCCCTCTGGGTGAAATTGCATCGACTTCCTATGACATTTCAAAAATGATACTAGCCCTTAGAGGTTTACTGAAATAAACACTAACCATCCCTTCATTAGTCCTGCTGCCACAAAGCATAAGAAAAGTCGATTTTCTCTAGCTTGAGGTTGACTGAGACGGTAAAATCCTCAATACAGTTTATGAAAGATCTCATATATATCTTCATCGATACCTTTTTTTCTCCCCAATACATACAGATTATTCCGGAGGTTTTTTTTCTTTTTCTTTGGCCTAGCTCTCAAAGGACTTCAATGGTAGTGGATTGTTATCACTTATCAAGACCATGATAATCAAAATAAGACCACTCATTTCTATACACAATACCTCAATTGCCCAACACATCCTCCACGAATTTGTATTTATTTTATATCATTTTGTTTTTTAAAACTTTTATGCCATAGACCATAGTCAGGGGTTTAATTCAAGAAGAAAGGCAGCAAGGGTAATTTGCAATCGTTTTTCTCTTTGGCTTAGCAGGTGCAAGGTATTTCACAAATTGCAATATACTCAAGAAACCACTACATCTCAGCAATAGCAAACAAGGCAAAAATTCATATTCTCTCCACAATTTCCTTTAATTTCAAAATCAAATGACTATCATCAATGCAATTACTCTGTTGCAACTATCAAGGTGATTTTTTTGTTCAAATTAATCCCTGGAGGACACTTTTTCCCATTTTCTCACGGAGAACATTTTATCCAAAAAAATAAAAAGGGGGAATCCAGTACACTCCAGAACCTGACCAGCCTAGTGACCACCAAAGAGGATTTAAAATTTTAAACCTTCCTGTGATGCATTTATAGGGCACAGAATCCAGAATCCAGAGGAGTGGAAAATACTTGCGTCTAATCCTATATACACTTGCATCCACTACAGGTATACATCTTGTATATAACCAACCATAAAACAATAATTTTGGGGGGCACTCATCCTATTTTCCATCAATCTCTATGGAGACACAGACCCACCAATATCAATTATTTTCTCACCTTTTAATAATTTCTTGGGTTTTCTTAAACGTAAGGGCACATGTTAAATTACAATTATTGACCCAATTATCATATAGAAAAATGTATTTTCACAGTTTTTCAAGTATTTTCATATTTTTCTAAGTAACTTCAACCATTTATAATATATTTTCATCATTTTGAATACAACGATTGAATCATTAATTATAACCTATGAACACGCCTTAAGAAAACCCTTAATAATTGAGTCCAAGATTCTCAGCATCCGATGTTGTAATTCCCCACCATTTCCTTTCCGTGTGAGGGCTACCACCCACTATGGCACCGTGCCACCGTCCCAACACTCTCAGCCACTCATCTATGCAATACTTTTCCACATATTCCCCTTTCCGTGTGAGGTCCACCACCATTATAGCACTGTAATTGATTCATCAACCACCAACAGACTCTGAAGTCTTAGCACTGCAACTCTGTAAGGCTTTCACAGCAAAACCATTCTCTTCTCATTTTCACTTTGTTATCCCTTCCTTCCTTCCTTCCTTCCTTTTTTCACAGTGAAAACATGGCGGAGATCTTTCTGTCTGCATCCATTCAAGTCTTGTTTGAGAAGTTGCTCTCGCCTGACTTTATTAACTACTTTTCACGAGGCGAGGGAGTCCATACTGCCGTGAAGAAGTGGACGACGATGCTGATGAAAATTCAGGCAGTACTTACTGATGCAGAGGAGAAGCAGATTACAAACCGGGCAGTGAAGATTTGGCTGGACGAGCTCCGAGATTTGGCTTACGATGCGGAGGACATATTGGACGAGTTTGCCACCGAAGCTTTGCGACGCAATTTGATGGCAGAACCTCAAGCTAGCACCAGTAAGATTCAAAGCCTCATCCCTACTTGTTGTACTAGTTTCAAGCCAAGTGCTGTTATGTTTAATTTTGAGATGAAGTCCAAGATAAAGGAGATCACTGCCAGATTAGAACAAATTGTGACACAGAAAAGTCAGTTGGAGTTGCGAACTCGAGATACTGCTGGAGGAATGTTTAATAGAGCAACAGAAAGACGGGAGACGACTTCTTTAGTAGCTAAATCTCGTGTTTATGGCAGGGAAAAGGACAAGGAGGCAATATTGGAACAGTTGTTTAGCGGTGAAGCAGGTGATGATGAAGTCTATGTAATCACTATAATCGGCATGGGAGGTGTTGGCAAAACAACTCTTACTCAGCTGGTCTACAATGATGACAGAGTGAAGGATTATTTTGATATGAAAGCGTGGGTTTGTGTTTCTGAAGATTTTGATCTCATTCGGGTAACGAAATCAATTCTAGAGTCCTTCAATTTTCCGGCTTCTGATGTCAACAATTTAAATTCTCTTCAAGAGAGATTGATGGAGAATTTGTCCAAAAAAAAGTTTCTACTTGTCTTAGATGATGTTTGGCATGACAACTACGAGGACTGGACAATCCTACGCAAGCCTCTTGAAGCGGGGGCTCCGGAAAGTAAAATTGTTGTCACAACTCGCAATCAACGTGTTTTACAAACAGTGGGGACGATTTCATCTTTCCCTTTGAAGGAGTTATCAGAAGATGACTGTCGTTCTATATTTACCCAACATGCCTTGGGAACAAGAGGTTTCGATGCGCATCCCAACTTAAAAGAAACTGGTGAAGAAATAGTGAAAAGGTGCAAGGGCTTGCCTTTGGCCGCACAGGCCCTCGGAGGCCTCTTGTGCTCTAGTGTAAACCTTGATGAATGGAAAGATGTGTTAAATAGTACTATATGGGATTTGCCGGAAGATAAATGTGGTGTTATTCCAGCTCTAAGATTGAGCTATCATCATCTTCCTCCACATTTGAAGCAATGTTTTGCGTATTGCTCAATACTTCCAAAAGACTACGAATTTGAGGAGGAAGAATTGATCCTGTTATGGATGGCAACATGTTTGGTTCAACAACGGGACGAAAGCAAGCAAATGGAAGACATAGGAGGCGGGTATTTCCGTGATCTATTGTCAAGGTCCTTTTTTCAAATATCAAATATCAATAAATCAAGGTATGTAATGCATGACCTCATCAATGATCTTGCTCAATGGGTGGCAGGAGAGACATGTTTTCGGTTGGAGGGTATACCCGAGGGTAAAAACCAACACAAAATTTCCAAAAAGGCTCGCCACTCATCTTATGTTAGTAGCTATTCTGATGGAATAAAAAAATTTGAGGCCTTTGATGAAGTTAAGTGCCTACGGACCTTCCTAGTAGTAGCACCATGTTATGGGGGCCACTTAACTTCTTATGTTCTTCTCAACTTGTTGCCAGAGTTAAGATGTTTGAGGGTGCTCTCCTTGAGAGGTTACCACATCACTGAGTTACCAAATTCAATTGGTGACTTGAAACATCTAAGGTACCTTGATTTTTCTGGCACTAGTATCATATGTTTACCAGGATCAACAAGTACTCTCCACAATTTACAGACATTGAAATTAAAAAATTGTTCTCGTCTCAAGAAGTTGCCGACAAATATGGAGAATCTAACCAACCTACGTCTTCTCGATATTACAAATGCAAATTCAATAAAAGAGATGCCACCGCGAGTAGGTAAATTGACAAATCTCCAAAAATTGTCAAATTTTATTGTGGGCAACAATAGTGGAGGAACTGGGATAATGGAGTTGATGAATTTAAAGCATCTCCGGGGGACACTCTTCATTTCAAGGTTAGAGCATGTGATTGATGCTCAGGAGGCAAGGGAGGCCAATTTAAAGGATAAACAAGATCTCAATGTGTTAACAATGGGATGGAGTTCCGAATTCAATGATTCAAGAAAAGAAGAAGTTGAAAGAGAAGTGCTTGACATGTTACAACCTCATAAGAAGTTGAAAGAGCTCACCATCAAGTGCTACAGTGGTACAATGCTTCCAACTTGGGTAGCAGATCCGTCTTTCTCTACTTTGGAGTTCCTAAGGTTAGAAAATTGTGTAAAATGCACGTCTTTGCCACCACTCGGCCAACTACCCTCGCTCAAAAATCTTTGCATGGAAAGAATGAATGGAATAAATATTGTGGATCTTGAGTTCAATGGGGATGGTTGTCTATCGCCTTTTCGATCATTGGAAATTCTAAGTTTTAAGGATATGAAGGAATGGACGAACTGGTCTCATTTCGTAGTTGATAAACGGGTTGAAGTATTTCCTTGCCTACGCGAGCTTTTCATATTGGAATGTCCCAAATTATTGGGAAATTTACCTGACCAACTTCCTTCCTTGGAAAAACTCATCATCAATGGATGTCCACAATTGGTGGTTTCAATTTCTAGCCTCCCAAACCTTTGCGAATTAGACGTCAAGGAATGCCAAGAGATGGTGCAAAGAAGCACAAACCACCTCGACTCACTCAAGTCCATGGTCCTTTCTAATGTTTCAGAGTTCACATGTCTAACAGAAGGGTGTTTGCAAGGTTTAACAAAAGTAGAAGATTTGACGATCGTTGGTTGTAATGAGTTGACGTCTCTGTGGCAGAAAGAGGCGGGATTGCTGCAAAACCTGACCTCCCTTCGTCGGTTGGAAATCAAGGATTGTCCTAAATTTGTTTCCCTGGTGGCAGAAGAAGTAGAGCAGCAGCAGCAGGGGCTGCCTTGTGGACTTGAATCTCTTGTATTAGAATCGTGTCATAGTCTTGAGAAGCTGCAAGGTTTGAATATCCTCACATCCCTTAGAGCGTTGACCATCAAGAAGTGCCGGGAATTCGTGTCCTTTCCAGAGACAAGTTTGCCATCAATGTTGAGAGAACTAAGGATTGAAAGTTGTTATGCTCTGAAATCCCTACCGCTGATGCATTGCAACAACGGTGATTCTCTTGAAGAATTGCAAATAAGGGAGTGTCCAAATCTCACGTTCTTATCGTCAAGAGGTGAGTTACCCGCCTCCCTTAAAAACCTCTCTATTTTTGAATGTCCAAAGCTGGAGTCAGTAGCGGAGAGGCTGCACAATAACACGTCGTCTCTTGAAAATATTGAGATCTTCGGGTGCAAGAGCCTTAAATCTTTACCCGAAGGCCTACACAACCTCATCCATCTCTCTTCTATTCAAATAGGGTGGTGCTCAAATCTTGTTTCCTTTCCGGATGGAGGATTGCCCTCCACCACATTGAGACAACTTCAGATCTCGAACTGCGAGAAACTGGAGGCCCTGCCCGACCGCATGCACCACCTCACCTCTCTTCAAAATTTGGAAATAAATGAATGTCCAGGCATCGTATCCTTTCCACAAGAGGGTTTCCCCACCAGCCTAACATCACTTGATATCTCCGATCACAACATCCGTAAGCCCCTGTTTGAGTGGGGATTACACAGACTCACCTCTCTTCGAAATCTCAACATTGTTGATGGATGTCCAGATCTGGTGTCCTTTCCAGAGGAGGAGAAGGGGATGAGTCTGCCCTCCTCTCTAACCAACTTGAGGATCGTGAATTTTCCAAATCTAGAATACTTATCCTCCAAGAGATTTCGAAATCTCACCTCTCTTAAATTTTTGTCTATTTTGAGTTGCCCTAACCTCAAATCCTTTTCAGAGGTGGGGCTGCCTCCGTTGCCCTCCAAGGGCTTGTTTCAAAACCTCACCTCTCTTGAATATCTGTGGATCTCTAATTGCCCTAAGCTCAAATCCTTTCCGGATGTGGGGCTTCCTCCCTCGCTTTTGCATCTAAAAATCTTGGATTGTCCTCTGCTAAAACAACAGTGCAAAGGACGAGATTGGCCCAAGATTGCCCACATCCCTGACGTCGAGATAGATGGCAGGTTCATCTATGACCCAGAAACCTAAGACTACTGCAGCCCCAGGCAAGTGAGTCTTTAAACAACTCGATTTACTTTCTCACATATATGATATGTAGCAGAGACTATCCCTTTGAATTTTTTTTAAGGAAAACTTCATTGAACTTGTACATGTATTCATTAAAACCCAAATCCCTGATGCAATCTATCAAGAATCGAATGCCATGTATGAAAATGGTAGTATTTCTATTTAGAGAAATCTCAACATATTGTCTATTGATTTGGTGTGCATCTTAATGAGTTTAACCATGCCCCCTAACTACCTTTGTTTAAATTTATTCTATCTTAGTTGTTACAATTTTTTTTTTTTTTTTTTTTTGGTTTTATATTCATTGCTCAATAAAGCTCCAATTTTATCATTCACTATGATGTACATGTGAAATAAAGATGGCAAGATATGCGTCCAGGTGAAACCTATACACAGAAATTGCCCATCGGCAGGAATACATCCCTGTCCACATGGTATGCTATAGTGGAACAAAGCGTTAAGATTTCAAATGAAGCAAAGTTCATATTTTTTGTAACCTTATTTTATTAAATAATATCTTAGCCTAATTTCTGAGTTTGTATTGTTTTTGTATTCCACCCCCCCCCGGGGGGCCTTTTCTTTCTCTTGTGATGACATTGTTCACATTCCTTAATTTTTATCTCTTTTGGCAACGCATAACCTTTGGAATGGTTTCCACTTTCGATTGCTCTAAAGGTTCCATTGCTTGGTTTTGTGTCAGTACATATTTTGGCACCTCCAGTATGTTAGTATAACTGGATTATTTACTTTTTCAATCGTGCAGAGGCTCTTTCACCCACAATTTCAACCAAGAGGAGGTTTTTGACAGCAATTACACCATCATGCTCTCCCTTGATATTTTGCTCATTCTGTTGCCCTTCTGCTTAGTTTAATGTAAGAATCATTATATAGCTCCACATTTGTATTGTATTTGAAGAAAACATTCTGTTCAAAATCTCTATTTCTAAGGCGAGCTTATGTTGAAACCATATACCAATCGCTAACCCATCCTTAACATTTCTTTTTCTAAATGTGGATGTTGTCAAGGAGATTGTCACGCGTGTATAGTATCATCTGTTGTAAAACATGCAGCAAAGGTGCAATATTTTTCCTGGGAATTAAAATGGTGCTCGAACACTTGACTGGTGAGTTTTCTTATCTTATTAAAAAGCTTCCCTTTTTCTATATCATGTTTTGGGTCACTTCATCTTATTCCATAGATAAACACTTGCAAAGCCTTAATATTGCTGCTTTATGTTGGATCAAGCATTTATATGATGAAAGCTTCTCCTTTTGTATTTCATGTTCTGGATCACATTTTCTTTATTTCCTGAGACAAATACTTCATAGTTCTAATATTAGTGCTTTATATTGAAGTCATGCATTTTTATATTAAATTTTTAATGAATATATGTAGCTTATCATCCTAATCTTTTCTTAAGGTTTACAGATAAATGCAGGACATGTCTTTAACAGAAAGGATAAGGGTAGATAAGGAGGTACCACTTAAAGGTTTCAATAATTCTACTTTATTTATTTATTTATTTTCTATTTGGAATAGTTGCGCAAATTGTAATCCAAAACCTCCTATCTTCTTTCAGATTGGAGCTTTATTACTCAAACTAAAGTAGCTTTGGGGGAACCGATTAAAGTCATATTCAATGAATGGTATTCTGCTTCTTCAACAGATCACATCTGAGCGAGTCTTGCAATCCACCATCAGAAGGTAATTTCAAACAATTAATCTGATTTTGTCTTGGAAGTACACATTGGCAGATTTTTATTTTTTATTTTTTATTTTTTTTCAGGTTGACTAACTAAGATAGGGGCATGAGCAATTTCTTAGATTTGCTTGTTTGTTTTCCTGAAATTGTTTAATGATTGAACTCTCAAAAGTTTCTTTGATTTCCATCGTTGCAGGTTAAAACGAGCAGTTGAGAAGATAGTCACAGTAGCACCGAGTGGATGTGGAGTTTAGGTAAATGAAATTTCCAATGTCATCTCTGGTGGATTGTTTTGTGATTCTTTTTCATGTAATGTAATTGAGATGGGCCTTTGTAATTGACGTCTGAGAGATGAAACAATGGGAGGGAGGGAGCTTTATGAATTCTTCCAAACTATTGATCTCATCTGTCATGCAGAATCTCACATAGTTTTCTGCATTACGAAGCATTTTATTCACTAACATAACCGGCACAAACATTATTTGCTCACTCATAGTTTATCTTTTTTGTTGTAACAGGTTTTTTCACTAATATGTTGTAAATAGCCGGATGACCAGCCATAGCATGAGTATGTCTTTTTTCGATAGTTCAAAAGGTATTTGTGTAATATTTAAGCTCTATTATTTCTAAATTTTTCTATTTATTTATTTGTTGACGCTGTGTAGCTGATGTTTTTCCTCCTTGTGAATACATTGTCAGCATTCCTTCGCCTTACTTCAATCATGCTCTAGTGTGGGATCCGTACAATCTAATGAAGGGATAGCCTTTGATAAAGTCTGATGGTGCAACCTCTGACAATGATTCCTTAGGTTTTTAAAGGAATTTCATATTGCAGTGGGCAGGATATGAGAAGATAAAAAATTAGAGGGAAAGAAAATTCTTGCAAAGAACCATATAAAGTACAAATGGATATTGAATTGCAGATTGGAACTCTCAAAGTCCAGAGTGAAAGGAGAGTGATCAAAGCTTCTCAGATGCTAATGCTTCATTTGGTTGCTTGGAGAAGGTAGGAATAGAAATGAAAATAAAATGGGATCTTATCTTTCACTATTTGGACCCGAGGATGCAAGAACCCCACTCAGCTGAGCCTCACACAATTATTAAGCTCAATCGTAGAATGTTTAGTCTTTCATCTTGTGAAAATTGAAACAACCAGAAACATTTGTTATTGGATTATGAATGAAGGTTCCTTCTTTTTGATAGTTCAGAGGAACATAATTTTTCCATGCGCCGTTTGGTGGCTGAGTTAATCTTATTAATGTTCTTGATTCTCTGATCAATTGGTTAGGAAGCTTATTAACAATGACAAGTTTATGAGAGTATTATTTTTGATCACCTTACTGAGTAAAATATATGTATACATCTGATCAAGATCAGGGAACAAAAATTTTGACAAGACTCTTAAGATGTTGGATCTACAAGATCCAATGATTTGATCCGATGATTTCCAAAAAAGTTGATATGCCCAAACTTTACTCATTACCCGATACATGAGCTTTTGTAAAAAATTGTGTCACTAGATCTTTGCTAGGGTTTCTGGGATAAAAATTGTCACTTGATCCATAAAATTTATTAAATTGTGTAACATTTTTATTCACAATTTTCACCCTATTTACATTTAAACACATTTATATACATAGATGACAATATGCTACATAGTGAAAGATTTGTTTTATGCAATTTCAGTCACACGAAGAGGAGAAGTAATGTGGTAGCTCAAGTGCATGCTTGCTATGTATTGAAAATGGAAGGCTTTTCAATTTGTACGGAAGATCTCTCCCCCACCGCCCTTTTTCTTCTTTTTTTTTTTAGTCTGAATGAGAAAGAAATTGCAATGTCTTTTTCAGTTTAATTAATGAGGTGTCTACTATAATCCCATGGAGTTGGTTGACTTGGCTGTGGCACTTATGTCTTATAGGAAGCAAAAGGTGTTGAATTCAACTCCTCTTACTTGTAACGGGTTAGCCATTGACTTAACTTTTATACCTTGGTCTTTACTCGGGTGTTAGAGCATTTGCATCACTTAAGTTGGTGGTGGCCCTCTTTAAAATTGGTATCAGTCGAGTCTTTTAGCTTGTCCAAAAGGGAAAAAGAAAAGAAAAAAGGTTTCTATTACGTGCTATTTAATTCACGAGGTAAATACCCATTAATGAAGAAATCATAAACATAACTATAAACAGAAAGGGCTACTATATTCGAAAACTTTTTATAAAACAACCAATGTAAGCCATCAGGACATGGAGCCTGTTCCTCCTATGTTTCTGTACAACATATTTTTCACTTGCACTGCTAAACCATGTCATTGGATCAAGAAATTATTGAAAATTGCCATGCAAATCAAGGTCATGCTAAAGTATCCAAATTTTCTGCCCAAATAATGTGGCACCTACCATGTCAACCTACTGTATATGAATAGTTATCATTTAAGTAATACATGTTTAAATTTTTTTTATCCAAATTTACTTGCCTAAATGATGTGTTAGTTGGATAAACCAATTAAAAATTTCATTAAAGGAATAACCATCCAAAGTGAGTTGATGCAATGATTGCCACGTCATTTGGGCAAACAAAATTGGGTATCTTTAAATAAAAATAAATAAATGATTTGATTCAATGAGGTGATGCATGTCTATGATTTTGAGTTCAAGACAAACATATTATGAGTAAGGGCAGAGTCGGGAGTTATCTCCAATGGGGGCACTGTGCTATGCTTTTGTGAAGTGGGAATTGGGAACTAAAAGCTCTGGAAAGCATTTTTTTTTTTAAAAACATTACTTTTTGGTAATCATTTTCCAATTTAATACCAAAACAAGGATATTTAGTCAACTTATTACAAATTGACTGTAAATATATTTTAAATGACTACTATCTTTCTCTTTTTGGCATTATGCTGAGAAATTGTCATCAAATGATAATATCTCTCCAAAAAAAAATAAAAACTTGGTTGAGCCAGTGGGGGCATGTGCCCCCAAAGGCCCCCCTGGCTCCGCCAGTGATTATGAGGGCCATGTATACACATTTTTTTTTAAAACTTAAAACCTACATATAAGTATAAATTATGAAAAAAGAAAAACAAAATTGCCGAAGCCTAGGTCTCTCGGGCCTCTTCATGGATCTGTCCTGGTACAGTTTCTCAATAGTTTCCTGCCTATTAGACATGAAAATTTTCTACATTAACTGAAAAGGAAAAAAAAAAATATTTCCTAACTGGTGCACGAATATTTCTCTCCATGTGTCAAACTTTAGTGATCACTTTTATACACATAGCGTGTGCAACATTATCTTCTAGTGTGAGGGTTTATTTGGGAATTTCAAAAATTAAATTAGATTAGGTACGGTTCATACTTATTATATGGTTTTTAAATAAACCAATTTGAAAAAAAATGTTTTTATGCTTTACTTTCAAAACAAAACTGAATTTTTTAGCAAGAAAAATAAACTTTCCAAACAGTGTAAAATCAAAATTTGCCAAACTTATCTTCACCTGACCAAATTTTCAACAAATTTAAACTTGAGATTACTCGCTCAACAAGAATAAACTATACTTTTATGTCATTGACGAAAAAATAGGTATCGGAATGGCTGGCCAAGTTATTTTGTTTCTTTCGTTTTGATCTTTGGCAAAGCGTGCGGACCATACCATTCGCTCTTATTGTATTAAGGGCCCGGCTATTGCCAGCCCTCAATTTTATTAGCACCCCCACTTATTTTAGGGTTTTAAGGTTTTATACAAAATATAAAAGGGTTTTATGAAAACTAGTCATATAGTCCACTAGAAAACATTATTTTGGACAACTTTGCAGAAGAAAGTTTTTTTAAAATCTATCATTTATGTAGCCTTTTTGGTAAAAAAGTAAAATAAAGACTATAAATGGACAAAAAAAATCTATTTAAACGGTAGATTTTTGAAAAACTTTCTCTATGTAAAATTGTTCAAAATGATATTTTCTAACCGATTATAAGTTCACTTTTCATAAAAGCCTTTTATATTTTACCTAAAACCTTAAAAAAACTAAAACAAGTGGGGTATTGATAAAATTAAGGGGTGGCGATCAAGGATGAAACTACTCGTGGGCCAAAGGGGGCCATGGCCCCCCCTAGCTTTTTACTGTTAAGGCATGTCAGCCCTTGTTTTTGGCTCATAGAAAATGAAAACATGAAGACAGTGCTATAGTTGGGTGGGTATGTATAGTTTCTAGCAGTTTATGCTACCTTCTCTCTCGAGCTTCTAGTCCTGTACCTTAAATTTTCATTTACTTTATTATTAGCCAAATAACTTTGTGGAATTACAATTTATTTTGCTATTACGTATAACTTTGAAAACTTTTGTAGGTAGATGGACAATTCTTATCCAGGCTTATTAAGCAACTAGTTTTTATAAGTTGGTTTTGAATTAATGAAAACTTTGGTTTATAAATTTATATAAAATAAAAATAAATAAATAAATAACCTTCACAAAGTTAAAAAATAATTCTATCTAGTTATATCTTTCACGTATTAATTTAGTCTTAAATCTTAGTATATTTCTCATTTTCTCATGGTAAAAATTTTTGGTTCATCTTTGCCCCCTTGAGATGAAATCCTGATTCCATCCCTGGTGGCGATAACCAGGTCCTTGTATTAATTTATTGAATATTTTAAGTTCTAAAACAGGGAACAACATCAAATGGACGGTATAATTAATGAGAATTTTAATGGCGGAATCCACAAGGTTTTGAGGGAAACAAAAGCAAAAGGTCAGAAGCAAGAAAACAGAGGTCGTGGGCTGTTGATCGATGTTCTTTTGTTTCTTCTTTCCTATTTTATTATTAATTAGTTGCACTATTATTGTATTTGTATAGGTGAGATGCAATGTTACCAGCTGTGCCTCCACCAGTAATGCAATGAAGTGCCAGCGAAGCATTGTGCTTTATTTCTTGAATTGTTCGTAAATGATGAGCTTTTTGGCTGCATCCGAACCTCCTCTTAAGCAAAAAGTTGTGTGGATGCAAGCAATAAAACGTTGTGGAAATAGACTCTCATACGGAGACTAGCTATTTTTTGGGTGGTACTAATCTTTGAAAGGTGTGTTGGACGCAAATCAAAGAGAGACAAACCATCCTGGCCTTATCTAAAAGAGTGTTCGAATGAATCTCATGTTTGGCTTGTAACTTTGTAAGTAGGGTGAAGATGATGATCCATCGATATTTGCAAAAATTGCAATATAAATTAATTGATAACAATGATAAAATTGCAATGACAGGGGAACCTTTTGCTGCAATCAAAGCTTTATGGCGACTTCTGAATCACTAGTTCGTTCTATGTTTTTGTACAACACAATTTTCACTTGCATTGCTAAACCCTGCCATTGGATCAAGAAATTATTGAAAATTGCCATGCAAATCAAGGGCATGCTAAAGTATCCAAATTTTCTGCCCAAATAATGTGGCACCTGTCATATTGACCTACTGTGAATAGTTATCCATTAAGTAATACAACGTGTTTAAATTTTTTTAATCCAAATTTACTTGCCTAAATAATGTGTTAGTTGGACTAACCAATTAAAAGTTTCATTAAAGGAATAACTATCCAAATTGAGTTGATGCAATGATTGCCATGTCATTTGGGCGAACAAATTTGGGTACCTTTAGTTAAAAATAAATTAATGGTTTGATTCAATGAGGTGATGCATGTCCGTGATTTTGAGTTCAAGACAAACACATTAAAAGGTTCATGTCTATAAAATTTTCAAAAACTTAAAACCAACGTATAAGTATAAACTATGAAAAAAGAAAAAAAAAAAAAAAAATTGCCGGGGCCTAGGCCTCTCGGGTCTCTTCATGGATTTCTCTTGGCGGGTGTAGTTTCTCAATATTTTCTCACCTATTATACATGAAAATTATGTACATTAACTGAAAAGGAAAAACAAAAAAAAAAAAAAAAATTTCTAACTGTGCACACACATTTCTCTCTTTCATGTGTCAAACTTGAGTGATCACTTTTATACACATAGCGAGTGCAACATTATCTTCCAATATTATTTGGAAATTTCAAAAGCTAGATTAAAATAGGTTCAATTCATAATTATTACTCCCTCCGTTCTTAATTGACTATCTCCTTTGAAAAAACAAACACATTTTTTTTAGGAGATCCCATTAAATGCTTTCAAATTAACATATATGTTTGAACATTTCAATTTTGCCCTCAAGAATACAAAACATTGGAAAAAAAGAAAAGAAAATACCCTTTCAAGGGTAGTTTAAGAAATGAAATAAGAAAAATCAATGACTTTTTTAATGTGACAATAATTTTGGAACATCCCAAAAAGGAAAAGAAACCAATTTAATAAGAATAGAGAGAGTATCTTATTTTTAAATAAACCAACTTGAAAAAAAAGGAAAAAAAAAAAAAAAAACTGTGTTTATGTTTTATTTTCATAACAAAACTGAATTGTTTAGCGGAAAAAAGAAACTTACCAAACAGTGTGAAATCAAAATTGATCAGACTTATCTTCATCTGATCAAATTTTTAAGTTTTCCAAACAACCCCTAAATAACATTAAATGAACCAAAAAAATTAAGGAGAACAGTGGAGTCCACACACTTCTAGACCAAGGATTTTTAGGGGAGCAACCAACCAGAAGGTCACAAGAGTAAAGCAAACCAACCAGAAGGTCACAAGAGGAAAAATAGTTTTTATTTTTTCCTATTTTATTTTACAATTGATATGATTTATCCATATTCCTAACCACTATCAAACAAACTTAAACTTGAGAAAAATACTAGACTGTTATGTCATGCACGAAAAAATAGATATCGGACTAGCCGGCCAAGTTATTTTGTTTCTTTCGTATTGATCTTTGGCAAAGCATGTGGACCCTATCATTCTCTCTTATTGTATTAATTTGCTGAATATTTTAAGTTCTAAAACAGGGAACAACATCAAGTGGACGGTATAATGAGAATTTTAATGGCGGAATCCACGAGATTTTGAGGGAAACAAAAGCAAAAGGTCACAATAAGAAAACAGAAGTCGTGGGCTGCTGATGTTCTTTTGTTTCTTCTTTCCTATTTTATTATCGAGTTGCAGGCTGAGATGTAATGTTAGCAGTTGTGCCTCCACCCGTAATGAAATGGAATGCCAGCGAAGCATTGTGCTTTATTTATTGAATCGTTCATAAATGACGAGCTTTTTTGGCTGCATCCACCCCCTCTTCTTAAGCAAAAAGTTTGTGTGGATGTAGGCAAAATGGTGTGAAAATAGGCTCTCTTAGGGAGACTAATTTTTGGGTGGTACTAATCTTTAGGAGGTGTATTGAAAGCAAATCAAAGAGAAACAAACCATCCATTTTTTATCTAAAATTAAAGAGTTTTTAAATGAATCATGTTTGGTTTGTAATTTAGGACGATGAAAATGACGAGGACAAGGAGAACGATTATGGTTTGGTCACCTGGAGCAATAAATTATACCAAAGCTATGACAAATTACCACTTTGAGAAAATGAGTTTGATGGATTTGATCAACACGGTGATTGTTAACTGGTTAATTACCTTTTTGGGATTGCAAGACGGAGTCATACCAGAAAAAAAAAAAAAAAAAAAAAAAAAAAGGGGAAGCAGAGAAAATTATGTTGTAACACCATACACACACTGTTTGACTGTGATCTGGTATACCAACTAGATGACCCATCTTCCTTTTTTGGGGAAATTGGCGATTAGTCGACTTTTTGGTAAAATATTGGCAATTAATCAAGTAAAAGTTTTTCTAAGTCAATTAATCAAGGAGACTGAACTTATTTATCAATTAGTCACACTTTTTTTTAAAATGCCTGATTTACCCTTATTATTACTAAGGGCACTCCCTTTTTTGTTATTAAGGACACCCTATGTAACTAATTTAACCTTTTAGTATTGTAATTTTTAAAAGCTTATAACTTACAATATACATATCCGTATAAAAAAATATATATATATTTTTGGAATCTACTTGTCGAAATTTTCGAAAAAAGATCCATATTGATTAGGTAATTATTAAAAAAATTAAAATCATAAAATTTTACTACTTAACACAATTTAACATAATACTTCATAAAACTGTAAAATTTTACTACTTTACGAAGACTGATTAGAGACCAATGCATTGTGGACTCAGAACTGCATAGGAGTTATCAAAAGGAGCCAATTTTTTATCATTGGAGAGCAGGCATTGTGAGGATCAAGCAGGCAGAGGCTAGCTATAATGTTTGAAGAATGCACTGATGATGCAAGAAGAGAAGCTGAAGGCCTAAAACCGTATTGCAATCACTAAGAACCAAAAAAATTGAAGAAGAATATATGAGTTGGATCACAAAATTTTGTTTGGCTGAGGCAGAGCATATGCCCAAAACAAAATTTTCCTTTTTTTATAAAAATATATTTAGAAGTAAGCTTGTCAATGGATCCCATAAAATTTACTCATATATTGATTCTACTAAGAATTCTCTAATTCAAAAGATGCAATCTAAGCCAAGGGCAGCAAGTTAGCCCAAATTGGCGTAGCTCTCAAAGGACTTCAATGGTAGTGGATTGTTATCACTTATCAAGACCATGATAATCAAAATAGGACCACTAATTTCCATACACAACACCTCAATTGCCCAACACATCCTCCACAAATTTGTATTTATTTTATATCATTTTGTTTTTTAGAACTTTTATGCCATAGACCATAGTCAAGGGTTTAATTCAAGAAGAAAGGCAGCAAGGGTAATTTGCAATTGTTTTTCTCCTTGGCTTAGCAGGTGCCAGGTATTTCACAAATTGCGATATAGTCAAGAAACCACTACACCTCAGCAATAGCAAACAAGGCAAAAAATCATATTCTCTCCACAATTTCCTTTAATTTCAAAATCAAATTACTATCATCAATGCAATTACTCTGTTGCATCTATCATGGTGATTTTTTTTGTTCGAATTAATCCCTAGAGGACATATTTTCCCATTTTCTCACTGAGAACATTTTATCAAAAAAAATAAAAAGGGAGAATCGAGTACACTCCAGAACTTGACCAGCATAGTGATCACCAAAGAGGATTTAAAATTTTAAACCTTCCTGTGATGCATTTATAGGGCACACAATCCAGAATTCAGAGGGGTGGAAAATACTTGCCTCTATCCTACATACACTTACATCCACTGCAGGTATACATCTTGTAGATAACCAACCATACAGAGGTGATCCCATAAGCACGTGCTGATATAAGTTACATCAGCACTATGCATTGGGAGTTGTACCCCTTGCATTGATTCAATGCACCTCACATCTCACTAATGCATAAGGTACAACTCCCAATGCAGGTTTTGATATAAGATATATCAGCACGTGCTTACCAGATCATCATCCACCAACCATAAAACAATATTTTTGGGGCACTCATCCTATTTTCCACCAATCCCTATAGGGACAAAGACCCACCAATATCAACTATTTTCTCAGCATCCGATGTTGTAATTCCCCACCATTTCCTTTCCGTGTGAGGGCCACCGGCCACTATGGCACCATCTATGCAATACTTTTCCACATATTCCCCTTTCCGTGTGAGGTCCACCACCATTATAGCACTGTAATTGATTCATCAACAACCAACAGACTCTGAAGTCTTAGCACTGCAACTCAAGGCTTTCACAGCAAAACCATTCTCTTCTCATTTTCACTTTGTTATCCCTTCCTTCCTTCCTTCCTTCCTTTTTTCACAGAGAAAACATGGCGGAGATCTTTCTGTCCGCATCCATTCAAGTCTTGTTTGAGAAGTTGCTCTCGCCTGACTTCATCAACTACTTTTCACGAGGCGAGGGAGTCCATATTGCCGTGAAGAAGTGGACGACGATGCTGATGAAAATTCAGGCAGTACTTACTGATGCAGAGGAGAAGCAGATTACAAACCAGGCAGTGAAGATTTGGCTGGACGAGCTCCGAGATTTGGCTTACGATGTGGAGGACATATTGGACGAGTTTGCCACCGAAGCTTTGCGACGCAATTTGATGGCAGAACCTCAAGCTAGCACCAGTAAGATTCAAAGCCTCATCCCTACTTGTTGTACTAGTTTCAAGCCAAGTGCTGTTATGTTTAATTTTGAGATGAAGTCCAAGATAAAGGAGATCACTGCCAGATTCGAACAAATTGTGACACAGAAAAGTCAGCTGGAGTTGAGAGAGAATGCTGGAGGAATGTCTAACAGAGCAAGAGAAAGACGGGAGACGACTTCTTTGGTAGCTGAATCTCGTGTTGTTGGCAGAGAAAAGGATAAAGAGGCAATATTGAAACAGTTGTTTAGCGGTGAAGCAGGTGAGGATGAAGTCTGTGTGATCACTATAATTGGCATGGGTGGTATTGGCAAGACAACTCTCGCTCAGCTCGTCTACAATGATGACAAAGTGAAGGGTAGTTTTGATATGATAGCGTGGGTTTGTGTTTCTGAAGAGTTTGATCTCATTCGGGTAACGAAAGGAATTCTAAAGTCATTCAATTTGCAGGTTTCTGATCACGACAATTTAAATTCTCTTCAAGAGAGATTGAAAGAGAATTTGTCGAAAAAGAAGTTTTTGCTGGTCTTGGATGATGTTTGGCATGAAAACTACGAGGACTGGACAATCCTGCATAAGCCTCTCACAGCAGGGTCTCCAGGAAGTAAAATTATTGTAACAACTCGCAATCAGGGAGTTTCACAAAAAATGAGTACGAGTCCATCTTTCCATTTGAAGGAGTTATCAGAAGATGATTGCCTTTCTATATTTACCCAACATGCTTTGGGAACAAGAGGTTTCGATGCCCATCCTAACTTAAAAGAAACTGGTGAAGAAATAGTGAAAAGGTGCAAGGGCTTGCCATTGGCAGCAAAGGCCCTCGGAGGCCTTTTGCGCTCTAACATAAACCTTGATGAATGGAAAGATGTGTTAAATAGTACTATATGGGGTTTACCAGAAGAGAAGTGTGGCATTATTCCAGCTTTAAGATTGAGTTATCATCATCTTCCTTCACATTTGAAGCAGTGTTTCGCTTACTGCTCAATACTCCCAAAAGACTATGAATTTGAGGAGGAAGAATTAATCTTGTTATGGATGGCAACGGGTTTGCTGCAACGACAAGACGAAAGCAAGCAAATGGAAGAGATAGGAGGCAGGTATTTCCGTGATCTATTGTCAAGGTCATTTTTTCAAATATCAAATATCAATAAATCAACATTTGTGATGCATGACCTCATCAACGATCTAGCTCAATGGGTAGCAGGAGAGACCTGTTTTAGGTTGGAGGATACGCTAGATGGTCAAAAGCAATGCAAAATTTCAAAAAAGGCTCGCCACTCATCTTACATTGGAAGCAATTACGATGGGATTGAAAAATTCAAGGCCTTTAATGATGTTAAGAGTCTACGGACCTTTGTGTCACTGATGATACCCTCTTGGGGTAAAGGCTACTTAACTAATTATGTTCTTCTTGAATTGTTGCCGAAGTTACAATACTTAAGGGTGATCTCCTTGAGAAACTACCACATCACCGAGTTGCCAAATTCAATTGGTGACTTGAAACATCTGAGGTATCTCAATTTGTCTGGCACCTATATCATATGTTTACCAAAATCAATAAGTACACTCTATAATTTAGAGACGTTGATATTGAAAAATTGTTTTCGTCTCAAGAAATTGCCAACAGCAATGGAGAATCTAATCAACCTACGACTTCTCGATATTATAGATGCATATCTTATAAAAGAATTGCCACAGCGAGTAGGTAAATTGACAAATCTCCAAAAATTGTCAAACTTTATTTTGGGCAATAATGCTGGAGCTGGGATAAGGGAGTTGAAGACCTTAAAGAATCTTCGAGGAACACTTTGTATTTCAGGGTTGGAGAATGTGATTGATCCTCAGGATGCAAAGGAGGCCAATTTAAAGGATAAGCAAGACCTCAATATATTAACAATGGGATGGAGTCTTGAATCAACTGATTCAAGAATCGAAGGAGTTGAAAGAGAAGTGCTAGACATGTTACAACCTCATAAGAAGTTGAAAGAGCTCACCGTCAAGTGCTACAGTGGTACAATGCTTCCAACTTGGGTAGGAGATCCATCTTTCTCTACTTTGGAGTTCCAAATATTAGAAAATTGTGTAAGATGCACATCTTTGCCACCAATTGGGCAGCTACCCTTGCTCAAAAATCTTTGCATCAAAGGAATGGATGGGATAAATATTGTCGGTCTTGAGTTCTATGGGGATGGTTGTCTAACGCCTTTTCAATCATTGGAAACTCTAAGTTTTGAGGATATGAAGGAATGGACAAACTGGTCTCCTTTGTTAGTTGATAGATGGGATGAAGTATTTCCTTGCCTATGCGAGCTTTCCATATTGGGATGTCCCAAATTATTGGGAAATTTACCTGACCAACTTCCTTCCTTGGAAAAACTCATCATTAATGGATGTCCACAATTGGTGGTTTCAATTTCTAGCCTCCCAAAGCTTTGCGAATTAGACATCAAGGAATGCCAAGAGATGGTACAAAGAAGCACAAACCACCTCGACTCACTCAAGTCCATGGTCCTTTCTAATGTTTCAGAGTTCACATGTCTAACAGAAGAGTGTTTGCAAGGTTTAACAAAAGTAGAAGATTTGACGATCGTTGGTTGTAATGAGTTGACGTCTCTGTGGCAGAAAGAGGCGGGATTGCTACAAAACCTGACCTCCCTTCATCGGTTGGAAATCAAGGATTGTCCTAAATTTGTTTCCTTGGTGGCAGAAGAAGTAGAGCAACAGCAGCAGGGGCTGCCTTGTGGACTGGAATCTCTTGTATTAGAATCGTGTGATAGTCTTGAGAAGCTGCAAGGTTTGAATATCCTCACATCCCTTAGAGTGTTGACCATCAAGAAGTGCCGGGAATTCATGTCCTTTCCGGAGACAAGTTTGCCATCCATGTTGAGAGAACTAAGGATTCAAAGTTGTGATGCTCTGAAATCCCTACGGCTGATGCATTGCAACAACGGTGATTCTCTTGAAGAATTGCATATATGGGATTGTCCAAATCTCACGTTCTTATCGTCAAGAGGTGAGTTACCCGCCTCCCTTAAAAACCTCTCTATTGATGAATGTCCAAAGCTGGAGTCAGTAGCAAAGAGGCCGCACAATAACATGTCGTCTCTTGAAAGGATTGATATCAGGAGTTGCGAAAGCCTTAAATCCTTACCCGAAGGCCTACACAACCTCATCCATCTCTCTTCTATTCAAATAGGGTGGTGCTCAAGTCTTGTTTCCTTTCCGGATGGAGGATTGCCCTCCACCACATTGAGACAGCTTCGGATCTTGTACTGCGAGAAACTGGAGGCCCTGCCCGACCGCATGCATCACCTTACCTCTCTTCAAGAATTGGAAATAAATGGATGTCAATGCATCGTATCCTTTCCACAAGAGGGTTTCCCCACCAGCCTAATATCACTTGATATCTCCTATCTCAACATCTGTAAGCCCCTGTTTGAGTGGGGATTACACAGACTCACCTCTCTTCAAGATCTCGGCATTGAAGGTGAATGTTCAGATCTCGTGTCCTTTCCAGAGGAGGAGAAGGGGATGAGCCTGCCCTCCTCTCTAACCAACTTGAGGATCAAGAATTTTCCAAATCTAGAATACTTATCCTCCAAGAGATTTCAAAATCTCACTTCTCTTAAATTTTTGTCTATTTTGAGTTGCCCTAACCTCAAATCCTTTTCAGAGGTGGGGCTGCCTCCCTCGCTCTCCAATGGCTTGTTTCAAAACCTCACTTCTCTTGCATATCTGTGGATCTCTGATTGCCCTAAGCTCAAATACTTTTCAGATGAGGGGCTTCCTCCATCGCTTTTGCAACTACACATCAGGGGTTGTCCTCTGCTAAAACAACGGTACGAAAAGGATAAAGGACGAGATTGGCCCAAGATTGCCTACATCCCTTACGTCGAGATAGATGGCAGGTGATACATACCCAATTATATATTAGGAGAACATAGTAAGATGGATTGTGCTCCGTAATAATAAGTTACTATTATCTATTTTAGGTATTTATATTAATAAAGAATTATCTATATTAGGTATTTGAATAAATAATTATTAGATTAGATTTATTTGAATATTGGAATTAGGTAAGTCATAAAGTTTGATTTGATTTGAATTTGAATTTGAATTTGAATTTATGAGCTTTTATGTTATAAATATGTAGATGCCGTATGGCTCAAGAATATGAAAAGAATGAATTTTGATTGGGCGTTAGCTCGTTGGAGGTTCCGCCTCCCGCGAAGTGGGTTTTTCTCTCTCCCATTCTATATTTTTGTTTTATTTTGCATAATATCGGGCTAGGAACGTATCAATTGGTATCAGAGCAATTGTTCCTAGGATGGCCACACCATTGGAGATTATCAATTCAATGCGCAAAGGTTTTAAGAAGATGACCGCACTGCTTGATAGAGCTATTGAAGGGAACCAAAAATTGAGGCAAGGCTGCACCAATATTTTAGAGATTCTTGAAGATATGAATCATCATGATGTGGAGAAATTGACTGGCGAAAATGTTGAATTTTTGCCAGAATAAAATTTTATTATTAATCGTGATGATGAGCTGTACATTGTTGAAAAAGTTCCAAAAATCAATGACGACCCGATGCTCTTGAGCACTAAAAGGAGTTACAACAATTCTTTCCTTCACGATGGGAAATTAGGGCACCTAAATTTTCTGGATCCCTTCGCGTATTCCATTGAGTCAAGTTACTAAGAAGACATCTTTGATTTCGATTGCATTAACTACATTGTTGGAAGATGAAGCTTTCTTCATCACTACTTTGTTTTCCCACAATCAAGGCAGCGGCAACAAATCCTCATTTATTAATTTATTTCATGGTGTTACATCAAGCAAGATGTGGGATCCGGGTGGAAAATTTTTCTCTTATATGTTGACCTTGAGGACAAGGTCGATTTCAAGGGGTGTGGAATGATACGTACCCAATTATATACTAGGAACATAGTAATACGATGGATTGTGCTCCATAATAATAAGTTACTATTATCTATTTTAGGTATTTATATTAATAAAGAATTATCTATATTATGTATTTGAATAAATAATTATTAGATTAGATTTATTTGAATATTGGAATTAGGTAAGTCATAAAGTTTGATTTGATTTGAATTTGAATTTGAATTTATGAGCTTTTATGTTATTTATAAATATGTAAATGCCGTAAGGCTCAAGAATATGAAAAGAATGAATTTTGATTGAGCGTTAACTCGTTGGAGGTCCCCCCCCTCGAAGTGGGTTCTTCTCTCCCCCATTCTATATTTTTGTTTTATTTTGCATAATATCGGGCTAGGAACGTATCAGCAGGTTCATCTATGACCCAGATCAGGCAAGTGAGTCTTTAAACAACTCGATTTACTTTCTCACATATAATATGTAGCAGAGACTATCCCTTTGAATTTTTTTAATGAAAGCCGAGTTCATTGAACTTGTACATGTATTCATTTCATTAAAACCCAAATCCCTGATGCAATCTATCACGTCTATAGGGACTTTGATGATGCTTATTAATAGACTGGTTGTTTATTTGTGATTCTCTTTTACTTCTTGGTTTCTTCTACTGAAATTTCAAAGGGTCATCTTTACTGTGTCCGGTACTCCAGCTAGGTTAGTGCTGATTGTGAAGGAAAGTAACAAGTAATAGCTTGTATCTCAAAAAGCATTTGTTATTGGATAATGAATGAAGGTTCCTTCTTTTTGATAGTTCAGATCGACGTAATTCTGCCATCCACCATTTGTGTAAACCATCTTATTACTGTTTCCGCCTTCTCAGCATCAAAGCAGAGACTTTATATTACAGAAATTTTGATAGCTGTCTCTATAGTTGAATTAATTGAATTTTCTTCAATTTCTTTGGATGCTCTGTTTCTGTTAAGATTGGCTTACCCATTTAATCTTTATTAAAAAATAATTAAATACATAAATAAATAAAGAGGAGAGGAAGAAATGGCCCTAGCTTGCTGGAGGAGCCCTGTTAGAGGAAGGACGTCCGAAGCTTGTACCATTCTTAAAGACCAACTTATTGGATATAATCTCTTGCTTATGGGTAAGCAAGCGTCGATCATCTATCGTCACAGGGGCAGAGGGCAGTCGTAGAAAACATTACCACTTTGAGAAAATGGGTTTGATGGATTTGATCAATATGGTGACTGTTAACTGGCTCACTACCTTTTTGGGATTGCAAGACATACCAAGTCCCAGAAAAAATTAGAGAAAATTATGTTTTAACCCCATATACACACTGTTTGACTATGATCTAGTAAACCAACTAAATGACCCATCTATTTTTCCTCACTCTCTCCCTTTTTTTTGTTCTGTTTTTTCAATTTTTTTTTTTTTTTTTTGGACAATGACGGATTATGCCTCTGGCCAACAAAACTGGATTTGGATTTGGTGCAGTTTGTCCTTTTCAACTGCATGGTGCAGTAGCCGGTCGATCTCCGCCACGTGGCAATGAGTAGAAAGGAACGGCTCAGCTGCAAGACGCAATATATTTGCGTCGTTTCATTGGGACATCCTCAAACGTTAACGCCGTTTGCTCCAAACGCTGTGTTTGGCCTAGATCTGCAACCCCAAATCGCGATCTGCTCCATTTCCCGCTTGCCCTCCCTCTCTCCTCTCTCTCTCTCTCTCTCTCTCCTCGCTTTCTCCTCTCTTCTCTCTCGGCATTAGCGGCAGCCGTCAGTGACCTTTTCACCTCCCGTCGATGAGAGTTTCGCCGTAGATCTGAAACCCCCAAATATCAGATCGCGACTTGGGGATGCCATTTCCCGCTCGCGATCTCGCTGCTCTCTCTCACCGTCGGCGCTCCCACCATCTGTCGACGACACGCGACGACAGTCCCGTGGGTCTCCTCGTAGTGCCTTCTCCGACGACACACAGTACGGTGAGTTTCCTCCCTCCCCTGCCGTTGCACTGATCTCGCCCCCCTCTCTCTCACCGTCGACGGCTTTCCTTCCACATCTCGGCGTCCTCCACTAACTGCCTTCTTCTTGCTTCCATACCCCCGAACCCAGGTATGTGTTCAACCGATTTTTTTTTTTTTTTTTTTTTTTTTTGTTGGTAATCCTAACCCCAAAAAATCTAATATTCTTCTTAAAATCAAATGGCGAATTGGGGCGCACTCAGTCTGCGGCTTGGAACCTCAAAGAAAGGTCAATGTATGAGCTTAAAAAATGTTCAGAACTTCATATGTCTTGACATTTTAATTCCTGCTAGTTGGCACTTGAAACTCTTACCTGAAAGGTAATTGATAACATAGGTTAGATAAACCAGACAATGGTTTTTGTGTGTGTGTGTGTGTGTGTGTAACCCTAACCCCATAATACATGTTCAAAAATCTGGTTTAGAATGGTTTTTATCATTATTTTTCTTTGTGTTTGCATAGTTGTGGTGGGGTTGAAGTTGCTAGTGTTAGGGGTTACGGAATTTTCTTGTTTTCTCAAGTTCAAATTTTATTTATTTATTTATTTTTGGTATTTTGCTGCTGTTGCTAGTGTATAGATGAGGACCGGAATATGATTGAAGGAAAATGAAAAACAATTAGGTGCCATTAGAGTGTTGGAAGGCATGGGTGGTGTTATGTAGCCAAAAAAAAAGGGGGCATTGCTCTGTTGCTTTTATCCAAATGTTGTGTAGTTCATCTTGCAAAATTTTGTGTTGAACCTTATTGATGATGGTGCTGTTCCACCTGGTTATGCTTATGTGTTCTAGGGCATTAAGGGTGGGATGGAGCGTTGGAGGGAAGAAATAGACAAATTGGTATTGGAATTTATGAGAATCATTGAGGGAATCTCCATTGGGATGCTACCCTGCATTGCAATATTTTTCTAGTCGTTATATGTTGTATTTATAAAACTGGATTTCTTTCAATATTGCCATATCACTTGGATTCTATGAATCTAATAATTGGCAAATCAAATGTATTGATGTGAGCAAAACTAGGAAGGTTTTTTTGGCTCATGGCAAATCATACATATTCAACTCACCAACCCTTATCCTATTTCTTTGGGGCCAGTTAAGTGATGGGTCATTTTGTTGTTTTTATGGGGGACTAATTGTTGTTATAAATAGGGTCATGCCAAATTTTCTTTTAACAAGTTGGTGTTGTTCTTTATATATTGTGTACTAAAAGAATAGTGAGTAGTTATTTGATTTTGTACAGGTTTGATAAGTCGATAACTTGGGATGTCCTTATTATAAACAGGGTCATGCCAAATTTTCTAAAAAAATTTGGTGTTCTTTTTATGTTGTGTACTGAAAGAATAGTAAGTAATTGTTTGATTTTGTACATGTTTGATAACTTGATAACTTGAAATGTCCTTATTATAAATAGGGTCATGCGAAATTTTCTTTAAAAAGTTTGTGTTTGTTTTTGTACCTTTTTTACGTAGTATGTTCTATGGTTTGCTATTTTCAATTCCTTTAGCATGAGTTATTTTTCTGTCCTACTTGTTAATATAATTATTTAAAGGACGGTTATTTTCCTTCTTTCTCGTAATTTTGTGCTTTTTTTTTTAGAGACAAAAAAAAATTTGGGTTATAGATCATTTTTTTTTTTTTTTTTGAATCACATAATACTAAGTATGGTCATTGCTAATGGCCATAATAGATCAATTCTTTGTTCTTTTTACAGCATAATAGATTAATTAGAGTAACTAATTTTTTAGTGAAATTTTTCCCTGGTTATTAGTGATTTATGTTTGGTTCATTTTAAATTAGGGAATGGGAGCTCTATTAAATTTTGGTTGGATGTTTGGCGTGGAGATTACTCTTTGTGTGAACAATATATTATCATATATTGATCTAACATTGTTTATATAAATTTTATTTTGGCCAGATTACTGCAGCGGTAAAAAATGAAAGGCCAGAGTGAACGAGCCTGAATTTGGTTGCTGGTTGTTGGAATTTTTTTTATTTTTTATTTTTTATTTTTGGGTTAAAAATCTCTATTTGGGTCTAGCATTAGAAATTTATGTACCAAGTATGTGGCTAGATTTATGTACCAAAAATGTACATTTTTATTGTAACTAATCATGTGGCCATTTGGGGTTTTGGCTAAATTTATGTACCAAGAATGTTCATTTTTATTGTTTATTTAGTCTATTTGGTGTTGGCTCAATCCCATTTGCATTTAATCAAGCTCTTGCTCTCTTTTTATTTATTGAATGTATGTACCAAGTATGTGGCTAGATTATTAAGGAGCTAGAGAAGCTCAGAAAGAGCCAAGTGCAAACAATTGTTAGGACCAAATGGATACCCAATTGCGACTTGAATGCGTGTAGCTAAATGGTATAGTTTGGGGTAATTTTTAATCACAATATGATGTCCTAGTATTTAACATAGGACAAAAAAGCATTCTTATGATGAAATGCCTTTTAGGTATAGTATGAAACAAAACCTGGACACTCATATTTATGAAACAAAGCCTGCTTGATATAAACACAATAAAGGCAAAATTATTGAAATGAAACAAAGCATCTTTTGGCCGCTCATTTACAAATTTACATCCATTCAACAAGCAGGCAAGGGTAGGGGCAGGGGCAACAATTTATCAAGGCATCTCAAGGTACATGAGACATATACAAGTACTAGCCAAAGCCCCAACTAGGACTTACGAGAATCTAAAAAAGTTAAGAAAGAGGGACTTGTCCCATTACAATGACAAATAATAATGCCCTATTACATTGTACAATAATAGTTAAAGCCAACACAAGAGCACTAACATGCAGAGTCAAAACTTTGATATCTGCTTAATAACAATGAGGCCTTCTTTTATCCTTGCCAAATCACTGTTCCAACATTCATTTTGGGCTACTCCACCTCTAGCTTCAAATTCATCCGGTTATAGTTATTCCAAAAAGTCTTCAATCCATTGTAAAAAAAACCCAATTCTTCCAAATAATCTTTAACCCATCGCACAAAACCTGATAGTCATTAACTTACACAACAAAATTAGATATATTTCCGGGTGAACCCAATTCTTCCAATAGTATGTAAAATACACTAAAATTGTTTCCATATACTTTTTGCTTCATTAAATATATTTCATTAGCAACAAGCTTACTTCAGTAACTAATCTCCCACATATAAAGTAAACCTGTATTTCTAACCCCATAAACTCCAGAACGCTATGTCTGAAAATTCAAAAAAAAAAAAAAAAAAACACTTGAAATTTCTCAACAAAAAAACCGGTTTACACAGGTTGCAAAAAAAAAAATAAATAAATAAATAAATTCAGAACATAACTTCTCATACATATGTTACAAAGAAAAAAAAAATTATATATATATATATAGATACAGTTTATGCAGACACAGGTTACACAGAAAAAAAAAAAAAAATTATATATAAAACCAGTACCTGGGTTCCCGCCAAGGAAGGAGGAGGAGCAGCGGCAGCAGGGGGTTTCGGGGGAACCAGCAGCGGCCGGAGCAGCACAGCAGCGTCGGAGCAGCGGCGTCGGAGCAGCGGCCGGAGCACCAGCGTCGGAGCAGCGGCAGCGGCGGATCTGGCGCACCTCTGCGCCTGCGCCTGCGCCGGTGGTGGGGGAGCTTCGGGTCTGCAGATCTGGGACGACGCCGGCGAGCGAGAGTGGAACGGAGCCAGGGGGGGAGAGAGGAGAGAGAGTGGAACGGCGGGGAGGGGAGAGAGGAGAGAGACGAGAGAGAGGGAACCAAATGAATTGAAAATGGGGGAGGCATCAGCTTTTGCCCCCGAAATGGATTTGCAACCAAAACGCTGCGTTTCCAGAATTTTGAAGCTTAACGGCAGACGGCGTTAAACGGAAGGAGCATTTCAGCCAGGCGCGAGATCTGCCCTCCATTTCCTGCTCCGCCACGCGTCACTGATCCAACGCCTACTGCACCGTGCAGTTGAGGCCATGGACTGCACCAAATCCATTTCCAACAAAACTGACCTGTCACTTGGGAATAAAGGTTCAACTTTTTATCCTTCCACCTTAATGCTTTCTCTATATGCCTCTCACAAGTCATAGGAAGGAACATTACAAACAATAGTTTAAGGGGTTATTATTCAGTTCTAAAGTTCAAGAATTGTGTAAAACTGGCCTACAATTTGAGGATTTCATGTAATTTAATTAATTAATTTAGTCGATTATTTTATTACTTAACAATGTGCTTAATTTTTTTTTTTTTTTTTTTTTTGGGTGCGTAAGCAAAATTTATTTGTAAGAAAAAAAATAGGGAACAAGGAAAGACGAAGAAAAGAAGAGAAAGTTTGTCTGGTCTTGGTGGCTCATAAATATCACAAACCAGCTCACAAACAAACATTAAACACAAATCTATAGCGATGCATCCCATTACAATATTGAAAAATAGCAGTAGCAAGAAAATCCGGTATAGATGACCACTAAGAAAAAATCGGACTACAACACCTTTATTAGCTAACTTGTTTGCTGAACAATTTCCTTCCCAGTAAATATGATAGAATCAATAAGTCATATACCTTAGACGATGCAGACAATTAGACTATAGAACTCGGACGGGTATGGAATGGACGGATGGCCATTAGAAAGAAAATTTAAAATCAAAGATGAATCACACTTAATCGATAAAAAATGCCACACTCTCTGTGCCACACTCAATCCGATGTGCTTCATCAGTTAATAATGAAGGTTTTTATTAATTTTACGATTTCTTATTGAAAGAAATTAGCTTATGAAAATTATATTTGACCTTTTCTCTAATCAAACAAAAATAATTACAATAAAAGGGACGTTTGTAGTGATATCTCTTTCTTTAAAAAGATTAGGAATAAAGATGTAGGGCACTAATTTTTGGACCAAACAGTCAAAGACTCAAAAGTAAGGAAAAATGATAAAATATTGTAAATTACACTAACCTCTTCTGGTGAAATTTCAATGACTTCATTTGACATTTCAAAAATGTTACTAGCCCTTAGAGGTGTACTGAAATTAACACCAACCATCCCTCCATTAGTCCTGCTGCCACGTAGCATAAGAAAAGTCGATTTTCCCTATCTTGAGGTTGACTGAGATGGTAAAATCCTCAATACAGTTTATGAAAGAGCTCATATATATCTTGATCGATACCCCTTTTTTCCCCAATACATACAGATAATTCTGGAGTTTTTTTTTTTTTTTTTTTGAGATTTGCACACTACACGCGCAAGATTGGCACTGTGTTTTACCCCCAGTGGAAGACTGACTAGAGACCATTGCAATGTGGACTTAGAACTGCAAAGGAGTGATCAAAAGGAGCCAATTTTTTATCATTGGAGAGCAGGCATTGTGAGGATCAAGCAGGCAGAGGCTAGCCATAATGTTTGAAGAATGCACTGATGATGCAAGAAGAGAAGCTGAAGGCCTAAAACTGTATTGCAATCGCTAAGAATGAAAAAAATTGAAGAAGAATATACAAGTTGGATCACAAAATTTTGTATGGCTGAGGCAGAGCATATGCGCAAACAAAATTTTGCTCTTTTTATAAAAATATATTTATAAGTTGGCCTATCAATGGATCCCATAAAATTTATTCATATATTGATTCTACTAAGAATTCTCTTATTCAGAAGATGCAATCTAAGCCAAGGGCAACAAGTTAGCCCAATTATTGGTGTAGCTCTCAAAGGACTTCAATGGTAGTGGATTGTTATCACTTACCAAGACCATGATAATCAAAATAAGACCACTAATTTCTATACACAATACCTCAATTGCCCAACACATCCTCCACGAATTTATATTTATTTTATATCATTTTGTTTTTTAGAACTTATGCCATAGACCATAGTCAGGGGTTTAATTCAAGAAGAAAGGCAGCAAGGGCAATTTGCAATCGTTTTTCTCCTTGGCTTAGCAGGTGCCAGGCCGGTATTTCACAAATTGCAATATAGTCAAGAAACCACAACACCTCAGCAATAGCAAACAAGGCAAAAATTCATATTCTCTCCACAATTTCCTTTAATTTCAAAATCAAATGACTATCATCAATGCAATTACTCTGTCGCATCTGTCAAAGGTGAATTTTTTGTTCGAATTAATTCCTGGAGGACACATTTTCCCATTTTCTTACTAAGAACATTTTATTCAAAAAAAGAAAAAGGAAAAAAAGGGAGAATCCAGTACACTCCAGAACTTGACAGGGGCGTAAGGATGCATTGGGATGTTGTAAGGGGGAGAGAAGCAATTGACCATTCAGTGGCTCAACCCGTAATCAGTGGCGAAAATTCCCAATCAATATGGAACTCACTGACGTGTTGATTGGTAGCCTCATCTATGACCACGACTAAAGTGGCCACATGTGGAACTAGAAATTAAATGGGGTACCATTTTTCAAAGTATTGAGAGTCTTTCTCATCAACGGGGCAAGGTGGGGTGGAGTGACATATTTCAACTTATCAACCAAATTAAATCGTTAATTTTATTGCTCAATTGATTTAAATCATGCCATCTAACCTCTCAAACCATTTGAGTCGATACAATATAAAGCGGATTGGACGATTTTTTTGCAAATCCCTAACCCAAGACAAAGCAGTAGACATTAATCTCCCCATTCCCATTCCTCTGTAGGAGAAACGAGAAAAGAGGAATGGTGTGAGAGAATCACTCATCAACCAAAATAAGACATGTGCCCAGTCTAGACCCAGAACATGAAGGGCTTGGTCCAAGCCCCGCTTGAGGGACCAGGTTTATTACACATTTGCACTAGCTTTACCCATGTGGCAACAAGAGCTTGAGTGTCCTTATTACAACCTTTTAATTTTATTTGTATATCCTGTTATTTTTTAAAAAAAAGATTTTATAAAAATATAAAAGATTTGTTGTGTTGTATATTAAAAAACATCATTTTGAATAACTTTACAAAATAATTTTTTTTAAATATCTATCGTTTCAATGGATTTTTCGAACATTTATAATCTCCATCTCATTTTTTGTGGAAAAGTCTACTTAAATAGATGAAAGATTTTTTTTAAAAAAAATTTCTTTTACAAAATTGTTCAAAATAATGTATTTTAATACACAATGTGTTCAATTTTCATAAAAAAACTTCTATATTTTTCCGCATTAATACCAAACAAAATAAGTTTATAGTCAATTTGTACCAAATTGGCAATCATTTTGTGACAAGTTGGCAGGCAATACCCTTTTGTTGGAATTGGTCACCAAAAGCTAGCTGTTCCAAAAATCTGTGATCTTTCCTTCGCTTCTAGAATTGCTAGTCATTCTGGTCCACACGTCCTGTCCTTAGTGCTGTTGGTGGCGCTCTCTCTCTCTCTCTCTCTCTCTCTCTCTCTCTCTTTTGTCAAGTCTCATCTTTCTTGTCATATGCCAAAAAGCTAGCTAGCTGCTCACCGGTCAATAGTCAATCGCTTCTCTCCCTCTGCTCACTGGTGATGGGGAGTCCAAGATTCTCAGCATCCGATGTTGTAATTCCACACCATTTCCTTTCCGTGTGTGGGCCACCACCCACTATGGCACCGTCCCAACACTCTGAACCCCTCATCTATGCGATATACTTTTCCACATATTTCCCTTTCGTGTGAGATCCGCCACCATTATAGCACTGTAATTGATTCATCAACAACCAACAGAGAAGTCTTAGCACTGCAACTCTGCAAGGCTTTCACAGCAAAACCGTTACCTTCTCATTTTCACTTTGTTATCCCTTCCTTCCTTTCTTTTTTCACAGAGAAAACATGGCGGAGATCTTTCTGTCTGCATCCATTCACGTCTTGTTTGAGAAGTTGCTCTCGCCTGACTTCATCAACTACTTTTCACGAGGCGAGGGAGTCCATACTGCCGTCAAGAAGTGGACGACGATGCTGATGAAAATTCAGGCAGTACTTACTGATGCAGAGGAGAAGCAGATTACAAACCAGGCAGTGAAGATTTGGCTGGACGAGCTCCGAGATTTGGCTTACGATGTGGAGGACATATTGGACGAGTTTGCCACTGAAGCTTTGCGACGCAATTTGATGGCCGAACCTCAAGCTAGCACCAGTAAGATTCAAAGCCTCATCCCTACTTGTTGTACTAGTTTCAAGCCAAGTGATGTTATGTTTAATTTTGAGATGAAGTCCAAGATAAAGGAGATCACTGCCAGATTAGAACAAATTGTGACACAGAAAAGTCAGTTGGAGTTGGGAACTCGAGATACTGCTGGAGGAATGTTTAATAGAGCAACAGAAAGACGGGAGACGACTTCTTTAGTAGCTAAATCTCGTGTTTATGGCAGGGAAAAGGACAAAGAGGCAATATTGGAACAGTTGTTTAGCGGTGAAGCAGGTGATGATGAAGTCTATGTAATCACTATAATCGGCATGGGAGGTGTTGGCAAAACAACTCTCACTCAGCTGGTCTACAATGATGACAGAGTGAAGGATTATTTTGACATAAAAGCGTGGGTTTGTGTTTCTGAAGATTTTGATCTCATTCGGGTAACGAAAGCAATTCTAGAGTCATTCAATTTACCGACTTCTGATCTCAACAATTTAAATTCTCTTCAAGAGAGATTGAAGGAGAATTTGTCCAAAAAAAAGTTTATGCTTGTCTTAGATGATGTTTGGCATGAGAACTATGAAGACTGGACGATCCTACGCAAGCCACTCGAAGCGGGGGCTCCGGAAAGCAAAATTGTTGTCACAACTCGCAATCAACGTGTTTTACAAAAAGTGGGTACGATTTCATCTTTCCCTTTGAAGGTGTTATCAGAAGATGATTGTCGTTCTATATTTACCCAACATGCCTTGGGAACAAGAGGTTTCGATGCGCATCCCAACTTGAAAGAAACTGGTGAAGAAATAGTGAAAAGGTGCAAGGGCTTGCCATTGGCAGCAAAGGCCCTGGGAGGCCTTTTGTGCTCTAACATAGACCTTGATGAATGGAAAGATGTGTTAAATAGTACTTTATGGGATTTGCTGGAAGATAATGGTGGTGTTATTCCAGCTCTAAGATTAAGCTATAATCATCTTCCTCCACATTTGAAGCAATGTTTTGCGTACTGCTCAATACTTCCAAAAGACTACGAATTTGAGGAGGAAGAATTGATTCTGTTATGGATGGCAACAGGTTTGGTGCAACAACGACGGGACGAAAGCAAGCAAATGGAAGACATAGGAGGCGGGTATTTTCGTGATCTATTGTCAAGGTCCTTTTTTCAAATATCAAATATCAATAAATCAAGGTTTGTAATGCATGACCTCATCAATGATCTTGCTCAATGGGTGGCAGGAGAAACATGTTTTCGGTTGGAGGGTATACCCGAGGGTAAAAAGCAACACAAAATTTCCAAAAAGGCTCACCACTCATCTTATGTTGGTAGCTATTATGATGGAATAAAAAAATTTGAGGCCTTTGATGAAGTAAAGTGCCTACGGACCTTCCTACCACTACCACGTAGTGGTGCCTACTTAACTTATTATGTTCTTCTCAACTTGTTGCCAAAGTTAAGATGCTTGAGGGTGCTCTCCTTGAGATATTTTTCCATCACCGTGTTACCAAATTCAATTGGTGACTTGAAACATCTAAGGTACCTTGATTTTTCTGGCACTAGTATCATATGTTTACCAAGATCAATAAGTACTCTCCACAATTTACAGACATTGAAATTAAAAAATTGTTCTTATCTCAAGAAGTTGCCGAAAAATTTGGAGAATCTAACCAACCTACGTCTTCTCGATATTACAAATGCAAATTCAATAAAAGAGATGCCACCGCGAGTAGGTAAATTGACAAATCTCCAAAAATTGTCAAATTTTATTGTGGGCAACAATAGTGGAGGAACTGGGATAATGGAGTTGATGAATTTAAAGCATCTCCGGGGGACACTTTTCATTTCAAGGTTAGAGAATGTGATTGATGCTCAGGAGGCAAGGGAGGCCAATTTAAAGGATAAACAAGATCTCAATGTGTTAACAATGGGATGGAGTTCTAAATTCAATGATTCAAGAAAAGAAGAAGTTGAAAGAGAAGTGCTTGACATGTTACGACCTCATAAGAAGTTGAACGAGCTCACCATCAAGTGCTACAGTGGTACAATGCTTCCAACTTGGGTAGGAGATCCGTCTTTCTCTACTTTGGAGTTCCTAAGGTTAGAAAATTGTGTAAAATGCATGTCTTTGCCACCACTCGGGCAACTACCCTTGCTCAAAAATCTTTGCGTGGAAGAAATGAATGGAATAAATATTGTGGGTCTTGAGTTCAATGGGGATGGTTGTCTAACGCCTTTTCGATCATTGGAAACTCTAAGTTTTAAGGATATGAAGGAATGGACGAATTGGTCTCCTTTTGTAATTGATAGACGGGTTGAAGTATTTCCTTGCCTACGCGAGCTTTCTATTTTGAGATGTCCCAAATTATTAGGAAATTTACCTGACCATCTTCCTTCCTTGGAAAAACTCATCATCAATAGTTGTCAACAACTGGCGGTTTCAATTTCTAGCCTCCCAAAGCTTTGCGAATTAGACATCAAGGAATGCCAAGAGATGGTGCAAAGAAGCACAAACCACCTCGACTCACTCAAGTCCATGGTCCTTTCTAATGTTTCAGAGTTCACATGTCTAACAGAAGGGCTTTTGCAAGGTTTAACGGAAGGTAGAAGATGTGGAGATCATTGGTTGTAATGAGTTGACGTCTCTGTGGCAGAAAGAAGCGGGATTGCTACAAAACCTCACCTCCCTTCGTCGGTTGAAAATCAAGGATTGTCCTAAATTTGATTCCTTGGTGGCAGAAGAAGTAGAGCAGCAGCAGCAGGGGCTGCCTTGTGGACTTGAATCTCTTGTATTAGAATCGTGTGATAGTCTTGAGAAGCTGCAAGGTTTGAATATCCTCACATCCCTTAGAGCGTTGACCATCAAGAAGTGCCGGGAATTCGTGTCCTTTCCGGAGACAAGTTTGCCATCCATGTTGAGAGAACTAAGGATTCGAAGTTGTGATGCTCTGAAATCCCTACCGCTGATGCATTGCAACAACGGTGATTCTCTTGAAGAATTGCATATAAGGAGTGTCCAAATCTCACGTTCTTATCGTCAAGAGGTGAGTTACCCGCCTCCCTTAAAAACCTTTCTATTGATACATGTCCAAAGCTGGAGTCAGTAGCGGAGAGGCTGCACAATAACACGTCGTCTCTTGAAAGGATTGATATCAGGAGTTGCAAAAGCCTTAAATCCTTACCCGAAGGCCTACACAACCTCACCCATCTCTCTTCTATTGAAATAGGGTGGTGCTCAAGTCTTGTTTCCTTTCCGGATGGAGGATTGCCCTCTACCACATTGACACAGCTTCGGATCTTGTACTGCGAGAAACTGGAGGCCCTGCCCGACCGCATGCACCACCTCACCTCTCTTCAACAATTGAAAATAGAGGCATGTCCAGGCATCGTATCCTTTCCACAAAAGGGTTTCCCTACCAGCCTAACATCACTTGCGATCTTCGATCTCAACATCTGTAATCCCCTGTTTGAGTGGGGATTACACAGACTCACCTCTCTTCGATATCTCGACATTACAGGTGGATGTCCAGATCTGGTGTCCTTTCCAGAGGAGGAGAAGGGGATGAGACTGCCCTCCTCTCTAACCGAGCTGACGATCGGTGATTTTCCAAATCTAGAATACTTATCCTCCAAGAGATTTCAAAATCTCACCTCTCTTAAATGTCTGTCTATTTTTAGTTGCCCTAACCTCAAATCCTTTTCAGAGGTGGGGCAGCCTCCCTCTCTCTCCAAGGGCTTGTTTCAAAACCTCACCTCTCTTGAATGTCTGTCGATCTCTGATTGCCCTAAGCTCAAATCCTTTCCAGATGAGGGGCTGCCTCCCTCGCTTTTGGAACTACATATCACTAGATGTCCTCTACTAAAATGCGGGTGCAAAAAGGATAAAGGACGAGATTGGCCCAAGATTGCCCACATCCCTTGCGTCAGGATAGATCACAGGTTCATCTATTACACAGAAACCTAAGACTACTGCAACCCCAGGAAAGTGAGTCTTTGAACAACTCGATTTACTTTCTCACATATAATATGTAGCAGAGACTATCCCTTTGAATTTTTTTTTTAATGTATTCATTTCATTAAAACACAAATCCCTGATGCAATCTATCAAGAAGCGAATGCCATGTATGAAAATGGTAATATTTCTATTTAGAGAAATCTCAACATATTGTCTATTGATTTGGTGTGCATCTTAATGAGTTCCATCCCCCCTAACTACCTTTGTTTAAATTTATTCTATCTCACTTGTTACAATTTTTTTTTTTTGTTTTTTTTGTTTTTTGGCTTTATATTCATTGCTCAATAAAGCTCCAATTTTATCGTTCACTATGATGTACATGTGAAATAAAGATAGCAAGATATGTGTCCAGGTGAAACCTAAACACAGAAATTGCCCATCAGCAGGAATACATCCCTGTCCACATGGTATGCTATAGTGGAACAAAGCTTTAAGATTTCAAAAGAAGCAAAGTTCATATTTTTTGTAACCTTCTTTTAGTAAATAATATCTTAGCCTAATTTCTGAGTTTGTATTGTTTTTGTATTCCACCCCTCCCCCCCCCCCCCGCGGGGGGCCTGTTCTTTCTCTTGTGATGACATTGTTCACGTTCCTTAAATTTTATCTCTTTTGGCAATGCATAACCTTTGGAATGTTTTCCACTTTCAATTGCTCTAAAGGTTCCATTGCTTGGTTTTGTGTTAGTACATATTTTGGCACCTCCAGTTTGTTAGTATAACTGGATTATTTACTTTTTCAATCGTGCAGAGGCTCTTTCACCCACAATTTCAACCAAGAGGAGGTTTTATGCCAGCAATTATGCCATCATGCTCTCCCTTGATATTTTTTGCTCATTCTGTTGCCCTTCTGCCTAGTTTAATGTAAGAATCATAAGCTCCTCGTTTGTATTGTATTTGAAGAAAACATTCTGTTCAAAATTTCTATTTCTAAGGCGAGCTTATGTTGAAACCATATACCAATCTCTAACCCATTCTTAACATTTCTTTTTCTAAATGTGGATGTTATCAAGGAGATTGTCACGCGTGTATAGTATCATCTGTTGTAAAACATGCAGCAAAGCTGCAATATTTTGCCTGGGAATTAAAATGGTGCTCAAACACTTGACTGGTGAGATTTCTTATCTTATTAAAAAGCTTCCCTTTTTCTATATCATGTTTTGGGTCACTTCATCTTATTCCATAGATAAACACTTGCAAAGCCTTAATATTGCTGCTTTATGTTGGATCAAGCATTTATATGATGAAAGCTTCTCCTTTTGCATTTCATGTTCTGGATCACATTTTCTTTATTTCCTGAGACAAATACCTGCATAGTTCTAATATTAGTGCTTTATATTGGAGTCCTGCATTTTTATATTAAATTTTTAATGAATATATGTAGCATATCATCCTAATCTTTTCTTAAGGTTTACAGATAAATGCAGGACATGTCTTTAACTGAAAGGATAAGGGTAGATATGGAGGTACCACTTAAAAGGTTTCAATAATTCTACTTTATTTATTTATTTATTTTCTATTTGGAATAGTTGTGCAAATTGTAATCCAAAACCTCCTATCTTCTTTCAGATTGGAGCTTTATTACTCAAACTAAAGTAGCTTTGGGGGAACCGATTAAAGTAATATTTAATGAATGGTATTCTGCTTCTTCAACAGATCACATCTGAGTGAGTCTTGCAATCCACCATCAGGAGGTAATTTCAAACAATTAATCTGATTTTGTCATGGAAGTACACATTGGCAGATTTTTATTTTTTATTTTTTATTTTTTACATTTTTTCAGGTTGACTAACTAAGATAGGGGCATGAGCAATTTCTTAGATTTGCTTGTTTGTTTTCCTGAAATTGTTTAATGATTGAACTCTCAAAAGTTTCTTTGATTTCCATCGTTGTAGGTTAAAACGAGCAGTTGAGAAGATAGTAACAGTGGCACCGAGTGGATGTGGAGTTTGGGTAAATGAAATTTCCAATGTCATATGTTAGTGTACTTTCATTGTTATCTCTGGTGGATTGTTTTGAGCTTCTTTTTCATGTCATGTAATTGAGATGGGCCTTTGTAATTGACCTCTGAGAAACGAAACAATGGGAAGGAGAGAGCTTTATTAATTCTTCCAAAAAATTGTACTCATCTGTCATGCAGAATCTCGTATAGTTTTCTGCAATAGTAAGCATTTTATTCACTAACATAACCGGCTAGGCACATAGCCGGCCTAAGTGCTGACTTTACATGGCTTTTTCTGCAAACTTTTAATGAATTCACTGGTGAAACAGTATGGCACTTTAAGAGTTGTTCGGCACAAGCATTATTTGCTCACCTATAGTTTCCCCTTTTTGTTCTGACAGGATTTTTTTTCACTACTATGTTGTAAATAGCTGGATGACCAGCCATAGCATATGTCTTTTTTCAATAGTTCAGAAACTATTTGTGTGATATTTAAGCTCTATTCTTTCTAAATTTTTCTATTTATTTATTTGTTGACGCTATGTAGCTGATGATTTTCCTCCTTATGAATACATTGTCTGCATTCCTTCGCTTTACTTCAATCATGCTCTAGTGTGGGATCCGTACAATCTAATGATGTGATAGCCTTTGAGAAAGTCTGATGGTGCAATCTCTGACGATGATTCCATAGGTTTTTAAAGGAATTTCATATTGCAGAGGGCAGGATATGAAAAGATAAAAAATTAGAGGGAAAGAAAATTCTTGCAAAGAACCATAAAAAGTACAAATGGATATTGAATTGCAGATTGGAACTCTCAAAGTCCAGAGTGAAAGGAGAGTGATCAAAGCTTCTCAGATGCTAATGCTTCGTTTGGTTGCTTGGAGAAGGTAGGAATAGAAATGAAAATAAAATGGGACCTTATCTTTCACTATATGGACCCGATAATGCAAAAGCCCCACTCAGATGAGCCTCTCACAATTATTAAGCTCAATTGTAGACTGTTTAGTCGTTCATCTTAGGTTAGTGCTGATTCTGAAGTGATAAATAATAGCTTGTTTCTCAAAAAACATTTGTTATAGGATTATGAATGAAGATTCCTTCTTTTGATAGTTCCTACCTTGTTTTTGATAGTTCAGAGGAACATAATTTTTCCATGCGCCGTTTGGTGGCAAGGTTAATCTTATTACTGCTTCCATCTTCTCAGTATCGAAGCAGAGACTTTATGTTATGGAAATTTTTTGATAGCTGTCTCCGTAGTTGAATTAATTGAAGTTTCTTCAACTTCCTTGGATGCTCTGTTTATATTAAGATTGGCTTACCCTTTTAATCTCTAAAAAATAAATAAATTAATAAATATAAAAAATATAAAAAAGCCGCCCCTAGCTTGCGGAAGGCGCCCTGTTAGAAAATGGTCCTAAGATTGTTACGGAAACAATGAGGCACGAGGTAGGAAATTTCATCCCTTTCAAATGAACTAGAGCCCAACTTTGTAAGATTTGACAAACTGTTGTATCAAGAGTCAATTTCAAGGCGTGAATGAGCTTCTATTGTTTTAAATTTTTAACTGATTTTTGAGCTCTTTCAACTTGAAATGTCGATCTTTCAAATTGTCATCCATTCAATGACAAACATGTTATTAAACTTTAAACAAAGGGTTTGTTTAGGAAATCTGCAAATGCTGCACTTAGGCAAACGGAAATCTTCCTTCTCTCCGCTTGAGATTTAGACTTATGTGGCACTCAACTGCACTGTTGCCCCACCCATGAAATATGTCACACTTGGAACTCTGAGGGAAAGTTGCCTTCCTAATATCTAAATTCCGAATTACATGCCTGGCTTAGCTAGACAATCCACAGCGTGATCTTCTTCCCTTCCCTATATATAATATGCTGGAATTTGTCTTTTTCTTGGTATGATTATTGAGGATACTATACTAAGACACTGCAAGATTTGTTTCATGCAATTTCAGTCACAAGAGGAATAATGGTAATGAGGTAGCTCACGCGCTTGCTCATTATGCATTGAAAGTGGAAAGCTTTTCTGTTTGGATGGAAGATCATCCTCCCTTTCTTTTTATTGTGATTGATCATGAGAAAGAAATTCTAATTTTGTTTTTAGTTTAACGAGATTTCCATAAATCAACTTCATCAGTGGAATCCAATAGATGGTGGATCCGTGTCCCTTTTTTTTTTTTTTTTTTTTTTTTTTTTTTTTTTTTTTTTTTTTGGGTGGGGAGGGTTTTGTTCCGTTGGTTTGTTTAAACATAGCAAGATTGTAAAGGTACTACCTATGTCTTCACCACTCAATTGTTTTTGAACTGCATATTGATGAGTAAGAATAAAACCCATAAATCTGTATTGTATTAAAGAAATTCTATTTCCAAGTATGCTTTTGCTATTCACAGTAAACTCTATATTTGCTTCACTTCTAACTCGAAAAGCAAAAGAAATTTGACTGTAATAGCACTACCCATGTGTGAATAATGATGATATATACAACACCCCACATCAATACAAGAATATGAATATATCCCCTTTCCTTCTCAAGAGCACTGTGGAGAAATGCTTCCTTTGTATGACAATTTGACATTCTCACATGAAGCTTCGGCTTTTCCATCTTCTAGGCCTACAAGACTTATATCTTGTAACACAATCCCTTGGCACGGGAAGCTCTTGCTGCAATCAAGCTTTATGGCAACATCTGAAGCACTGCTTCCTTTTATATTCTTGTACAACACATTTTTTACTTGCACTGCTGAGTCCTGCCATTAGACCAAGATGACTTTTTTAAAAAAATTGACATGAAAATCAAGGGCTGTCTGGCCTTGTGCTTGAAGCTGAGGAGTTTGGAATTTTAATTGATGTTACCTGTTCTGGGCATGGGTCATCTTGATCACAGTAGTTTTGGTTTATAATTATAGGATTGCTCACATTGTGCATCATAATGTTTTGAAATCTGATATTTTTGGCATACCCAGACCCTCCCTACATTTCAATGAAAAATGAATATATTATTTGCTCAACCATCTAAAAATATATACATGTGCACATATAGGCATTAAGACATATATGCTAACAAACATAAGTACCAAGAACTTTTCGATGGCACGTACTCCTGGTGTATCATACCCCCATGTAGTATTCATCACATACCACAACATGTGAGGAATACCATTTTGGGAATACGGTACCATATAAAGACCAATAGAATTTCCCATCAAGGGGAGTTGATCTCGGCACTAAATCGGGTAAGTTCCTCCTCATCATTAAAACAAAAAAAAAAAAAAAAACATTTTGTATAACATTACAAAGTCAATGCCTATTGCCTATTGCCTATTGCCTAAACTCATCAAAAGAGGGAGTCTACATGTGTCTAGCTCTCAATAACCTTGGCACTTGCTTAAATATGGTCAAAGATGTGGTGGCCATCCAACTTTACCATATGATTTTGAACTTGGAGTCACTTTTATGTCTCCACCAGATTAGTCAATGTTTTGAAAATTATGGTAAGATACGGCCATTGTGAATTGCATAATTTTTCCTAGTTTAATAAAGTTAGGGTACCCAATAAATTAGTTGGGCCAAAGCCTAGGATCACTTTATGAAGAAAAGCTTTCACACCACATGAACAAGTGATATAACAAACCAATAAAACACATTGAAAATGACATGAGCGTCAAAATATGGAGCATATGGGTAAAAGAATGAGTTGATAATTGACCTAAACTTTAACATGTATACTCTCCTTTGACCAAAGTTTTGACCCTATGCCTCTTATGCTATGTTTGTTGACTCATGGTACAATCTTAGCTCGGTGACGTGACAACATAGTGGTAATGAAGTTTTTCTAAACCTAGTGGGTTGGTCTAGTGGTTGGGCACTTGACCCCAAAGTGGCTGTCTCGAGTGGAGGTGAAAAATCCCGAGTTCGAATCCTAGGAAAAAATCCCTGAGCCAGCGATTTATCATTACCCACCAATCATGACAGTGATTAGTTCCTTGGTTGTTAACTTTGGAGATACATTGGGTCAAAGACCCAAAAAAAAAAAAATTGTAGTTTTTCTCATGACTATGATTAAGGGTAGTAGAATTCCTTAATATGAAATAAGTGGGTCCTACATTTTTAACCTTTTGTTTTTTTTTCTAAAATAGGGTTCTCACCTCTCCTCTCTCACACACACTTTTTGTGAATCTCACCTGTCAAAAAGTAGGTTCCATGTGGGTTACACATATTCTATCAAACTTTCATAGATTTGATTGAAATCAAATGGTTAAAATCGATCATCCTATTACAAATATTCATTATCACGTTTAACATATTAGATGAGACCTCATACGATAAGTCCCACGCATCACACGGGTTGCCGCTAATTTCGGATATTTAATTGAAAACAACTCTTACCTGCCAAGTCTTTATTCTCACTCCATTAGTGGTTCCTGAAAGTTTTGCTCTATTCACCATAACATCTGAAACATAGGCTGTTGAATTATTTGACCCCAAGCTTCCAATGCTGCAGTATAAAAATGATTTCATATAATTAAATAATAAATTAATCATCAACTAATTGCCTCCAAAAGTAGAAAAAGATTAAGTTGAAACTGGTTAAAGTAAAAGGGTTGGTTAGAATTAGTTTGAGAGACCTGATTCCATGACCTGGTCCACAGGTTATATCCAAGGCTTGAACATTTTTTGACCCACTTACTATTGAAATACAGTCATCACCTACAATCAATTGAAAATATTAGAATAGCAATTTCAAGTCAGAAATATCTTAATTTCACTTATTCATTAATTTTCCCGGCACAATTATAAATTAATCTTTCTTCCTTTTAAATTAATTTTTCCTATTGAAATACAGTCATCACCTACAATAAGTTTTAAAAACAAACAAAATTGTAAATAAAAAATAAAAAAGCAATTCCGGGTTAGAAAATGCACCGTTTGGTTGCACTTATTTTAAGATCTTTTTTGCTTTTGAAAGCAAAAAGTTATATAAGCAAAAAGCACTGTTTGGTTAGAGGAAATAAAAAAGATTTCTAGAAAGCAAAAGGCAAAATATTTGATTTTAAGCAAAAGTAAGAAAGATATGCTTTTAAAAGTCATTTTTATCTTTTGAATGAGATTGACCCTAACTCGAAAAATTTGCATCGAAAAATGTTGTACCTGTCTTACGCTTCCGTTTGGACAACGATGATTCGGTAAAGTTTTCCATTACATCCAAAAGATCACCAGCGAAATCAATTTTACCAAACACGCTTTTGCTTTCGTTGCTTTTATTTAAAAGCAAAAAGCAAAAAAAGTACAAAATAACTTTTACTACCTAAAAAAAAATCTTTTAAAAAGTGCAACCAAATGGTGCCTAATTTAATTACCCATTAATTTTCCTAACACAATTTTAATTTCGTATATTTTTTTTCTTCTTACAATAATTTTCATTTGGAAATAATATTTTGGCTTCTAGAGTGATCTTTTATTTTGTTATGACAAAATTCACAAGACTTCATCATCTTGTTTTGAATCAAAATATACACAGATTGCTTACCTGTTCTGATGACACATTTTATTATTTGAATATTTTGGGTCCCAGTGACATGAATTCCATCGGTGTTGGGGCTGTCCCCTGGTGCAGTCACCATGAGGTTTGATGCTCTAACATTAACACAATTCTGAAAAGTAAGATGCATTTGCTGCGCATTTTTAATCTTGAGATTGTCTACTCTCAAGTTCTTGCATCCGTAGAAAGTCACCGCCTGCAAAACAATTAAATTTTTCCAAAAAGGCAAAACATTCATTTCCTTCGAATTTCATGTAAAGTAAGCTTTAAATTAAAAAGGGAAAAGGGACCATGAACATACCGTAGGAGCATGCTGGCAAGGCTGCAAAGCATAGAATAGAGAAAGATTGGGATTTAGTCGTTCGTCATGGTAAAAATGCTATAAAAATGAAACAGAATAAAGGATTCAAAATCGGATGGCGCATACACGTGTTTTGTCAACTTTGCAGGAGTTTTTCCACCATATTTTCCCATTGCCATTGATGGTTCCACCACCTTCTACTTTGATGTTTTGAATATTGTTGAATACAAGCCAATGTAGTCTATCTTTTTCATAGTCTGATGCGTTTCCAGAAGCTATGATGGTTCCATATATCTAGTATGTCAAAAAAGGGAACAAGAAAACAAAGTCACCCTTATTACTTCAACAAACCCACTGCAATTAAAGCAAAAGTGCCAATATTTTACCTATAGAAAAAGTGAAAAGTACTTGCACGCATACACAGGGGGAAAGGCTTCTTCTCTCTATTGACTAGATGGTCCTAGTGAAATCTTGACCATTCATAGGGTCACTAATTCATTTGAGACTTACATAATATGAATGGTCTAGCTAATTAATAGAAATGATATATCTTAATCCTGGTAGATACTATTTAGTTTTAAAATCTTATATGTATAAATGTATCTATATATACGCACACACATATATATAATTAACTCACCTTCATGGTAATGGCAGATTTGCAAGGACCTGAGAAAGTAATTGGCTTAAGAAGATAGTTCTTGTTTTTAGGAACCACAATAACAGCTCCCAATTCAGAAGAACAAGCCGCATTCCAAGCGTTCTTAAATGCCTTGAATTTAAATAATCCAACAAGTCAAACCAAATGGCAAATACACCAAAAACTAATTAATTAATTAACTCAAAAGCAAAGTGAAATCATTAATAAAATAAAAGGATTGAAGAAAAATCAACCAAACTACAGTTCTAACTGCATTTGTTTTTCTAGCTCATCCTTCCCATGTTCCCTGAATGGGTAACCATTTTTTTTTTTTAGGTAGGAAACTGGGTTACCTTTGTATCATCTCTCCCATCACCTTTAGCACCAAAGTCATCGACATTCACCGTGTCCGGCGAACTCGTAGGAGAACTCACTTGTGCTAACCTCGGAAGCTCAAATGTTTCATGAGTCTCAAACTTGAACAAGCTTTCCAAGTTGGGCTCAAAACTATCGTCTTGATCGTCATTAATGCTGCGGAAAAATGTAGGGTAGCCTCTTGGGGTATCATGAGGAGGGGTTTGATGATGAAGATAATTCGAAAGTGGGATCTTTTGGAAACTGCTAAAGCAGTAGGGAAAAGAGATTAACATGATAAAGAGTGGTAGAATATGGCCTTGTGAGAACATTTTTATCATTGGTTTTCAGAGAGAGAACAAAGAATCCAAAAGATATGGAAGGTTAATGCTAGAATGATAGAGGTATGGAGTGGACATATTTCTATCACATGGTGAGCTCATATATTTATAGAAAGGTGAAGTTGCCTCTGTGAGAGAGAGAGAGAGAATGGTTTGGGAAGAAGCAATGGCTGCTTGGAGAATGTTTCTTTATGAGTCAGAGGTATGGATTGAGATACAAGAGATTGAAACGGAAGGATTACTTTGGCCGGTAGCCCACTTTAGGCTTACAATTTTTTCTTAACTGAAGAAAATCAAAGGGTTCATGCATTTTTACCAACTCGTATGCATGCCAGTATACACTTTGTGTATTCCGTACCATTGACATATATATGTGCAGCTGACTTTCTACATATACTATTGATCGAGGAAACATACCGACACAAAACGTTTCAAGGATTCACCCAAAAAAAAAAAGAAAACGTTGAAGGAAAAAATCAGATGATATGGAAATAAACCAAGAGAAAATTGTGGAAATTGATTACATTAAGGCAAGAAATCAAAAAATAATTCAAAGAGAGAATATTACGAAAAGAAGTCTGAAAGATTTTGATTCGTATTTGTTCCCTCCTTTTGATCTGTTTTTCTATTTATGCTGGTTTCCATTATTATTTACTAGAGGTTGTGGAACATATATATATATGCGACCTATGTGTGCTTACACAACACCTGCGCACTTATCCCTCCATAATCAGAGAAAGTCTTTAGTTTGATTTCTCACTTTTTTTTTGGGTCAATTAATGATCAAATTTATCGTGAACATTAACCAATGCGAAATGAGTTATGACCTTACCCGTTTTTAGGGATTAGTCAAGCTGTAGACACCTTGTTATCAAAATAAAAAATAAAAACCAATTATTAAAATAAGAAAAGAAAACTGCAACAAGTGAGTATGTGTCGTTTCTATTCAATTTAAATATGTAATATTACTATTTTTTTACCCTTTTTATTTTTTACTTATTAAACAATAATATGGCCGATTTTGGCTTTTTGAGAGAGAAAAACCCAAGGCCAAGGTCCTAGCAACTTTCTATAATCACTAAGGATCCTCTACTTGGGTACGTACTTGGGTGTGCTTGGTTAATCTACCGGTTAGAAAAATCAAGCACATTTATGAGATAGAGGCTGTTCTTAATTTGAAGTTGGAATTTTTTCCATGGGAACTGCATGTTCTTAATTTGAAGTTGGAATTTTTTCCATCCCATGATCGAGCAAAGTAATTAATTAAGTTTCCTAGATCGATGCATACATGCATGCATGCCAATATGTATCCGGTGCTGGATTCACATGTCTCCAAATGAGCATTCAAATAAACGGCGGGGATGGAATAAAAATCCTTATTATTGGGTAGATATATTAAGCATTATTTATTTATTTTTGAAAATTGATAGAATTTACCCTAACCCCTAACCCCCAAATATCAACAAATGGGTATCAATGCTTTTCTATAAGCTTGAACTTGAGATTATTCACTCAACAAATGAAAAAAATGCCACTAGATTATCATGCCATTGGTGGATTAGGCGTTATTTGGTACTCTTTTTTCTTTTCTTTTCTTTTTTTTTTGGGGGGGGGGGGGGGGGGGGGGGGGGGGGGGGGGTGTAGTGTTTGGTATTCTACCACCAATATATAGTCGCTTGGGAAGGCCCTGTTGACAAATGGCAAAATTATTTAAATCTTGATGCGGCTCTTAAAGACTTAATTGAGGTCAAATAGCAAACTGCAAAGTCCAATTTTTGTTGTCAAAATTTTCTCAATTGCACTTGAAAGATTAATGCAAAACAAGTCATAATAATCATCGATCATCTTCAAATGTCAACATTATAATGTTAATTTCATTTTGTAGGTTGGTTTCAGGTTGACAAATATTGAGTATATATGTGTGTATGTGAGGTTGAGGTCAAGAGCCCAACCCACTAGCTTCCATGAATAATCATCATTGTTGTAGAAGCTACGCATACATAGCTTTGAAGAAGGACCGTATATGACTTTATGTGGCATATATGCATGGGTGTGTCAAGGAAAGGGGGCTCCGTTTGGTAGTTGATTTGTGTGTTAGGGAAGTTAGCACTCTTTTAGGTGACATAGCAGTTTGTGTAAGGCAAAGAGAAGGTGAAATTGTGGGAAAAAAACGGCAATTGCGTGTGCTTTGTGGGGATGGTAAGAACTATTAGCCATCACAAGAGTTGCCGTGGTGTGTTTGGGAAAGCGGCAGAGGGATGGGTTTGGAGTGGGGTCGTTTGTGACTTTGGTTTGTGGGTTCAAGCTTCTTGTCTTCGTGACATAATCATTGTAGTTAGACTTAATTGCTTCTTATCCATTCTTTAATGCCTACCAAATAAATATGTATTATATAATACTTTATCTTACAAATGGAACCCTCCATATTTTGGTATATTTGTATTTATGGCCTCAGTGTTTTGTAAATTAGTTCATTAATATCCTTAATATATATATATATATATATAATAACAAGTGACCATGTACTCACCTAATTTATATCACCATCATACATTATGGGTTGTGCTCCATGCATTGGCTTCAATGTACCCCATAACCCCCAATTGCGTGCAACAGACTTTAAAAAATTTAGAAGTGACTCTCCAAAATAGTCAAAAAGAGGCAACGAACAAATGTGTGTTATGACAGATGATTGTTCTGATAATATAGATTAATGTTAATAAATTTAAATTAGCAAAACAAATTTTGTCTAAAAATAACACACATGGGTTGGTCTATATGACCCCTCCCCACCTAACTCACTTAGTTCGGGTGGGCGCGTGTTTTGGGTTTAATCCCAAGGTTGAATAGGTCTTCCCACTCTCACAAAACTGGGGTGCCCCTTGGGGTCCCAACTCCTAACTCAAGCCCGTTGTATGAGTATAAGAATTCTTTAATTCATAGTTTTTCAATATGAGACAAGCCTTTGTCATCATCCTCCAATCAACACTTCTAAGGGTGACTTTAGAAATCAATTTCTCATTCAACTCTTAATGAATTTTGGCCAATTAGATATCTATTTTCACTCTCTACATGGAGATTAACATATTCCAACATAGGCCACTCTCAAAATACATATGTGACGTACATTATAATTGGTCAAAATCTTTAATATGTGTTGAGAATTGTACTCCTTACATTGATGGGTTGTATAAGCACTATTGAACCAATGCAAAGAGTACAACCTCCAATGCATTATGCTAATATAAGTTATTTCAGCACATTCTCATGGGAGCAGATTTGTGTTAAAGTTCTCCTAACCTAGTGATAACTTATGGAGTTATGGCTACCATTAAGCAACCAGTTGACCCTAACAATTCAAGTGAACCAATGGTTGTAAATATTTGCAACAAATTCTTTGGTTTTTTAAGGGAGAAAAAAAATTGGGTGGAAGAAAATCTAAAATAGTGGGTAATTCGGAAATCAACAAAACTGAGGTGCAAATAAAAATACTTCTAAAATGGTAACCCTATAAAATCATACTTCATTAAAAAAATAAAATAAAAAATAAAAAGAGTTCTCTTTTTCCGCTGCTTTCTGGTTCTCCAGATGACCATCGGTTAGTGGGGAAGAAATGAAGCAAACATTGACTAAGATAATCCTAATAAATTTCGAAGAGTCCATGGTTTGTACATTTGGGCTTTCCCATTGTGTCATAATTTGTTCAATGACCCTTAGCCATTATTCAAATTATATTTGGAATTGATGTAGAGTGGGCATGGAGCAAAAATTGACTATACATACAATGTACATGAACCTTATCCATTGTTTGGCTACTTCTTTTCTTTTTTTTTTCTTTTTTTTTTTTTTCCGGTTACATCAAAGGGGTTCAACCACTAAACCCTGGACTCTAGGCCCATTTAAGCTTGGAAATTTATATGTCCATTGGGCTATCTAGGCCCATTTAAGCTTGGAAATTTACAAGGCTAAAATTGGCCCCAGTAGGGTGCAATGTTTGCGGTATTGACACTCCAAGACTTGCCTTTTATTTCCTATTTGTTGTAAACTTTTCAAGATTTTATGAAAAATATAAAAGGTTTTTTTGAAAACTGATTGTGCCATCTATAGAAAACATAATTTTGAACAATTAAATAATTTTGTAAAAGAAAGTTATTTCAAAATATATCATTTAAATTTAAGCTTGGAAATTTACAAGGCTAAAATTGGCCCTAGTAGGGTACAATGTTCGCAGTATTGACACTCCAAGACTTACTTTTTATTTCCTACTTATTATAAACTTTTTAAGGTTTTATGAAAAATATAAAAGGTTTTTATGAAAATTGATTGTGCCATCTATAGAAAACATCATTTTGAACAATTGAATAATTTTGTAAAAGAAAGTTATTTCAAAATGAGGGGGGCTATTGCCACACATAAAGTACTCTAAGTCCCTCATTAGTTTACACTTTTTAAGATTTTATGAAAAATATAAAAGGTTTTTACGAAAACTAGTCACGTTATTCACTAAAAAACATTGTTCTGAACAATTTTGTAGAAGGAAGTTTTTCCAAAATCTATTATTTAAGTGGACTTTTTGGCCATTTACAATCTTTATTTCATTTTCTATGAAAAATTGCCAAAAAGTATACTTAAATGACAAATTCTAGAAACAAATTCTTCTACAAAGTTATCCGAAATGATGTTTTCTGGTAAACTACGTTATTAGTTTTCGTAAATTTTTTTTATATTTTTCATCAAACTTAAAAAATGCAAATTAAGTGGAAAACTTAGAGTATTTTATGTGGTAGCAACAGTTTGACCCTTTTAAAATATATCATTTAAATGGATTTTCTAGTCCTTTACAATCCACTTAAAAAACAAAACTTTTATAAAAACCTTTTTTTTTACAAAATTGTCGAAATAGATGGTAATGACATTGTCATGAAAACGTTTTATACAAGTGAAGGATAGATCAGCCAATAGAAAATGAAAACCTTTTATACAAGTGAAGGATAGATAAGCCAATAGATGCCCTCTTGCAATATACAATGGAACCTTGTCCTTGTCAGGTCCAATCCTAGTCGGCCCATGATGTCATTAGCCCAAACCCCGATGGGCAAAGTGGAAGTAGGCAGGATGAGATTGGTCCAATCCCATCTCATTATTTTAGGAAATCATGGGCTTGGAAAGTGGAATATGCAATTTTTTTCCACTATATTATTTTTAAAAACAAAAAATAAATAAGACAAGTTATCACCGGTAATAAATAGATTTGGGCTATTTTTTATTTCTCATTATCACTGGTAACAAAGAATACATAGATATAGTAGTTGTCAAAATTTTTTAAATGTTTAACATTTTGTTATTATTTAATCCTTAGAATTGCTTGTGGGAAATTTGTCGGCTCATAACCATTGGTCTTCGTGGGCTAGTGGCTTGGTGATACCTACTCTCAGTTTTGTATCTCAAAAGGACCGCGCCTCCGCTCTGCTCATATACAAAAAACCAAAAGAAGAAACAGAAGAAAACAATGGGCATAGTTTAGTTGCACTTATTTCAAAATCTTTTTTACTTTTGAAAGCAAAAAGTTATAAAAACAAAGAGCACTGTTGATTAGATAAAAATTACTTTTAGAAGCAAATCTTCATTGGTTTCGCTTAAAATCAAATATTTTGTTTTTGCTTTCTAGAAATCATTTTTAATTCCTCTAACCAAACAGTGATTTTTGCTTTCAAAAGTAAAAAATATCTTAAAATAAGTGCAACCAAACAATGTCTATCCCTACACAAAGATTATCGTTGATAATGTATTTGTTAATAAACGTGAAAGTTGTGGCCATTACACGAGTTTCTGGAATTAGTCTGGACTAAAATCACGGTGAGTGTAAAAACTATTATACCCTTAATCGCTAATTAAAAAATAAATAAATAAAATATTTAGATACACAAAATGTTTTTGAATGAATATTTCGATAAGGTTTTGGGGTTTCTATCTTCCAAAATGATAGGCTATACGTAACAGGCATCTACCATCTAGGTCTTCCAATATTCTTCCTATTATTGCATTGTCGTATTGGACCCAATGTCGCGTAACCGATCCATCAGTATTTAATTTCCTTCGTGGTCCCCCTCTAGGAATATTGGTACGGATGATGAGATGAAAACCCCTTTTTTGTCAAGCACTCCATTCCATCCCATCAATTAATTTCTACATCTACATTACGTAATCGAGTCTTAAGCCTTAATGCCTCATTAAACAAGTGGATTAAGATAAGGGGCTCGTGTCCACAAATGGGGAAAGGATTTAGTGCTGACTTGACAAAACTCAGCATGATACCAAAGTAAAATGGACCTTTAGATTAGCTCTTTGGACGACTTGGATTTAAGATCAAAAAATTGTCCATTAAGTCATTTTAGTCATTTGAGTAGTAACTTTTGATCTTTAAATCCGAGCCGTCCAAAAATTAATCCAAAAATCCATTTCACCTCGGCATCGTGCTGAGTTTTATCAACTCAGCACTGAATCCTCTCCCCCACGAATGACCATAGCCTGTTCCATGCACATTATTTAAATATTCCGATCAAATGAGCACATACTAACTAATATTAATGTCACACATTAGGGTTGTACTATATGCATTGGTCTAATGTATTTTAGGGGACTGTCATCCCACTATTTAAAACGTGTACGCCTAAGAGTCACCATGAGCCAGTTACTTACCAAACGGGAGAAATATCAGTTCGAAGGAAGTCCCTTTCTCAGTTCAAAGGAAGTCCCTTTCAACTTTTCTGAGTGACTCTAATTCCCATTTCTCATGTCAGTGTAATAGATACCTATTCTACTGGATAACACATAGGAGACAAGGAGTACGTTACAACAACCGTCACCGCTATTTGATAGCAGAAAGTATGCAAAGAGACTTCTTCAGAGAAATTTGAACGGTCAAGACGTGAATTCAGACTTCTCAAAGGAAAATTCAGTGCAAATTTGTAGTCAAGACGTGATTTCAGACTTCCAGAGAGTCATTTGGATGAGTCGCCATCATAACCTGCTCACACTGTATAGATAAACTGATTTGGGCATTAAATTTGACGCTCACATTAGTTATATTGCATCAAATAATGGTTACGAGCTCGCATTTGATGTTATGCACATCTAAAGGCTGATATATTGCCCACTGTGTTATAGACAGTGACATGATTACAATGAGAAGCATCCCCCCATTTGTATTTTTTTTTTAAATCGAGATTATTCTTTGGTTGAATTGTTGAAAATAGGTTAATGACTCTTAGGTGTAATGGTGTGTCCCCTCCTAATAAAAGGATAATACTTGGCTCCTCACAGTGAAGGAGCAACTGATCTTCCCTCCCACTCATATTACGCCACGTATAATAATTAATTTTAAAAAATATAGATACATGGATATAAACGTGTGGACACGTGAATACAAATATATAGATACATAATAATATTCATCTGGACACATAAAGATATATATATATATATATAGATGAACACATAGATGCATATCTACAATAACATAACATAGGGATACATGTACATAATCAATTCTCATTTATTTGTTAAACACATGTCATAATATGAGTGAGAGGGATGAGCAGTTGCTCTTCCATTGTAAGGAACCAAGTATTATCCCCTAATAAAATTATGAGATTTGTGAAAATGTTGATTTCGCATGAGCACGTGTGTGGGCATGTGTTATGCTCGCGTTTGGCAAAAACAAAATAAAAAACAAAACAAAAAATAAAAAATGGAAAACAGGATCTTTAAACATGGTAAAGATAAAGATCCATTGTGGCTTTAGCAACGTGGCTTCACCTCACCAACAAAGTCCATTATCATCTCATACAATAATACAGTATGCAGACGTAGAAAACTCCTGTCCCACCATTAATAAGTTTTAGTTCATACCACCACTGACCAACCTCACTTTTAGAGAGAGAGATGATGGCGGAGAAGGAGGAAGAGAAGCGGAGCTACGACGGCGGAGAAGGAGGGATAGTGGCCGTGAATCCGAAACCGAAGAAAGGTCTGACTTCGAAAGCCGTAGACTGGATTGAGAAGCTGATAGTGAAGTTGATGTACGATTCCTCTAAGCCTCACCACTACTTGTTCGGCAACTTCGCTCCCGTTCCTGACGAAACCCCTCCCTGCAAGGACCTCCCCGTCATTGGCTATCTCCCCGTGGGTCACATTAACATTTCCGAAAATCAATTTTTTTTTCCCCTGAATTTATTTTATATGAAATTTTATTTGTTGCTGCTTCCATTGTAGTAATGTTTATTTTCCCCCATTTTTTGCTGGTATTGTTCTTAGGATAATTGTTACGGAGTATCTTTTTTATTAAAGAAATTTTGTTTGATGATTTTCTGCATGATGTAGTAGTAAAATCACTGCAGCATAATGTTTGGCAAACTATGAATGGCATGTTAACTGTGCTACTTGTATTTTGCGAAATCAACTGTTGGATTCGATAGCCTTCTCATGTACACTTGTAGTTAATGATGCAGATATTAGCAAAGATAAATTATTGGTGTACTCAAGAAAAAATTAAGGACATAAGGATGAATTGGCGGCTGCTTTTTTAGCACGGGCGGAATCTGAAATTTTCTGTGTTGCTGAATCAAAATTATAAGGACCTGAATTTTTTGTTGAATTATTCATCCAAATTTTATTGAATTCATGAAATAATCATGAGTTTCTTTAGTTAGAGTAATGAAAATATTGAATGAGTTTACTTTTCGTCAAATTTCGCTGAATTTTGCAAATCTATGATCCATGTTTTTTTTTTTTTTTTTTTTTTGGGATATAAATCATAGGGTCTGTTTTAGTGTCCAATTTGGAATTAAACGATTCAATAAATTTTACTTAGTATTGAAGGTACAAATCCATTGATAAATTCAAGAAAATAACGGGTGTTATCACAAATAGGAGTGAAATTAAATTCTTAGAAATTCATGAAATGCCACTATTTTGAATTTTCATTCCTATTTGTGATAATGACCATAATTTTACTTATGAATATGATGTTAACTAGTGTTGGTGAGAAGTGTTGGACACTTGGTTCTGATGACTAGGAGTTGCTATCTGCAAGCACTGTAAGGGAAGAGAGTCCGGAAGGTCTTTTTGGCAGAAGGGCCACATGAATGGTCAAGGATTGGTTTGTCCAGAAGCCATAAAATTAAACCGTTGTCCCAGATATAGTGAAGCAATGTGTCCTTTCCATCAACATGGTATTGGATTGTGATGGGTTTGCAATGATTTAAGGGTTGCATTTCTTATTTCCTGGGTGTTCTTTGTTGTTGAGTTTCTACTTTTGCTGTCACTTTGAAGTAAGTGGTTGCATTTCTTATTTCCTGCAAAGATAGCAGACAATTTGATAGGTGTGAGCAAGTGCAGATATTCCTGCTTTATCCTTTTGTGGTTGTGCTGCCAATGACATGAAATTGGAAAAATTTCTGTCACAGGAATGCTTGAATGGAGAGTTCGTCAGGGTTGGTCCTAATCCAAAATTTTCTCCCTGTGGCTGGATATCACTGGTACAGTCCTCCACCGCTCTTTTTTTCTTTTTTCTTGTGAAACTGTCCTTAACAAGAATTGACATAATGTTTTTTGTGGAGAAACATGTAAGATAGAAATCTTGAAAGGAAATTAAAAATTTTGAACTTTCCTTGATCTGTTTCCTCTGTTGTAAATAAAATAAATTTATTAAGAAGTAACTAGGTGAGAGTTGTGCTTACTATCTTTGTTGCATTCTGTGCAGGTTTGATGGAGATGGGTGCGTGTATTTCCACTCTTTCATTCACAACTGAACATACACCGTTATTTAATTTCAATTTTTCTTAAGAAGGAATTCAACTATCTCAGTCCTGCATCCCATTTGTTCCCACTGTAAAGTAGCATCAGTGTATTTATGTGGGGTGAATCCCTCAACTGCAATTTATATTTGGTATTAGTGAGAATATATATATATATATTTTATTTTTTATAACGGTGGAACCATCCCACAGTAGGGCCCTTTGACCTATCCATGGAACCTAAACTCCCAAGGAGACTAGCGCAAGAACCCACCGCCAATTAGTGAATATTTACCACTCAAAAGGCCCAGCTTTCTTGATTATAGTAGTAAGATGACCACCAAGTCACATCTTATATTTGAGTGGTGAAAGCTCCAAAATAAAATTTTCATTGAAATAATCGGCATATTACATTAGTTGAGAGCGAAATTAGGTCCAGTGCTTTTCTAATCTGCACCTGCATCATAAGTTAAATTGCTGCATAATATGGTATTTAAGTTTCAATTTGTATCATTGATCATGATATTTGGCATTTTTTAAAGAAAAGTATGCCCTTACAGTCCAGTTTGCCTTTTGCACTTCCCTGATGGCATTTTTTGTCTATTTGAATCATTCAGAATTTGTTTGATATAATCATGTTTTTATGGGTGATGTAGTACTGCTTCAAAAATATAGCATTTTTTTTCCTTTTCCCCTCTTGAATTAATTTTCACTCATTGATAAGTTTGTGACACCTAGACACTGGTCAGATGTCATATTTTGGTGGCACAAGCTCACAATATTGTTTCTTAAAGTTTGTTTGTTCATTGAAAGGTATTTCTCACAAAGGCTCCTTGTTTGCCTAAATATGTTCTAACTGCTTCGCCAAGTTTTGAGACGAACACTCTGAATTCAAGAATTTGTTTGTATATAGTCCCTTTCTTGACATTTTATGCCAAGGCTGTCAACAACTGCACCAAGTTACTCATCAATGATGAAATCATATTTATTCTCTTCCTGGTCTTCCTCATGTTTGTATAGCTGTTAAATAAGCTTCCTTAATGTAACTCTGGGTGATGGTAAACATACTGAGTATGGAAAAGTTCCCTGAATAAATTTTTATTGATTTGATTCAAGTGATGAGGATATATCCTCAAGCCAAACCAGATCTTCTCATTCTAATTGTATGCTAATATGAGAACTAAAAATATGTGAAACTTACAAATACTTGGAATTTATTGTTGAGTTTTAAGGCAACTATGTTTTAAATGTTCTTTAATTATGCAGCATGGTTCATGGTATGCGCATAAAAGATGGAAAAGCAACATATGTCTCACGTTATGTAAGGACATCACGTCTCAAACAAGAAGAGTTTTTTGGAGGATCTAAATTTATGAAGGTACATCAGTGATCTACATATGAATGATATTTTTTTTTTCTTTCAAATAAAAATTTGGATGAAATTTGTAAGACTTGTTTCTTAATGTTTTCTTGTTAATGTTGATTCTTTTCTTGTATCATTTAAGAGGAAGATTTACTTTTGCAAATCCAAAAAAAAATTAAAAAAAAAAAACTTCAAAAAAAAATGAAAAAAGAAAAATGCCGATAAAAAGAATGGTGATTTACTTTGGCAGTTTTTTTTCCATGCTTCATATTTGTCTATCAGAATCGCTGATACTTGAAGTTTTGAAGCTATTAGCTATGAGATTGCTTAAATATTCAGATTTTCTCTGTGGTTTTCAAGAAGTATGCTCCCTGTACAGCTGTACTATACAATAATAACATGGCTTTGCTTAAACTAGTGGCCCTCAATGCAATTTTAACAGGTATTTCACCTGCGAACTATTTTGAGATTCAATGTGTCAAGTAGGTTTGGCTAAACCACTAAAGGGTGAAGCAAAATTGAGCAAAAACCATAATAGGGAAAAATGCAAAGCAAAGTCTACCACATCATAAGTAGCATAAAATTGTAATTTTTTGCTAGTGATGAAATGATGATCGTAAAATTAAGAGAAGGAAACCTAGTTCAAAATGATAATATTAGATTTCGCAAGTAAATAATTCATGCCTATATATATTTCTCTGGAGATCCCATTATTGTATTGTTTGTTATGTCAATTGCAGATTGGAGACCTCAAGGGGCTGTTTGGTTTACTTATGGTCAACATGCAAATGCTGAGAGCCAAACTGAAAGTATTAGATGTTTCATATGGAACTGGAACAGGTAGGTTTGTCGGGTACACCAATTTTACTGGAATGCCAGAATAACCTAGTGGGATTGTGCATTTTTGGCGAGATCTCATTCCAATAAAAGATAAATAATAAGTAACCTGCTCAGTTCCAAACTTCCAACAACATTATTCCAATGGTTTCCTGGTTTCAAGTTTATAGAGAAGAACTAAGTTTTTGTCACCCTGTTGCAGGTAATACAGCTCTTGTTTATCACCATGGGAAACTCTTGGCACTTTCAGAGGCAGATAAACCTTGTAAGCTTCTCTCCCTTTTTTCTCATTTTAGAATTAGAAAATAAAGAAACGTTGTTAGTCTTCTCTGGATTGGCATTTTAACAGGATGTCTAATGGGGACCAAGACGTCCCATTCAGACATCTCCATGCATCTGTTAGTTCAAGTCTTTTTCTGGAGCTTTCTGCTCTGCAAGCATCTGGATTTTCACAGTCCTACAAGTGAACTGGGAAAAAGAGGCATCATAGTTGCTTCACATATTATTCAAGGACTCCACCAACTAATTTGTTGCTACTTTTCCCACTTGTAATGTGGACCTAATATGTGTTGACACCTGCTGTGTATGCAGATGTCCTTAAAGTTTTGGAAGATGGAGATCTGCAAACCCTTGGTATGCTGGATTATGACAAGAGATTGGCGCATTCCTTCACTGCTCACCCAAAGGTTGACCCATTCACTGGTAAGAGTGTAAGACCCATCCTCCTAAAGAATCTGGTAAATTAATATTATAGGATTTTCTTTTGAGTAATTGAACCCTTGCATGCAGGCGAGATGTTTACCTTTGGCTATTCACATGAACCTCCATATATCACATACAGAGTTATTTCAAAGGATGGTTTCATGCATGACCCAGTACCAATAACAATATCAGAACCCATTATGATGCATGACTTCGCCATTACTGAGAATTATGCAATTTTCATGGATCTTCCTTTGTACTTCAGACCAAAGGTACATTTAGTATTTTATTCTTGAATTTTTATGATATCACACATTAGAGGACATTCTGCATACTAAACGAATGCCTTGTTTGTGAGCAAGAATTATGAAAATTGGTCAATTGAAGCCCATGATTAGGCTTTTTTTCTTCTTTTTTTTTTTTTTCCTTTGGTGCATATTATTAGGCTCTTTTGTTTCAATAAAGAAACCAGAGTTGGGAATAAAAAAACAAGGATAAGAACAAGAAAAACTAGGTGGTACTTCCTCACCTCTACTCAGTCATGCCGATGTGTGGTCCTATGAGTTTCCCCCTTCTCCATTCTTACCCTTAGCAGGAAAAAGAAAACAAGGAAGAACAAGAAAAAACTAGGCTCCCTTTTCTCTCATCTTTAAACCTATTATAAATTGATTTGCTTCTTTTGCATGCGATCTTAAGTTTTTTAAGTATCATATTCTTATTGTGGAAACCATATCATGCTATTCTCTGTCAATCTTCATTTCTATATTCTGAGAACTTATAGAAGATTAGCGGAATTAAATATATATATGCAAGAAGTATACTAATCTACAAAGCAGCTGGCCTCACTATGTGAGAGTAACATCCACCATCATCATGAGTATAGCAATGACCTCCAATCTGAAAAAAAAACCCTGCAAAAGATATACCTGCCTAAACCTTACACCTGGTGAGCAAGAAAGCAGAAGTTTTGACCTTATTATTAGTATTATTATTATTATTTTAGTTTCCATGTTGCTTTCTCATTATTGTTTTTGTTTTGTCCGCTTCCTTCTTTGCATATTTCTGCAGCTTCTTATTTGATTCCATTGGACTTGGTTTTTGACTTTGTGGGGGCTATACACTTTGTATCATCTGCATTAACTCTTGCCTGATGACGAAGGGTTTAGTGAAAGATTGTTTTGTCTTTCCCATTTTCTTTGTATTACTATATTTGTTCCGTTGTCTTTGGATAGTCAGGGGAAAGAAACCATACATAAGTATTAATTGCTTAATCATTAACCACACGGTGAGCTACATGTAAATAAAAACTCTGACAATTTAAGATCTGGAAGTAGTTGTCCTTTACTGATGGGAAACTCGATCTTGCATAGGAAATGATAGATTAAAATATGTTGAGTTTCGTGAGCTTCAGGTATTAATCTTCTTCAAAGTAAACAAATTCTCAAATGAAGTTGAAGTTCAAATCCTTGTGTAAGCAAATAATTCTTTGTTTTCCATGGGTATTGATGATTTTAAGTTGTGACATGTAGGGTTTTTTCTAAAAAAATATTATTTAATAAATTAATAAAGTACTATTAATTGATTGTATAGGCCCGGGGTTTGCCCGAAGGGCTTCCTCATTATCAAAAATAAACTTCTATTAATTGAAAAAAGGGCAAAAAAAACTCTCTACATGCTAAGTATACACAAAGGCAAACCAAGTTATAGGTTTTGACAATATGAAGAGTATGGGTGTTGGTTTGCTAAAACAGATGACAAGTGGTGACATTCTTGTAGATGTAATTGATTGAGTCATACATTCATTTCTAATTTCAAATTAAGCATCAAACTGATTACATCTTATCAAGCATGAGGTATTCATGATGTATCAGTTTTCAGGAAATGGTGAAGGAGAACAAGCTAATATTCACGTTTGATGCATCAAAAAAAGCTCGCTTTGGTATACTTCCACGGTATGCGAAGAATGAGCTTCAAATTAGATGGTTCGAGCTTCCAAATTGTTTCATATTCCACAATGGTACGCCCACTGTACTTCCCAGCTCTATTTAAAGGCCAAAAACAATGTCCTCTAGATTAAACTGGTTTAGTAGGTTTGATTGTTCACTAGCAGCCAGTTAATCAACATATCTGCACATTGATGATGTGTAGACAGTAAATCTGATACTATGGTCATACTCAGCAAGCACAAATAGAAAACGTTTGAGTTTTATATGTTCATTTGTGGTTAAGTGGCATAATTTTGAACCTTTACTATAAGTGGAACCAGCTTACCCATCATTAAGATGCTGCAAACAGTCAGTTACCTGAGTTATCTGTTGGTGATTTGAACACATATGCATTAATTATGTTTGAGTTATGCAAACTTCTACACTGAATACTTCAAACTTCAAAGTCTAGTAGACAAGACTTGTGGAAATAAAAGACACAGATATTAGATGTTGGAGGCTTTGGAAGAAAATTTAGTAGAATTTGGTATCATAGAAGACACTTTTAATAGGGTTGACCATGCCACAAAAAAATCACTTTCTGAAAGGCATTTATTTGATGCAAAGGAAGATATTGGAGTAATTTTCTGGAGGATTCAAAGTTCAACATCTAGGTTCTACGAATCCACGCATGCACAATTGTTCATCCATAAGATAATTAGAGCAGGTGCTGGGTATGTATCAGTTTGTGTGACTTGTATTGGGTGCAAATCTGCCTAAACACTAACCCAGCCCGAAGTTATTAGTGGTCAACCTCAACTAATTTTCCCATCCGATTATATTTTAGAAGCATATTTAATTTAACATTGAAAAATACTAACTGGTTTGGTTGCACGGTTAGATCCACGATTCTAACCTGAAGTCAATGCAGTTTTAATTGGGCTGGGCTGGGTTAGCCTTACAGCTTGTCTATTAAAATACCCAACCAGAACCTATTTGTTTATGGGTGTGCTGTTAAATCCAGATCTGAATCTTTCTGGCTGTGTAGGTAATTGCACAGACACAATTACACTATTAGACCCACTCCCCCACCCCTACTCAAAATATATATATGTTGCATCTCCTTCTTCTTATGGATTGTTTCCAATCCAATGATGTGGTCGCAGACAGCCTATTAGACTTGAACATTAAAAGTAAAAATAAAATAAATAACATTGATCATTTTCACAAATGGTCAATATTTTGTCTGTTGTAGATGAAACCCAATAGCAGTTATGGTGTTGGGGACAAGATGCATCAAGCATGTTAGATAAAAAATTTAAAATTTAAATTGCCATCATGTTCCAGCTGTGTCCAATGTGTGCTGGAGGCATGTCGCACACCGCCACAGCACGTTTGAAGGAGTGTGGTGCTTCCTAGACTAGAAAAAATGACAAATATATAAAACTAATTATCTTTGAATTTCTGTATTCGCATCAAGGAGAGAACTTAAGTAAGTTTCCCAAATATTGGGAAAGGTTGTCTGTGCCTTTGATAATTCAAAGAGCTTTAATCCATATTTATCTTGTGGCATTGAAGGGGTTGACTGGTTCTTTGATTGAAGGTATGTGCATGAATTGAAGTACAGATATTACAGTTCTTGGTTTCCACCACCTTTCAGATTCACCAGAAATTTAGAAAAGTTCTGTACTGGGTTCCTGTCACACAAAACCACCCGCAGCACACACCGACGCTCCCCCCCAACGCACACACACATACTCTGATTCAAAATTCATATCATTAATCAGGAAAGTACAAATTAGCTCTTTCTATGATATATGCCACAAGATCAGAAATTTGAGCCAAATTAATTGTGTGCTACACTTGGGAAGGACGAATTGCTTTTGAAAAGGAATCTATTAAATCTCTCTCAATTGGTTGGACCATAGGATTTTGCTTGAAAGTAGGCTACACTGCATCCAACATCTGATGTTGCAAACTTGCAATTAAAATATGACACTTAGTTGACTTTCCTCTGAATGCTGTTTCATTCATAATCTTATAATAATACCTAAAATAAATTTTCAATACATCTTTGACTTGCTAGAATTAAATTCTGCGGGGAAAAATACAAATCATCCATTGCCATCTTGAACTCCCTTAGAGTACTCCTTATCTTTTTCCTTGTAAATTTTTTTTTTTTTTTCCCTGAAATTTTTCCTTTCTGAATTTTGAAAATCTATAAACTCAGTAATTTCATGTATAAGAAAATGCTTGCAACTTGTCCTGTGTCCATCCTAACCTTTTCAGTGACTTTCTTTCATTAGCCAATGCTTGGGAGGAGGAGAATGAAGTTGTTTTGATCACTTGCCGCCTCGAGAATCCAGATTTAGACATGGTCAATGGGGATGTCAAAGAAAAGCTTGAAAATTTCATGAATGAACTGTAAGTTCTCCCATTTTGTAATTATGCAAGAGCTTTTAAATTTGTGAAGGTATCATTGATTGTTTTTTTTTTTTTTGGTTATTATTGTCAGGTATGAGATGAGATTCAACATGAAAACAGGTCTAGCTTCACAGAGAAAACTATCAGTGTCCTGCTGTAGATTTCCCTAGGGTGAATGAGAGCTACACTGGCAGGTATGCATCTAAGGTTATGTGCTATGTGTTGATGGGTTGGGAGAATTGGAGGGTGATTTGTGTGTGAGAGGATATGTTGACCTGTGCAAAGGCACTGATTTTTAGCTATGGATGACAAAACCTAGATACCGGAACTTCATGTGATTCATTTGCATCATCTGATGTTCAGTGTACCTTACTTTCACAAATCATTACTTCACTAAAGTCCATGATACTTTCATCGTTTTCTGTGGGGTATTACATCATTGCATTAAAAACTTTGTTAAGCATCACCATGCTTCTTACTAATTATCTTCTGCAAATTTAGGAAACAACGATTTGTGTATGGAACCTATGCTTGACAGCATTGCAAAGGTCACAGGAATTATCAAATTTGATCTGCATGCTGAGCCTGTAATGGGAAAAACAAAGCTGGAAGTTGGAGGGAATGTTCAAGGCATCTTTGACCTGGGACCTGGTAGATTTGGTTCAGAGGCTGTTTTTGTCCCTCGTGAACCTGGTATCACTTCTGAAGAAGATGATGGTTACTTGATATTCTTTGTACATGATGAGAACACTGGGTATTTCCCTTCCTTTCTCACACTATTGATATTACAATGACCACTGCTTTTCTATAATTAAAAAAGTGTATCCCTGCAATTTGAAAACTAATGCAAATTGTTCCAAAACACCAGACATCATTTCCTATCTCAATCATATAAATATAATATATATACATTATGAGATGTGGAAGTTGTAATTCCTTGAGCATGCCTCAAGTTGTGGTCAGGTGACCACAAATATTTCATTTATCGGCCATTAGGACATCTTCTAGCCAGGTGGAGACTTGAACCCAGTTCCGCGTTATAGTTTTCGACAGAAGTTACTCTAGCTGAGCTATTGGGCATCTTCATTCAGTTAGATGTGTTTCTGTTAGTAAAGGCACAGTCCCTTACACCCCCCCCACCCCCCCCCCCCCCCCCTCTCTTTCTCTCCCTCTCTGGGGGCAAAAAAGATGAAAATTTGGATTCATTCAAATCTTAATATCTTCTAATATTTCTTTTGAGTTTACAGCCATACAAAAGGCATTTATTAGGTATAGTGGCATTAGTTCACTATTGGGCTGATCAATCTTTCTTGGAAAATCCTCTATAGTGTAAAAATATGCTTTCGCAGGGACTACCCCATCTTTGTTCGTCCAGAAAATCACAAATTTTAGGGTTATTTTGCCATGATCAAAAGCTTGATTCATGGGGGACATTATTTTTTTTAATGCAGAATTAGAATGTCATTATGAAATTCAACCTTAATTTTTCAAATTGTAGATAGGCTTTTGTAAAAGTATTGGTCATTGTTTAACTTGTATTTATTGTATACCATTATGATCGCAATGCCATTTCTTGTTATGCATAATCCTCATTCTTTTGTTACTGCAGCCATCATTTCTTATTTCAAGATGTCTAAACTGTACTTCATAGCTCAAATATAATGCTCATTTGTCTTGATGAAGAGAATGCAAAATGTGCTTAATTTTTTATATCTAATGATGCAGAAAATCATCAGTGAATGTACTTGATGCAAAAACAATGTCATCTGATCCTGTGGCAGTTGTTGAATTACCCCATAGAGTTCCATATGGGTTCCATGCCTTCTTTGTGACAGAGGTGAGTATGACTTTAATAAATATTGTTTGGTTTCTGTTCTCTCTCTCTCTCTCTCCCTTTTTGTTTTTTGTTTTTTTTCCCCTATATCAACGAGATTAGAGGAAAGGTAAATTTTGAGTTATAACTATGGAGAGAGGCTTCAAGCAAGGAAAAAAAAACATTGTGGAGAGATGCTTTAGAATTTTTTTAATAGTAATTATGACAAAATTATATTCCATAAAATGCAACTATAGTAAATCTAGGAATAAAAATGAACAGTGATGATTGATCGCTATGAAATACTTAGAACTGACCACGTTCGCTAGTCTAGACTGCTCATTATTGGCGGGGAGATCAAAGAGCACGTGGCTCATGGAAATAGATGGGTGAGTCATTAAACATTATGTGAGAACTCATACGTTGTTGAAGTTTTTGTTTTTTTCCTTCTTGATTTTTTTTTTTCCCTTTTTGTGTGTGTGTGTGTGTGTGTGGTTGGTCAAATATGTTGGTGAAGTTGTTTTCCTCAATTTTTCTAGGAATTACTAGGTTGAGCTTGTCCCCCTATTGAATTCATGAAAGAACTCCAATAATTAGCCAAATAATTTGGCATTGTAGGCCTCAAAATGGCTCGAAAAGTTGCTAGTCTAAGACTGCTTTGGGTCTTACAAGAACAGATAGACTTGCATAATGATCCAAAAATATTAACTCTCAACTTTGGGGCGGAATAAGGTAGATAATCTGTTGAGAATAAATTCTGTAGTTCTCCAAATTGAAAGAAGGTGATTTCATTTGAATTTATGAGAGGTTGTAGTCCAGAAAATTCACTGGTTATACACAAATTCTTTCATCCCATATTATGGGTTTGTTAATGGTCATAGACACCCAATACCATTATATATATGACACAGCTTCATCCATCAGCACTGGCACACAACTTATATGCATTACTGATTAGATTGTTTTCCTCCTTTCTTTCCACCCTAAAAAAACTGCCAGTGGTAGCTGGTTTCCCCTACCATTCATTTTGACTTTTTCGCATCTACTTCTGTTTCCCTTTACTTTTCATTATAGTGCTTCTAATTGAAGTCACGATTTTTGAACAGGAACAACTTAGAGAACAAGCAGAACTCTGATTATTCAGGTGTCCAATTTGCAGCACGAATTTAAAAACAAGAACCAGCAGGCATAGGTACCTACGTAAAGTACGTATTTTTTTTTACCTCAAATATACTTTGAGATTCTATCTGCACAATTATATGGTACGCTGAATCAAACTTTTGTAATTATACCTTTGGAAAATAAGTTGTTTATGAATAATGGCATTATACAATGCCCATATTATTGCTATTATATATATTTCCAGTGATTTGAGCCTTTTCACTTTCTACTGCATGCTTGTTGGTCTAACATCCATCACTACCTGTGATTGGCAGTTCACATATTTTCCATAGATTGGTCATTTCCAATATACTAGATATTGCACACATGCGTTTCACGTAAATTTTTATCTAGTAACAAAATTATTTTATGCTTTAAAATTTAACATACATGTTAACCTTTGGTATGACTAATCTATTGCAACATGGGTAAGATCACTGCCTACTCCATTAATATCTGCGATAGCTCACAAGAAAATTTTATAAAGGGTTAAAGTCCAAACATGGATATTGTACTTGATGTATTCAATCCAAATAACCAGGTATATGAGGTCAACCCTGTTTTAGGGTCTCAAGTAAAATCTGAGTCTTTTTTTTTCTTTTTTTTTTCTCCAGAGAAGTGAAGTCTAAGTCTACTTTTATTGCTTCCCTGTCGATTAATGAAAAAATGAACTAAGAAATAATTTAAATTCTGATAATGTCCATTTAGAAGTAAATTTTAAGCCCATCATCTAGTGGAAACCCTCCTAGCATGGTGGCAGTTTACATCCATTGGATGATTAAAGGCCGCATGAGAATCTACCCATGTTGATTGTAGCAACCAAAAAAAAAAAAAAAAAAAACAGGTCTCGTTTATAATATGAGTAGACCCTTTGGCTTTTGAGTTGTGGACTTGGTTTTGGCATTACATTTGGTTTAGGGCTCTCATTAATTTAAGTGTTAAAAAATATGTGCTTTATTTTTGACCTACCACAAGGATTACCATTGATTGGAGGCCATCACTTGCCACAAAAAATGGGGGACGCTACATGGTTGCAGCCTTGGACTACCTTTAGAACCGGCCCCACATTTAGTAGTTTGAACCCATTTGATTTTTTTGTTGAGAACAAATAGAACAATATGATAAACAGAGAATATAATAAAATCTTTAAAAGGGATAATATTTTATTTTTTTATATTTTTTCTTACTGCATTTTTTTAAAATTATAATTTTTTTTGTAAATTATTGGTAGCCTGAAGCATAATCCATGTCTCCATGAGCATTTTTTATTGAAACACAACTACATGAGTATCTATAATTGTGTAAACATATCAATGGAGAGAGATGCTCTATCATTATTTATTTATAGTAGAAAGTTAATAAAACATTCTATCAAAAAAAAAAATAATAATAAAACACAACGAGGTAACTACATGAGCAACAAAGGAAATGGGGTAACCAAAGAAAAAGTAATAGGTAGACATAAATAAGCAGGTTGTGTGAGGTGAAAGGTGGACGGTTGGGATCAAAACCCAACCCCACATCCTTTCTATAATCTGAGATCTGAGCTAAAAAAACCAAAGACAAAAACAAACCCCCTTGTCACACTATCCAACAATCTCTCTCTCTCTCCATCATCTACGGAACATTCTCTATCTTTGTCTCTATATCTCTGCCCCCTCTCTCTTGCTCTCTCTCTCTATATCTCTGCTCCACTCTCTCTCACTCTCTCTCAAAGAGTCTCCTCTTTCAAAGTTTCCCAATCCATCCACAATCCCCTCGTCGCTGCTTCAACCTTCACCAGTTTTCTTCACTGGAAGATCTATGGGTTTTTTCCCCCACTAACTCTTTTCTATTCTCTCTCTCTCTCTCAATTTTTTTGTCCATGCTTTGTGTTTTTTTCATTTTTGGTTTTTGATTTCTGCATTTTTTTTACTTAAATTGATTTGGATTTGGTTCTTTTTTTTTGGTTTGTATCATCATTCTTCCATTCGATTTTTTAATAAAGTTCATGGCTTCATGAATTTTTTTCTTCATATGGGTTTGGTTTTGTCTTGTTTTGTTTAAATTAGAGATTGCAAAGTTTTAGCAAAGAAAAAAAATCATACAAATTTTTTATATAAGCGCAGTTGGTGTTAAAAACGTCCCAGATGGTTAGGTAGGCAGGCAGGCAAAGACAAGAGAAGGTAGAAGACGCAGTTTTCCCTGTAGAATAGAAGCCAGCAATAGTGGCCTGAAAAAACGTGAACATGTAGTATGTTTGGGCTTTTGGACTGTGTTTTAGTTTGTCTTTATATGTTAGGGTTTTAGGTTTTGTAAACGTGTATTTCAATCAAACGATGATGAAGGATAAATTAGTATTTACAATTTTAAATATGGGTATAATGGTCATTCAAAAGTTTCTCATATACAGATTTTTATAAGTATATAGAGTATAGATATATTGATATAGATATTCTGGTCTCCATTACTTCAGTAAAGTATTTTACTGGAAATTTGGGTAGATGGTTTTTCTCCCCATTGTTGTTCGCCGTGGAGAGACAATGTGTGTTACCATTGTGGTTGTTCTTGGTTCCCATGATCCCATCTCTTAGTATTTTTCCCATTTGACGAATGATTCATATAGAAGCAATTGACTTAATGCTCCATTTGTTTGCCAAGAAGATGGAGGAACAAGAGAAAAAAGGAGGGGGTGGGGATGCAATCCTTTTCCAACTATGAATTGCTGTAAAGACTTAAAAACTTTCTTCTTGCATCTCCATCTTCCCAAGTCTCAACATCCAAAGGGCTGTTGCTAAAATAACCATTCGTAGCCACTAGACAAGGTAAACACACAAGGACCCTTGAGTTATAAACCACAGGATGACAATGAGGAAAATATGATTATTTATCACTTTCTCACCAGTAGTAATTTATCTCAACACCTTTTTTTTTTCTTTTTCTTTTTTTTTTTTTCTTTTTTTCCCCAAATGATAGGAGTAAACGCACCAAAGTATAGTTGAAATCAAAATCTTTGCAAATCCTACACCCTTATTGGGGTGGGACATGCCACTAGGCTTAAAGGCCATTGACATCTCAAGAAATTTAATTTTAGTTATAAAAATAAAAAATTTAAAAAAAAAAATGAGAATATTATCTTTTTGAAATAAGATATTCTCCTGCAAACCCTAAAGATGGGAACACCCAAATGCATCAAGATCTACAAACAACAGAAAACACCCACCTTTGGACGAAATCCTTTACAGCGTTTAACCCTGTGCAATCAATTCTGACATTCAACCCTGCCCAGTGATGCGAACAGCATGTATATCCTGATAGTAGTTCTTTTGTATAAAAATAATAATAATAAGAAAACAATAGAAACCGAGGACTTTGCCCCCAATTAATCCCTCAAACACATGTGATCTCCCCTCACGCGCACCAAGCAATTACTGGGCCATGAGAAATAATAGCTGGTGTTTACAGAAAGCATTCAAAGAAAATACACAACCCCAACAATTCGTTGGAATGTTTTGTTCGTCTCAACCCATCTTCAATATCGAAATTTTATTTTATATATAGATATTTTACTCAAACTAATCCCCTAACGCTCCGTATGAGATGTCATGTACCCATATAAGTAACAATAGCTGCAAGGAGTCAAGACGATAACCTCTGGAAAAGACACCCAAGGACTGACCGCTCAGGCGGTTCAACCAAGCCCGTAAGGTAAAAACATAATATGCTTTGCTATAATAACAATTTTATTTTCAATTTTTCGATTTTTCGAATCATTATACGACTATTACTGTGGCATGATTCCTGGGTCGGCTAAAATCTGTTAATAGTATCTATTCATCATTACTTCTGGCATACAAATTTAAATTGGAACCAATTAAGCCAAGGGTCTTCCTCTACGGAATTTAAGCCAGAATATCCCACAAGTGATCATGGAATTTGAATAAGATAATGAGACGAAAAAAATTCCTCAAAATAAATTTTGGTTAGCGGATTCTATAATAATTTAGTTTCTTAAATTGGATTTAAATAATTACTTTAAAAATAAAAATTAGACATCTCATTCCCCAACAATAATTATATAAAACCTTGAATGAAACCAACCGAAGATAATATCATTCTTGGGTTTTATATAATTATTGTTGGGGAATGAGATGTCTAATTATGGAAGCAAATCTCTCATATCTAAGATAATATCATTAACAAGTGATCATGGAATATCTTTATATTTATATATATTCAAAGAAGAAGAAGAACAATAACAAGAAAATCTGAAGCAAAATCCAAAAGGAAAAAAAAAATGATGAAAATCAAGATCAAGTGAAGGAAACGAACCCCAGATCTGCTTCTTTGAGATCCCCTCCACTACACTGGAACTTTCAGCTCCTCTCCGCTGGGGACAAAAACAAATGTAAAACAATCACAAGAAGTCCACTTCTAGAAGCTTCTCCAGATGCACTTCACCACCCTTGCCCACTAGATTCCACTTTCTTTCATCCATCCTTGCAGTTATAATATCCCGTTGCAACCCCAACCGAGCTATTGTGGCCTTCGTCTATTCATCTTGTTTGCATAGAAGCTCCTCTGCAATGATGTCTGTGTCATGCTCACTCAAATTGATGGCTGCTTATTCAGCCACCCATCATTAAATTATAACAATTCTAAATTATGAAGGCCATCACAAAGTGAAGGCAGCATCTAAAATGGTGAGGGACCACCCCTTGTGCCTTTAAAATATTCTGACAATGCGACTAACAGACTCCATCAAAGCCATCTTAATAAGTGGCAAACAGAAGATGCACCCTCATGAAACATCACCGTACTTTGGCAAAAATTTGTTCTGCAAATGGTGCATGTTCCACCAACACCCAAAAGCCATGGTCATTTACACGATTTAGAGCCTGGCATGGGCCTAGAGTTATCATCCGTTGAAATGCCGCCTGCACTTGAACACTTGCATGCGTTCCCACCCTGCTTGGGAAGGAGGTGGCACCCTTGATGGGGTTCGTTTCTGCTGCACTTTTACACTATTGCCTCTTGGCTACCCCAACCAAGATGTCACTGCAGTGGAGCCATCAAATGCGCTTCCAATGCAGCTGATTTGTTTTCCATCAGCTTACTGGTGGTGGCATCTCAGTAGTTGGCAGATGTCCCAACTTCAATTGGTTGATCATCCCCTCTTCTACCGACACCTGCACCAGACAAGAGACATGCTGACTGAAAAAACAGCATCCGTATCCACTCCACCCACCAATGCTGCACGATTAAGCCCCTCTGCTCTTTCCCCTTCTGCCCTCAAACCACCATCCTATTGTCCCCTCCACTCTTTCAGTAGGCAAAGCTAGTGCTTTCAACTCCTTCATCAGGCCAAGGTACCTCCACTAACTCAAGAACTATCTACAATGAGCCTAAACCAATCCATGTCTATATGAGATTTTTTTTTTTTTTTTTTTTTTGGGGGGGTAAGTTATATATATATGAGATTTTACATAAAGGAAAACACAAAAACAATGAAGAATTTATATTAAGTAAATATGCTCAGCAATAGCAAAAGTATATAAAGGATAATATCAGCAAACACTGTGATCAAAGAACAGCAAATCCCTCAGAATGCCTAGTATCGACCTGGCATGAAACCATGGTTCCTCAACCTCTGCAATAAGCTTTCACAAGGGAGCACCAATCTTTAGCAATTTCATGCAAAAATTCTGATTACTAAATATTTCGTCATTGGGATGAAGGAAATAAAACACAACTAGCATCACATAATGTCTGAGAAGAGTGAGACTATGCGCCTCGCCCCCCTATCTCTCCTGCAGGGGGGCATACACAGCCACACACACCTCTCTCCCATGACAACCTTGACTGAAAGCTCACAAGTTTCATTTCCCTCCTCTCTTTGTTACCTTGAGTGAGCAAGCAAGCACTAAATCCTTTAACAAAATTTAGGTTTCCAAGACCATCCCCTGACATTCGGTTCTTGGCCACGCCCCTTCCAAATCTAAGCCTTGAATCAACCCAGGTCCTATTAGTAAACTCCTAAGAATTTTTCTTTCCTAGCTGATGCATTAACATAAATGCTAAAATATTAAAAATAAAACATTTATATCCTCAATGTGTTAACTTTGTAACTTTCATAGCCTTTGTAAACAAAAAACAAACCTGATATATGTTAACCTTGGTCATCTTAATGTTCAAATATTAGTATCTTGGAGAACCACTTTCATGATAGTCCATCATTACTTCTAACACCCAAACATGCCAACATGCGTCATAAGAAACATGTAGGATCCACATGTTGGCTGTGTCCCAATGTCCGAGTGTTCGTCGTTACTTTTAGCATTGACAGACAGCAATTATAGCCTGACTATAATATTTTGAGTATCAAGAACACCATAAACCTATTATTGTAATCTCAACTTGCAAAATCATTTTCCACATTTAAATTTCCAAATCTTGTTTAAAAACAAAAACAAAATAAAAAACACAACCAACATGTTCTCTAAAACTTTTGCGATATTTCTTCAGAATCATTGATAACCCAATTTCGAGACTTGAAACCAAACGCACCCTTAACTTCTCCTTCCTTCTTTGTAACTTTCACAGAAGTAAACAACCCTCCACAGCTATATTTCAACGATCCTTTTTTAGAAACCCATCGTCGAAAACATTAAGAAGCACCAATCCAAGAAATGCTCACAAGATTTCAACACAGACCCATCAAATCAAGAAGAGAGATTTTAGACCCATCAAATCTCAGCTACTCAACTGGAGGGTATGTTATTTCATTTCAAAGCAAAGGGCTTAAAAAGGAATCAGAAAACCAACATATTTTCAATCCTAATTTTTTCAGCAGCTCGAATAATATGTCGAGAGAGAGAGAGAGAGAGAGAGAGAGAGTACCTGTAGATGGATGCATTAGAGAGAGTACCTGTAGATGGCTGCATTAGTGCTTCATGATGTTTTGATTTCTGGGAAGAGACGCCTTGTCCAAGCTGAGTTAATAAGAGTTAGGGTTTTGCACTTCCATTTAAGGCCAGCCACAAATGGCTACAGATGTGCCCTAATTTGTTTGGTTCTATGGGAAAAGAGCTTCTTAATCTCAACCTTCAAAGGTGAAAGTGAACTCAACACATGTTTGTGTTTCCAAGATAAATTGAACCCATAAAGTTCTGTCTAGGTTTATGCAAATTTTTTTGGGTCAGGATTATGTATTGAATTTTTACACCTCATTTTTTGCATCTCATTTTTAAGCCATTGGATTCACAAGATCCAACGGTATTCCAAAAAACTGGCGTGGCTAAGTTCCACTCACCATTTGACAAATCATCTCAAGTGTAAAAGTGAAATACTTTATAGGAGTCCATGGATCCTAACCTTTTTTTTTATATTTCTCGTTCAAAAAAAAAATTATTTTACAAAATGCTATCAGAACTTATTCAACCGAAGGTTATCAGTATTAAAAAAAAACATATGGATTTTTTTAAAAAAATATTATTTTTTATATCATGAAGTTTCTCAAAATGCTTATATAGCACATGCAATTAATCATCTCACATGTTTCGAGTAATTGTAGACATAAGTTTATAGGAATGACCTTAAGAGAGAATGGTAAGAATTGAATTAAAACCTCTTACGAAAGCTCTTAGATTACTCGATCCACCCTCAAGGTTCATTTTTAAAATTTTGAAATCATAAAACTTACTTTTATCCTTAAATCTCACATAAGTATAAATAAATAGGTATCAACGTTCATCTATAAATTTGAACCACCTAAAATTACTCATTCAATGAGTGAAGCATATGCCGATAGACTAGCCTACCTTAGAGACCTTTTTAAGTTTGAGGGGTGTGTGTCCAATGATTCCAATTTCATGGTTTTGGTGGACCAAATCCATGTCACCATTTTTCAATAGGTTCTCTGGTCACATCACCATTCCGCGGGGCGCAGGAATTGGAATGCTTTAACAATATTACAGTATAAACCATATGAATGATATGAGATTTATTTTGGGTGAATAATATGGATTAAATAACAGTACTTAATATTCCACTTTATATTCAAATCCTCTCTTACAAGAAGAAAAAAATAAATAAATAAATCCTGTGCCTTTTTTTTTTTCTTTTTTTTTTTGTGGTATAATGGATGAGATTCGAACCTCTACTCCCTTACTTGTGATGTCTGCTAACACAACCAAAGGTTGAAGGCGCCACCATTTCTCCGAAAAACAGAGGGCTCTTCGTAAACAAGTCTCTGCGACCAGACAGCTACATACCAGAGACGTATTAAACCCTAAGTAAATAATAAAAATCCAAGTAGAAGCATTTTTCACACAAAACACAATTGGCATAGCACATCAAACAAAGTCTTCAAACAGTTGAAACCTTCAGATATTCAATTGTTTGAAAATTTTCACATTCACAACTATTTCCTACCTGATAAGTTCATAAATTTTTTCATTTTTTTACATAAGGGGTGAATGATAGATAGAGATGTGGAGGTGATGGTAGGCTGAAGATGGCATGGAAGCCCACCACATATGCCTCCTCCCTAATCTCAACCCAACAAACACAAGTAACCGAAGCCAAGAATGAATTGCCCGCCACACCACATTAGGTGGGTTTCGCCGTCAAGTTGGATGGGGTCAATGCCTCCAGCTTCACCCAACAAGAGAAGCCCCTTACACACAACGATGTGGTCTGCAAACCACCGTAGTGAGTACAATGGTCTTATACACTGATTGAGAATGCTGGAGGGACACCACCACTTCACGAAGGATGACTTTTCACTTAATTGGGACAGCCCTGGGTGGGGCCCCGTTCACCTGCATGCTTCCCCTTTGCTGACCCAAGTAGCCTGCCTCCTCACTGCCGCCTGCCGTTGAATGATATATTGACGATAGACCACGTCCATTACTGTTGCCATTGGAGAAATTATGCGCTTTGTGCATGTCTCGAACTGCGGAGCCTTCTTGCTGATCACCCAAAGAATCCAAATTTCCAAAATTGTTGGCAGGCAATTGTTCAGAGCCTGATGAACTAGCAGATTGTGTTGAATTGGTTGCACCACAATCTGTGCCCTTGTCCAAAGTGGAATTGTTAGTATTACCATCAGGCTTCTTAGTATTGAGAAAACGACCTCCACAGCCCCTTGCCCTTCTCATAGCATGTTGGTGTCGAGACTCGTGAAGATATGGCTGCAAAAAATGGCAAGAAACTCACGTCACCAAACTGACGTTTTTGAATCCAAAATATAAAAACTCAATCTGAAAATATATATGCCAGAATGCTATTGATTCATTTAATATGGGAGTGACAAGCAGAGGGAAAGAGGAAAAAAAGGGGCATTTGATATTGATCCAGGTCTCATCGAGAAAGACAGACCCGTGAGCATGTCAACGTAATGGATAAGATGCAGATGCAGTAGTATATGCTGTTTTCAGTTTAATTCATTCACCAAGATATGAACATGCTTTTATAAAGTCCCTAGCCAGTCATCTATGATCTATCGCACAAATTTAACTAAAACCAAGTTTATATAATATCAGTTCGCCATCAACATTATTTAAGCACCAGTAGGCTGGAATCACTAAGTAACATCTACAGACATCTACCAGATATATTTTCCTCATTAGAAACACTGACAACGGTTTTCTTCAAGGAGGTATCTATTAGCAAAGAAGCCGAGAACAAGAAAATATAAACCATCTTTAACAGATAATAATCAGAAAAGTAACCAACTCCCCATCGTGCCACCCATTTAATGTCCTATACCTATTTCCAATTTCAAGAAAGTATAGATGCAGCTAACAGAATCAAGCAAACACACACAAGTGCACACGCGCACACAGAATCTGGAATTATTTGCCACCAAAATCAATTTAGAACTCGGGATCAATCAGAAACATATATAAAGGAAATATTCAAGAGCTAATTTGCATGCGTGAAAACCAGCAATTCATGCTAAAAAAAAATTAATAATAAATAAATAAATAAAACGTTAAAAAAAAATAAAAAATAAAAAAAATCCATGTTTTCATTAAGAAAATTTTTGGAAAGATTTGGGATATTTGTGAATAATACAAAAGCATTCAATTCCATGTGATACAATCAACTTGCAGTCGCATATGCCTGAAAACATGCACATAGATAATTGAATTCAAGTCAGCTCAACCTAGATGTAACCCATTAACCCATTTGATTCTACTATAAAATTTACAAATCCTAAAAATAATCCAAGAAATATATTCAAAAATATATAGTTTTAAGTCAATCTAATTATTTTTACAACATCTTTTTCTTTTTATATTTCTACCTAACCCCTGCATCGCAGCTTTCCCAATTGGGAAACGTTAAAATGCCGTAAATACCTTCTCAACATTGTACGAACTTTTAGAAATGGCTGCGTTGTCCACAAATCTATCAAATAATACAAAAACATCCTTCTAGACTTACTAGTCATTCTAACCCTTCCAAAAGTTAAATTATTGCATAAAACAAATTCTAGATCCCTGTTACTTTAAGCAATATTTTAGAAAAACGCATCCCGGGGCATGTTTCAGGGTGTTTAGGGGTCAAAACATCTCAGGGCGTAAACATAAGACCAGCTGGGCGCATGTTTTTTTTTATGAGGCGCACACCTCAGACTTAAAAACGCTCTTTTTTTTTCCTTTTTTTTTTTTGGCGGTTTGTTGATGGGCATACGCCCACTTAGCACGAATGTGACTTAAAGCTTAAACATCAAAACGAATCGTTTTTGTATATGAATTGCTGCTTTTCACCCCAAAAAAAAGAAAAAAAAAGAAAGAAGAAGAAGCATAAATTGCTGCTTTTCACCCATGCAAATTAAATTCCATGGAAATGGTAAAATCTATGATCACATGACAACTATTGACGACCAAAATCCAGGTTCTTACACGATTATTATTCAATAATTCCAACCCTTCACTTTCAAACATATCTAAATCGCTACATCATCTTTCCTCTATCATAGAAACTATGCAACGCATTAAACATCCTCTGATCACCATGTCTCCTTTTCCGTATCGTAGCTAGTTCCAATATGTCTTTCTCACCATCTCTATATCCAAGCGACCATAACCTTTACCCAAATTAAAAACTAACCACCCCCCCCCCCCCGGCGGCGGCACCGGCCGCCCGGGGGGGGGGGCACAGAATTAAGCAATCTAAAGCTCAGATACCATTGCCCACAAAATATCTTGAATCACGTAAAAGTAGTAACAACAACAGAAAACTGCACCTTCAACCTTCAGCAATTTGGTAAAGTCATACCAATCAGGTTGGAATGTTTGATTTTAAGAGCCTTCTAGACCGCTGGACCAAGGACCCAGATAGAGCCCATAGGTTTTTTTAGACCCCTTTGTTTCCACCCTCCAAATACTAACATTCCAATCTTCCTCACATTCTCACCATTTCCTCCAAAAAAAAGTCTCACTAGCTGAGTCCACTTTCCAATTCGGCATCTTGCAAAGAAAATATTCCAAACCACTCTGCCCCCCATATTCCCACAACAGTTTTATGCCATGTCTTCTTTAACATCATTCTAAAGCATAACAAAGGGAACTCTTTTTAGACAAATTGCCATTCACCAACATGTTGTCACCACATTCTTTTTTTTTTTTGGCATGAGCTTTCTTCTTTTTGATAAAGCTTTCAACATGAGCTTTCTTTAAGTCAATAACGAATTGAAGATTACCCACCCTTGGGTAGCCTAGTTGGTAAGGGCAAACTTGTGATTGTATGGTTAGGGCATGGTCACGGGTTTGATTCCCTACAAGGACAACCCAAGATTTAAGTGGGGGACCATGGCAATAGGTTGCTGTGCTAGTCTCCCCGAGGGTTTAGGTTCCCTTGGTGGGTCCAAAGGGCCCTGTTGTGGGATGGTTACCCCGTTATCAAAAATAAAATAATTAAAATAATTAAATAATAAATAATTGAAGATTATACCAAGGTCTTTCTTCTTTTCTCTAAGCATTCTCAATAGTCACCTAGGTAATAAGACACCTTCCATGGTCAATCTCCCTGGTGTCAAACACAGCTGAATTTCCCATCTCTTGTTTCATGTTGCAGTCTTTGCCCAATCACTCCCTCCCAAGTTTCATGGCATAAATCATAAATTTGACACTGAAAATTGGTCCAGCATTGAATTCCTTTACTCTTATATATGATTACTAAAATATTTTTTGCCATTCATATTGCATTTTCATGATCTTTAAGACTCTATTGAACAACTCTGTCAGCCAAGAAACACCATAATTGTCCACATAGTTTCAACCATTATAGTCTTTCCTGTCTTCAAAACTCTTAAAGCATCTCTAATCATATAGTACCCTAATTTTATAGAAAAACTTGTTCTCCAAAATCTAAATAAGATTACCAAATTCTTTGAAACCTAAGCTCCTTACCAAAGTTTCATTAGACAACTTCTGAAGTATCTCTTCCACCCTTCTTTAACTTCCACATCCTTGAATGAAACTCTTCAGTCTTCACTATTCACTCTTGATGCGCTTAACATGATCAGAATCTCTACTATTCCCTTCCTCATAAGAGAATGTTGGTATACAAATTTTTGCCCATGCTTCGTACCTAACTTGCTACAATCATATGCTCACGTGTTACAACTTTATTACCTTCCATTTTAAGAATTTTCCATAATTGAAGACATTCCTTGTGCTAAAAACTAGACATGCACTAATAATTTTCCACCGCAAAACTAAAAGGTTACTGCTTCACTGGCTCAAATCATAAAATAATGTGAAAGATATAGCACCAAGACACTAAAAACTCCTTGCACCATCCCATTCTGCACTTGCTTTCATACAACCACACAATAAAACAGATACCCATGCTCAGATTTATTACGATGTTACACTTTATAAAGATCTCTATCGGTCAACATGATCCAAGTTCAATACTGCATATACCACTATTGGATTTCCCTCCTCTTTAATAAATGAATACATCCTTGTCAACCATGGTCCCATTCAATGATGACACTGTGTCATTTCAAGGAAAAAGTTCAATGATCAGGAAAATCATGTAATGTTAGCAATTTAGTATCACAAAATAGACAGATAACCAACAGAATTATACCAAGTAAGCAAAATATAGCAGGAAGATCAATCAATTAATGGATTCCATTCCAAAACAATGCCATGCTAGCATGAGAAAGAAACAAACAAAAAACTAAAGGACAAAAACTTGGTAGATCAAGTCCAGAAATCAACCTTATTCGATGAGTTCTCAACCCTTTAGTGCTTTTTTCTTTCGTGAGTATTGCATGAAGATCAATTATACCAAGTTGGCAAAATATTGCATGAAGATCAATCAATTAATGGATTCCATCCCAAAACGATGCCATGTTAACATGAGAAAGAATCAAACAACAAACTGATGGACAAAAACTTGGTAGATCAAGTCCAGAAATCAACTTTATTCAATGAGTTCTCAACCCTTCAGTCCTTTTTTCTTTTGTGAATATTCTCTTATGCATCACACAGGTTAACACTTCATTAAGTGAAGAAAAAGGAGGAGGAGGGGAGAGAGATAGAGACTCTATTCATAGAAAGGAAAAGGGGTCATCTCCATGGCAAGGCAATATATATTATATAACTTTGAAATTGAGTAGGAATAGGAAGTACGGACATAACCTAAATCATTTTTGGCAACAATAAATCAAATATCTTATGAGTAGATCAAAACCAAGTTATAATGTTGCATTTATGTATGACATTTGCTCCTGGTGATTAAAACAACCTGTGACCAGACATACAGATATTAAACATTCAGAGTGAATTTATTTCCCCTTTGTTTTCATTCCCCTTTGAAGAAAAATGTACCTATATTTCTATTAATAAATTATATCAAACTGTAAAATATTCCAAGGAAGAAAAATACTACCTTTCTCACTTTAATCGCTTTCTTTTCTAGCTCAGCCTTTGCACGTGACTGTCTTCGCCTCAGAATTCCGTGATACTGCTTTGCATTCACATAAACAGGCTCTTCTTCCATGTCAAGGGGCAAGGGCATTCTAGCATGATGCATTCCATACAAATGAGGATGCACCTGATACCATGTGAAAAATACATGTAGATATATAAGGTAGTATAAACATCGTCAAACTGTTAATGACTAGCAACTTTCACAATCATAAAAAAAAATCCAATAAGGATCATTTTTTTTAATATTTATAAAGCTATTCCATGTTAAAATAAATAAATAAAAACTATACACAATAATATTTTTCAATTTTTTTATTTAAAAAATGCCAGTATTCTAATATTTCTTAATACGTCAGTAGTCTAATATTTCAAAATATAACAATCCATCAGATGCAGAGTGTTTTCTAGGTTCAATACTGTCACTGCAAATGTGCTTAGGAATGATGTTAGTTGAAGGAAAATCAAATACAAGGAGTGCACTAAAGTCCGAAAGAAGTGGAATGATGAATAAATGAAAAGAAAAAAAATTAAAAATTCATATAAATAACATTCTCTGATACATAATCAATATGGTGGTCATTTTGTTTTCAAATGACATGGAGAAATAATGGTCATCCCATTTTGCACAGATTTCTTGATAAAAGTTGTTTGTTTGTAAACCCTTGTTGGCTTGCTCATTAATTATATAATCACACTACCTGCCCCTATATATATGATACTAGGCAAATGCGCCTGCTATGCTCATGTAGGGTGGTCGCTACAAGTGCCGCACACACAAGAGAGAGAAAGAGAGATGGGGGCAGTGAGCTTAGCACTTGGGAAAGTACATTCAAAATTATAGAGGCAAGTTTTGACATGTGAAGGTTGTAACCAAAGAGCAATTACAAAATTAAATGCATGGTGGAAGTGATTTTGATGCATGCACGTGTATGCACAAGAAATGACATCCTGTCCGAGTGACAGTAATAAAGATATCCTCTGTCTGAGAAGCAAGATATGGTGTGGTATGTGTTATAACACCAGTTAACTCTAAAAGCTTAAGCTGTTAGGGAGTGAATTAACAATGTATATCAAGCCAACAAACCCCCCCCCCCCCTTTTCTCTCACGTGCAGCCACATCCCGCATTGGGAGAGGCAGAAAGAAAACCGAAAAAGCAACAGATGAACTGGTGGAGGTAAGAAAACTTGAACCCAAGACCTCCTAGAAACCAGAGCTCTGATACCATGTTAGAACACCACTTAACCCTAAAGCTTAACCTATTAGGGAATAGGTCAACAATGTATACCAAGCTAACAGTCTGGAGTTCAACTGTGAGGCATGTCACATTGAGAAGTGGTACTACAGCCAACAGTACTACTCCCACAAAAAGAATACACACAAGACTGCTGACAACATACCATGGCTTGTGGCCCATAAGGAGTCATTATTCCACCATAATGTGGATCTGAATATGGATATGATGTCAACACCTGCAAAATTTAAGAAAACTTAGAATCCTGCTAGTCCTCAACTGTTATATGTTAGACATATTAAAAAGAATTTGAGCACACACATGTGTGTGTTTGTGTGCACGCGCGCGTGTGCGCTTGTGTGTGTGTGTGTGTGTGTGTGTGTGTGTGTGTGTGTGTGAGAGAGAGAGAGAGAGAGAGAGAGAGTAGAGAAGAGCTCTTACAATTGAGTGACCAACAAGTTCCATTTGGGAATTTGGTTCAAGGTGTTCACCCATGGTAGCCGGCATTGAGGGCGAAACAAGTTGGAGATGTTGGTTTTCTTGCCCCCTATTTCCATCTGATCCTGAAGGAATATCTTCATTAGTGTATCACTATCCATGTGTGTGCACACTTCAGCACATAAAAATATATATACCACTCGAAAGGAAAAATATTATATTGACAATAAAATGAATTGCGGCATTACTCTGAGACATCATGAAACATGCTGTAAACATTTTGATATAGCTACAATATCTCCATAACTTTATTCCCTTTTTTATACAGAATTACAGATAGTGGGGTCAGAAAAGTTGGGAGCAGTTAAAAGGAGAGAACAAATCTGTTCCAATTATGCTATAATGCTCCGCTCTGACATTGAATCAAACTTCATTAGGTGCTGTGAAGCCTTGTGGATCAGCAGTGGAAACTCCTGCTCCTGTGGCAATGGTATTCAAGGACTTCGGTGAAATAGGTGTTTCTCTAAAATCATAATGGCGGTCTCCTATTAAGACTTTGAGTAGCAGTTTAAGAACTTGTCACAGCTATCAGATTGCAATGGAGAACTGGTAAAATGAGACCCAAGAGGATGGAAGATTACTTGTGTCAGAAGAAAATATGTGAAACCTGTTCTCCAAAGTTCCTAGTGACAATAGATCTGCCAGGCCTTCGGATCAATGTGTCGGTGAAGCACTTCAAAAAAATATCTGGCAGTTTTGCGTAAAAACAAAAAGGTTGAATTACAGCTAGTGGTTAGAGAGTCCCTTTTAAGAAGAGGAAATCAAAAGGGTAGTGTTTAATACAGAAAGGGATAAAGTTCCCCCCTGCCCAGATGGTTTTACAATTGTCTTCTACCAAGAGTATTAGGACTTTGTTAAAGGATAATTTGTTGAAGGTCCTTGTTGAGTTTCATACTTCCATGAAAAAAGGCCTTTTACCGAGTGTTCCAAGGTTAGTGTGGTGAAGAGTGAGAGATTTTAGGCCCATTAGTCTTGTCATTAGCCTTAAGTGAGACCCACCAATGTCCATGAAAATTTAATTCATTCTTGCAGATCATCTCCCTCAGCTCTTTAACCTAACTAGCATGGTCACACCCTGGAGGCTGGAGCCTTCATGAATCACACTTAACATTGTTCTTCCACCATTGGATATTTTGGAATCTTAATCTTAAAACCAATAAAAGCATTTCCTTACAAGTTAAAATTATATCCCAAAAGCTCATTGGCAATGACGGCCTGAACCTAGATAAAAATGGGAATTCTTGTGACAATCTTCAGAGGAGGAGAAGTAAATATAAGACATCTCCCCAAGTGTTTGTTTCCTCTGCTGGTTGGTCAAGGAGAAGTTCAACCACTTCTTCTTTCTTTGACCATTGCCGTTGGTTATGGAGGTGTAGTCCTACATCTTTAATGAGGCTCCAGGCCATTTTCCCCCTTTATACTGCTTCCTCCATCTTCATGGAGGTGTAGTCCTCCATCTTCAATGATCCTCAGCTCTTTAATGTTGATGGATCCTCTCTAGGCATCAAAGGTCGGACAAGTATTAAATGTCTTCGTAGAGGTCACTCTGGTTGCATTCAATTCTCTCCTTTAGACATGAAGGACTAGGTAGGATATCCCTGGGCATGCCACTTGCTGTTAAATGGGGTTTGAAGGAAATGATTGATTGGAGACTGAGCCCTTCTTCTTTTGAAAAGAAATTTAATAAGCGTAATGAACAGTTTTAATCCTCAATTTCATACTCCATGAAGATATAGTTACCTGCTCAAAGGTATTTACAATCTTGTCAAGACTCAGCCCATTACATCATAGTGGAATCTCTGTTCCATTAGATTAGAGAATAGTTACTACACTAAATAAGGGAGAGATTACAATTTACAACTGAACAACAGTACATCCTCAATACTAGGATCGCTTCTTTGTCCTTCATTTCTGTACATCTTCCCTTTCTAGGTCTCCTTATCCCTTTTGTGAGAGGAGATATCCTCTACCTAGCTTTGTCACTCTCCTTCTATAGAAATATTTCATAAAGCGGAACAGTGAAACAAGAGTGGATTAACGGAATTAACCAACCCAAATCATTGGGTAAGGTGATAAGGTTTAGTTAGTTGGGTTAAATTTACTTTGACCTAAAAGAAAACATCCCTAAACCATAAAAATCTAACTTCTTTCTCTCAATTCTGATATTACAAGAACCTATCAACATGATAAAAAAACACAGATGTATTCTGTTCTTCAATCTTAAAAAAAAAAAAACAAAAAACAAAAACAAAACAAAACAAATAAAAAAAACTGGCTTTTCAAAATAAAATATCAAACCCAAAAGCTAGTATATGAATAAATTTTATTTATTAAGAAAGTAAATATAGAATAATTTATCAAAACAATTCTAATAATATCTATTAGTTTAAATACCAGATTGTCGTGCAATAGTGCTTGCTGCTTCTTTATTAACATTAGCTCCATTGTTCAGCCCACCATTAGTTTGTGATTGCATAGATTCAGAAGTGAGGTGTTCCATTGAAGATGATTTCAAGGTGCCTTCATTTAAGGAAGCTGGAGAGTCATTGCTCCCAATACCACGCCACCACGGTTGGGAGTAAACATTTGATGGTGACACACCCTGTGGACCATGTTCTATCCGTTGATTTTCATTTTCTGGTTTCAGTGGCATTATTCTCAACTTTCTCCTGGAAAAAAATTAATAAATCAACAACCTAATCCCTCATCTAACTAGACCAAAATATATATGTTTTTTCTTTTTTTTTGGGGGGGGGGGGGGGGGGGGAGAAAAACCTTGTGAGCAATCATAGTACGGAAATAACCATAGCCAACATTGGAGGAAAACCTTTAAAAAATAAATAAAAGAACCACTAAATCCACAAACTTCAGAACCCAAGAAAATGGCTTTATGCATGCTCAAAGAATTGAGAAAATAATTGTGACACATGAGATTACTCTACAGTCAATGGACCACATAACATTAAAATTGCAACAAATAGGTTAAATAAGACACATAATAAGAAATATTTGACACAAATCAGTAAGCCATATATTACCACGCCAAAGAAACAAAGAAATCAGGATCAACAAAGACTTCAAGTAGAAAACCAAACAGGGTGAAGAATTATAGGCTTTCCCTTCTACTTAGTCCTCTTAATATTTCCTATTCTATGTGTTGAAATGGGTAAAACAATCTTCATCCCACATTTCTTGGGAAAACAAAAAAGGGATGGTGTTAATATGTATAAAAAGGTGCCTTCTCATGGACTTGAGAAAGAGTTAGAGACCCATACGCGAGCACAAACTCAAACAGAAAACCAAGAAAAAAAACTTAATGAGCCAATCCAAAATCCAAGTACCCAGAGGCAACCCATACAATTGCGGACACCGAGGAAAGTGAACATACTAATCTCAAATCTTGTGGGCCCCTCAGATATGTCAAAAATCTGCCACCATTTTTCCCAATTAATCTTCATAATTGTTCAGTCGATTTAGAGGTGATTTGATCTTTGACCTTTATTATGACTTAGCTCATATACTTGATTTCATAATTACCATTGGCATAATGACAATAAAAACTGCCTCTATCCAACAAGGGCATTCTCATGTGCCCCATAATGTAGGTATTTGGTGAGAATCTGAACCCAAATCAATAGCCCACTCGAGGAGAGCTTGTTGTTATTTATCATTATCTTGTTACCTAACTTTTGTTCTCTAGTTATTTCCCATTTTCTGAGTTCTTGTTGGAGACTTGTGTTTTGTCGACGAATTATGGAACTTCTTACATAGGGAGTTGCTATTACAGATTATTTCAATGGAAAATAAGAACTTAGCATTCTGCATCTTCACTGCATCAAAATCTTTCATAAAGGAATAAATCGCCTTAACAAAAGCAACCAAGTCAACGCCTCATCGCAAACCATTACTTGTTCTGAAAAAGAAAGTCGACGCTAACCTTGTCGACTCAAGCTATTTTGTATTTGAATACTAAATTTGCTCTCAAATCTTGAACAAACAAAAGTTCAATTAGCAAAAGCAAAAATTCCTCAAGATCACACCTTTCTCACTCATTTAATACTGTAAATTGTCCAATTCAATGCCCAAGGTCTTGAAAGCTTTCATTAGACAATTCCAGAAACTACCTTCCCAAAGAAATGAAAAATCTTCAAAATTCAAAACCTAATCAGAAAATTAAAAAATCAAAGCTCCGAAGAAAGAAATTATCCCTCTGTTTGGTTACTGAAACACTCGAGGAAAAGCCAGAAAAAATAAATAAATAAAATAAAATCGATTTTTTTTTCTTGCGTTTCCATAGAAAACACCAAATAATTAAAAATTCTCAACACTTTTCCTACATTTTTTTCAGCAACCAAACGGAGCATAAACTTACAGAGAAATTCAACCCAAGAAAATATCGCCGACAACAACAGAAACCACGAAAGTTACACCAAACCCTAAACATAATCTACCAAAATCCGATTCCAACGCGAGAAAGTGCGAGAAAATTTGAAGTGAAGTGAGAGAAAATTGTAGAGAAGAACTTACTCGTGGGGGTTATGGGCAGAGGATCAAACCCTAGCAGCTGTGTTTGGGAATCCTCAAGGCCATAAACGTCAAAATTCCATATTTTCTCTGCAAATTTACGAGGGAGACAGTGGTGGATGACGAATAAACGGGAAAAAATAAGATATAGTTTTTTTTGAAAATAAATAAATATTTTATTTATTTATTTATAGTTCACGCAAAAGTCGCTTTCTCAGTCTCTGTTTGAGGAGAAAACTGATAAAAATAAAAAAATGGAGAAATGAAATATAGATAATAGATGTTGTGGTGCAAGTGGACGGAATTAACCTCGGTGATTTCAAATAAAGACGCTGACATCCCATATCCTTTGGGTGAGCATTAGATGTTAAAGTACAAAACTTTTTATTTGTTTAGATTAAATACAACTTTAGACTTGATGGCAATGGGGCTATATAGGTCAATGGGTATCATCTTTTTTATTCTTTTCTCAAAAATAAAAAAATAAAAAAATAAAATGGAAAACTCCCTCCTATTTTAAAGAGAATGGAAATCCCATTTTGAGGTATGGTGGTTGTCAAGCCTATATCAGGCCTACACCATGTTGAGATTCTAGAGGACATTTTTTTGGAGGCCTTCCAATTGTTCACTAGAATTAATGGTTCCCAAGCTTATTGATTCATTTATGCAACTTACTGATAATGTTCATTAGGAACATTGTAAAAGTATTCAAAATAGTTCTTTCATTCAATATTTCCTAAATTCGGTTGCACTCAAAATAATTCTCCCTCAAGTTTGACATTAAATTTTTATTTTTATCCTAATTAAATTTGAAAATTTTATTCCTATCCGTGTATGCTTAGGAAGATAAGGCAAGCCATCCCAATTCCCAATTCTCAACTCCTCCCCAATAAGGGTGGGGGAGGCCCTAGATTAACTTGTCCTATTATCATTCTAAAGTTTGACCTAAATCCAAGTAGCTGATAGAATCAATTTACACAGAGTTTGCAAAAAGAAAAAAAAAAGTTTATGCAAATAATTAGGTCAATCAACCAATTGAACTCCTATAGGTTTTTGGAGTTTCGACAAGTCACTCGATTTCACCAAGAGATATAAACTAAAAATTGTACTAGTTAACTAATTAACAATGAAAATGGAAAGTAATCAATATAATATAACAATGGAAAGGTGATAATTTGGAGAGGAAAATAAAAGGAAGCAATTTCGAATGTTCTCAAGAACGATTGGTCCCAAATCGTTCATAGTAATAATTTGGGAATTATTTGTTATAGGAATAATTCGTAACATTGAAGTTATCGAGGAAAATACGAGGATAATTAATATTATATATATTTGTGTGTGAAAACTTTATGAATAAAAAATCCATACAATTTAACTTAATTAAAAAATGTTTTGTTGTTTCATTTTTATTTGGAATAATTTGAGAATTTAAAAAATAATTCAATAAGGATTTGTAATTTTTATATTATTCAAAAATAATTTTAAGAATTATTAAATATAAGAAATAAATTCAGATTTCACTCAATAAGAAATCAGAAAATTGGAAAATAATTGTAGAATTCTGTTACTATGATCCGAAGGTGTTGAATGTTGATAATCACGCATGAGTAGAGACTAATCAGTACAAAATGAATGGTGATTATCTAAAACCAAATGTCTCGAATCTCGACACAGAGTTTTGATAGATAGGAAGGAGAAAGTCATTCCGGCCATTAAAAAGAAAGATAGGGGGCAAATTCGACATACTGCACTTTATCCAGTAACCCTAGTTAATTTACTTTAAGTTAACTAAACCCAACAGTGGTTAAGCTTTTGAAGTCGCCAGAGTTGACACTTGTACTGACACCAAACGTGTCAGACTCAAAATGAGTTAGGTGGGCCCCACGTTTTTCGTTGCACGCCACGTGGTTTTTGTAAATGAACGGCGTAGGTGACGGCGTTACGGCGTTTGTAGACGGCTCGTTTGTCTTCGTCCGAGGTAGCAGCCAAGCCGAATGTAGGGAAGAGACGCACAATAATTATAGTTCGGCCACCGCGAATCGCGAGGCATGCAATTGCTGTCTCCTTGTCGGGCTGTGTTATTATGACACGTGGAAATACAGGCCAGTGTCCTTGCCAGCTTACACCTATGACTCGGGAGTGCCTTACATGCGGAAAAACCTTAGATGTAGCCATGACATCGTCACGTGATGTCACCATTTTACAAAAGTCAAGTAAGTAGGATTATAATCTCACTTCCTCCATTTTATTAGTTTATGATATTACATTAATTTTTTAAACTTATCTTTAAAATTAGAAGGATAATTGTAAGGTATGGATGTGAAAGGAAGGTGTAAATTCTTAGCAATAATTTTCTTATGCATCCTCTTTTCTGGTTGATTGTGGAGTCTACTTGCAAATAGATTTGAATAAGGTTTAACATCATTCCCAAGCTATTTTCCCGACGCTTTCTTAGGTATATAGTTATGCCCGGAGTTTTGTCCATTATTCCCATATTTCATATCATTTACCAAGAACATGGATTTCAAACCCATGCCGTTGCTCCGTTACAATGCTGATGAGATTTTATCACCTAATTTTGCTTGATATTTATTTTTATTTTTTAATAACAGAGGTGTTTCAGATTCTGTAATATGTATACCAATTAATCCATCATGTACATGTAGTCCCTTATCTTACATGCACTAAGCAATTACCAACCCTTTGAAGCCTGAGGTAACCCAACGGAACAAACACTTCTGTAGGATTCAAATACTTGACCTATGCTTCTTGAGACGCTTATCAAAACTCACTTATAAAAAATTATTATTTTTCTCCGAACGCTGGGAGGATTTATTAATTAGCGCATTAATTAGCGCACTACAGGCTTGTTGGACACAAGATCACAGATGTTATTTTCTTCGTTTTCTTATCCTAAACGCTAATGACAACAGTGATCGTTGAATCTGGGAAGGGGGAGGAGGACCCACGAATTCTTTGCATCAAATTTCATTCAGAGTAGTAATTCAGCACACAAGAGACAGCGTAACAGAGAGAGTCACGCAAACTTTTCAGTTGATAAGTCAAAAACTTTATATTCAATTCAGCTTTTTAACCATGAAGTCCACATGGTTAGATTCAATTATTGCTCTATTTATAATTTATTTTGCATGACGATGACGACAGCAATGACACCGATTGCACAACAATATCAATGATGCAGTCGTCATCTGTTCATAATTGAAATAAGGAAAATGGTAGGAATCCCAAATTCGGGATACCCAAACAAACAAAGGGTGGGACCCAGGTCGGGAATCCTGAATTCGGGATCCCTAACAGCGCCCTTGTAATAAAGATAAAAATGTGATAATCCCAGATGTAATTAAAGCTACCGCAGAAATTACATGTATAGCATATTTAATTTATTTATCATTTAATAAGCCAGACCATATTCCTTTATATAAAATTTTGATCACTACATGGATGAATGGTGTATATGACCATTCAAGTTTCAGCTCGTTCCAGTATTTCAGCATTTCAGTACCAAGTTGTCATTCGCATAATAAGACTATGGCAGCGGTCATTTTCGGCAAATATCATGGAAACATTCCCTGAAGAAACTCATCAAAGTTTTCATCATCATCAATCTCACGATCCGCAGCTGAAGTGGAAGCCTTTTTTCCTGCAACAAGCATGTCAAATAGATCCAAGGTCACCATAAACGGTCAAGAATGAGAAGAAGCAACACGAGTATTTTTTTTTTTTTGTTGGTAAATCAGCACAGAAAGGATTCATTTCAACCGATATGGGTGTGAGTGTTCATACATTTGAGTAAGGCTGCAAGTAAATCTAGGCTGGCTAACAACACACTATGTTTGAAATCTATTGCAAGGCTCATGAACAAAATCCGTCTCAATGGAAGCTTGTTTAGCTTGATGAGCCTGAGCCAAGCTAGGGTGCACTTGCACTGATTAAATCTCAGTTCATTTCTCTTCACTTCATAAGCAACCATAGCATTGTCTCGTTCTAATACCAAGCTCATGGAAACCAAAAATGAAGATATCTTATGCTTTAATACCATATTACTTGTTCTAATTATGAAATAAGAACAAGGAAAGAAAAAATTGAAGAGCAAGGGGAAAAATGTCCCTCAATTTATTGTTTTCTTGTATTAAATTCATCAAATGTGCTTAAAATAATCATGATCTTAACCATAATTATCCAACCCAAGCAGCCAGCCACTTGAAGAAGTAAACCGATAACCGAGCTGGTCAGCTGATTCAAATCTTAACTTGTACAGTTGTACTGGTTGACAAGTAGACATGGTTTTGACTTGAGGAGACTGGCTCAATGTCATTATGGTTTATGGTGGCTTGGAATCAACCGTTTAAGGTACTTAAATTTGCATCAAAATAAACAACATGCTACACCACTTCTGTGGGTTCCTTGTCAATTCTTCGAGTTACATTATTATAACCAGAGCTTCAAAGGGATTCGAACACTGCCAAGAATGAATTTTAAGATTGTTCTCAAATATAACTACCTTTTGATATTCTGCCAAATTCAATACTTCTTTGCGTTTTTGTATACATAGATATAATTTACATAATTACATTACACATAAAACACTTATATACTCCCTCCTCTGTGCCACAAGGACAGGTTTTTGTTGCATTTTTGTCTGTCCCATAATGTTTGTTCATTGTGAAGGTTCAAGATATGAAATTTTCTCACTTCCCCACGTTACCCCTTCCTACAATTTCAACAGTCTCTTTTCCCACATTCTAACCTCAACAATGGGAGGAAAATATTGGAAAAATAAATACTAGCAGTGAGTTGTCAATGCGTTATTAGTAAAACATTAGATTTATCGTTTTGGAGCTTGACCAGTTGACCAAATGATTGAACAATGACAAAGCTTCTTAACTAGTTGATGGCTAGTCTGGTTCTGATAACTAGACCTTAACCGAAAACCTAGCTCTCCACTGGCACCCAGCTCAGCTAAACAAAGCCTCAGTTGTCTTAAGTCCTAACTACTTGAGGGTGACCAAACTTTAACTGCTTTCAACTTTTTACTCCCAGGCCATTATAGTCAAGTCATAGTTCACCGTGTTTTTTTTTTCTTAACTACTTGAGGGTGACCACACTTTAACTACTTTCACCTTTTTACTCCCAGGCAATGTTTTGAAAAATGCGACACGCCTGGGACGTGTCTTAGGGCGTTTTTGGGGATAAAACACCTCGAGGAGTAAAAAATTAGGCAGTGCACCGGTGGGGTGTACGCCCTAGGCATGAGACGCACGCCTTGGACCCAAAAGACACGTTTTTTTGCGCCCTACACAAGAAACGTACCCCCAATAGGACCGTATCTCTACTAAATACTAAAAACCAAAATGCTGCTTATAAACAAAGGAGACAAAGAACTACGACAATGAGAATAGAGGTGAAGATGGGCACTTCAAATTGCAAACAAAAAAAATCATAAAACAGAAAGAGAACAGGAGAACAGAGAAGACCCTCCAAAAGGCGGAAAAAAAAAAAAAAAAAAAAAAAAAAAAAAAGGGGGAGAGAGATGGACAGACAGAGACAGACTGGAGAACAGGAGAACATGGGAGGAGAAGAGAGAGAAGACATACCTGAAGTCAGTGAAGACGATGGAGATATGATGTCTGCCGACAATGGTCAGCGAGATGAGGGCGATGACCATCTGAACTCTGTAGACAACATAAAGCCCTCTCCTCTGTGTCTAAGAGGCATCGTTTGCCTTTTAGTCTACAGCAGTACTGATCCTTTTTTACTTCCACTAACACGTGTTACAGTGCTAGTGTTACAACAATTTATTTGTTTATTTTTCCTTTACACGCTGGTCCCTTATAAAGTTAAAAGGTATTAGGAGTGCCTCTCTTCATTCTGTTCTCTTTTATATTACATAAATATATCAGTTTTTATATATAAAAAATTATAAAAATTATTATTTATATCTATAATATATAAAAACTTATATTTTTATATTTTTTAATATATAAAAATAAAAAGCTTGAAAAACTTATGCCCCACGCCTCGGGAACTTACATCCCTCCCCACAAGAAGAGAAACGCCCTGCCTCACGCCCATGCCTTCTAAAACATTGCTCCCAGGCCACTATAGTCAAGTCATAGTTCACCATTTTATCATTTTTTTGGTTGTTGTGGCGGGTGGGTGGGTGGGGGGTTGTGTTACAATGGAGGGGAATCGACCTCTAGACCTAAGACTAACCAAACCCCAACCCACCCAGGTACCACCAGTAGGCCAGAAGGGCCCGGTTAGTTCACCATGTTTTTTCTCTCATCTCAGCCCACATTAATTTTTCCTTTACACCATTGTTGAAGTTCCCTTAACCGAAACCACACTATTATCAGTTGAATTTCTCTCATCTCATCATGTGCTTTATCTAACTACCCACATGATTCACTTTAAATAATGTCCTTCCTAGTCTAGCTACTCATCCATCTCAACATTCTTATTGAGGCTATGCTTAAAGCAGGGCTAGTATTATGGCTGTACATATCAAGCTCATGAGGGTTGAACTAAGGTTACCTGATGGAACCATAGTCCTTGACTGTGCAAAAGGGAATATAATACCAAAATGTATTATCAAAATGATGCCCAGATACAAACATATAATGATATAAGCTAAAAAAATAACTATAAACCCCGTCATCATGCAAATTAATATCAAGGAATAATGTTGAAGCATAGTCAGTGGAAACATCAAACCTTTCTTCCTTCTCTCTTTGCTCCCCTCATACTCATTATCCGTATTATCATCACTATTTGATCTTTCCCTGAAAGTAGACCATAAGTTAGCTTCTAAATAGCAGAAAGCCTATAAATACCTATGATTTCAGCAGTAGAACATTGGATCCTAAGTCAAAAAGGCACCTCTTTCTTTTGTACTCTTCTTTCTCCTTTTTCTCTAATTGCTCCTTCTCTTTCCGTTTTTTGTAATGAAGCTTCTCCGCACATCTATTAAAACATAGTCAGCAAAAAGAAATATATATATATATATATATATTGATGAAATAATTGTTATATTGAGAAAAAGGAGCAAAGCTTGAGTACATAAGAAATATACAAGAGCTATCCAAAAGCAAAAAGAAATATGCAGTAAGAATATATCAAAAGTATGCATTTAAAAGAATCAAGCCTAGACGAGAAGAAAAAGCGCACTTAATTGAACAGATATCTTCAACTAAATCCCAGACAAAGAACCACATTAACCAAAATCCTAGGTAGAATTGTATTTGATGAACACTTAGTTGCACCATTCTAACATTTAAGGTCAAGAGACAGGTCTTAATTGAACAGCAATCTTCAACTAAATCTCAGACACAGAACCACATTAACCAAAATCCTGGGTAGAATTGTATTTGATGGAACACTTAGCTGCACCATTCTAACATTTAAGTTCAGGAGACATCCTGCCTTAATCTATTCAAATTCTGACGGATTAAAACAATCAAAATTGTAATATAGACGTTCCAACAACAAGCTTAGATGGTCATAAAAGAAAATGTAATTTCTGGGAAAAAATAGGACTCATGGAAATCATTGACCAATACAAACAATAAGTCAATCAATTAACTAATCAGAGGCACCTTGATGAACAAAGAACTACATTTGGAGGATCTTCTAATACGTTACTACCACCATTAAGACCAACTGAAAGATATATCTGGGTACGCGAAGAACAGTGAAGAGAACATTGCCAGGATAGTTTACAAGATAATTGGAAGAGAGAGAGAGAGAGAGAGAGAGAGAGTAAAGTAAAAGATCATACCATGCATAATATTTTTATACAAAAGCGCATTGGTTAAGACAGATAGATATACAAGTCGAACAACTACCAGCTATTCTTCGTTATATAATGCTTTTGGCTTCCTCTCTTTCCATGATTTCCACTATGCCTCTCTCAAGAAGTTTCTATTATTTTCTGTCTCTTGTCTAAAACACATTCTACTCTACCACTGCCTACAATAATCAAACTATCAGCTATAACACCAAAATAAATTGGGATAAGAAATTCTAGTCCAACTCTGATGTCCCTCATTCTGCGTAAACCATTTGTACATTGATTAAAAGGATAAGAAAAAAATCAGATTTTGGTAAGGTCATTCATCATGCAAAACTTCACTATGATGCCACCAAAAAGCACATAACATTCCCTCATGTTCTTCAACTGAGGGTGCAAATGGAGTGAGACACCACCAATCACGCAATCCCTAGCAGGTCCATGGGTGCTTGCACTAAACCCCAACTACATGGCATGCATTTACAAAAGCAGAAGGAACCCCAAATTTTTTGAAAACAGCAACAGTGTATGGAATTTTTTTGATGACGAGGAAACCCTTTGGGAAAACTCCAAGCCCATAAAAGACCCACAAGGCCAAACCCATATGGACCAGGTAGTCCAAGGCCTCATGAGAACCATGAAACCTTGTGTAGGTGGCCCCAAGGGGTTTAGCAAGAGTCGAACTCAGGACCTCCGCTTACTGAGGCATAGTCCCTTGCCAACTGAGCTCATGATCCTTCGATAACAAGTCAGACTGAATTTACGTAAAGCAAGGAAACGCAAACAACTCCAACTGAAATCATGTAATGCATGGAAACAATCAAGAAAGTAAGATAGCAACAACCACAGCATTGGTAAATAACCACTCACCTCTCACAAGTTACCAATTTTACTAGGGCCTGTTTGTTTTCTCCTGCTTCAAAATAAGAAAAGTTCACCTGCAGTGCGACAGCCAAGTGAGATAAAATGCAAAGTTTGCATGGAAAATAGGAGCTCATGAGACTTCTTCCACTATTAGCACAAGCAGGAAAGGCTTCAGACAGATGGGGAAAAGTTTCACCACAAGGTTTCTTTCTACTAAGTATTTCCTTTGACTGAGAAAAATGCACGTATTATGGAATATTAACATCATTAATAGGTCTGACAACATTATTAGGGATGGCAACGGAGCAGTTTGGGAAGGGGATCCCTTATCCTCACCTTGTCTTGCTAAAGAAATCTCTTCCCAAACTCATCCCAACCCCATGTCAGGATGGGCGGTGCGACAAAAATAAGCGGGGCAGGTCAGGTCTTGTCGGGCCATTTCCACCGATGGAAAATAAATTCCATTTAAAAGGGGAAAAAAAACCAACCTAAATAACACATTCTACTCACAGATTCTTTCCTCTTTATGGTCTTGGTGAAGCAAATACTATAGAATTTAAACATAAAGATAAAGTCATGAAAAAGAAGTAACTAATGGGAAATGTGTAATTCAAGGAATTATGAAGGGTATAAAAAAGCACTGATATGAACACATAACTGGGGCGGTGCGGGGTGACCTTAAACCATATTTTGGCCCGAACCCGACACAGATTTTTTTCACTCTCTCCCCAACCCCGTCCCTACTCTGTTTATTTTCTCCCCAAGCCCGTCCCAATAGGACCAGGGTGGGATACCCGCTTTCCCGGTTTCATTGCCATCCCTACACTTAATAAATCATCATAAGTTCTAAACTGGCATAATTTAGCTGGCATTAATTCTAAGTAAGAGGAAAGATATCATACCAGCTATCACATAATTTATTGTATGTTGTCATTTAACAATTATCAACAAATTCACCTAAGAATAAATTGGCACAAGAGAGGAATCAACTCCAAAGTACATTACGCCAGAACACCTTATCGAAAAAAGAAAAAGAAAAAAGTACATAACACCAGAATGTCAAAAAATAAGATAACATCCGATGACTAATATTAAACCACACACAGGCTGATGAATAACACTAATTTGTTCCTTGGATGGCTAATGGGTAGAAGGAAGAAGAATTTGCTTACAAAGTTGAAATCAGTCAGTGGGAAGACGTTCGTTGAACCTCCGTTCTTCCATTTTCTCTAATATTTTTCAATCATCTGAAAATATGAAACTGATTGTCTAAGGGGTTGACTGAATTCCTAATTCTAAGGACATTATTATGCAATTAGAAAGTCAGGCGGTAAGGAGGAAGAGCTTAAGTCTACAATTATTAAGAGGGAAAGAATTGAAGGAAGAAATTAAGATAACTAAGGGACAAAGAAAATAAGGAAAGGGGAAAAAAAAAACCAACAAAAAAGCAAACAAAGAACGAGACTTTGAAAAAAAATCCATGATTTTGTATTCAAATTAAGGTCATTCTCCATTAAAGTAAAAAACGTGTTTGTATTTGATTCAAATGTAGTGCTCGAACATCCCAAGAATTTGATTATAAAACAAAGGGCTTAGGATATTAGCCTCAATTTCCAAAATTCATATGGATATAGCCCAAAGAAAGTCATAACAAAAAGACATTAAATCATCATATATGGAACATATCGTACAATTCCTGTGATTTCTATAGAAAGCCCAATAAATTTTTGTACCAAAAAGAACTACTTGTGTACAGTTCCATGGAACCATTTATAGATAACTAGTATGAAACTTGCCTCATAGCTTGCTAGGCCATCTTTTTCATTGCAATGTTTGTTACCGCATATGAACTGCCCTGACAAAAAGGGTAACGAGTAAATCTTACATTCATCTTATTAACAACAACACAATATATCCTTAAATATATTCTCCTGCATAAATGGATGTCAAAAAGAAGATAGAACCCAATATTTTAACCAGACCCACCTCAAATTTTTATTTATTTTTTGATTAACATGCATCTCATAGAAAAGGAAGAAAGAGGGGTTCCCATTTAAAACTAAGTTTCACAACAAATTTCATTTCTTCCTTTATCCAAAAAAAAATATATATATTGTTTCTTCAAAAGTCTCCATACTGGATCAGAACGAAAAGGGCAACATGAAATCAAGCACTTTTGGGAAAATGCACTGGAGATTTACAGTTGAAAGAGATCATTTATGGAGAGAGGTGGTGGTTTGGAAATATTGATAGACATAAGACCCAATTAACTCCAAACATGCCCAAACAAAAAGCCCACAACTCACAGGCCTGCTCTACAATGTAAAAGGAGATAGTCCACCAACTCACCCACTTATTTACAAATGATGCACCTATTTGGCATAACAAAATTCCACCTTACAAGATGATCAATCATCAAACATTTGTTCTGCATCGCCATTCAAGTGGAAAAAGCCACCTCTGTAGAAATTAGAGGCAACTGAACCTTAGAAGCCAGGAAGCCCCTTTCATCACTTCTAAATAAGAGATCAAAGTATGATTTTACTGGAAACATCCCACTTGCCCCTCCTTTTCAAACAATTTGATCATCCATATCACTAACCATCTTCGCTAAATAAAGCTTTTAAAAAAACACCAATACAACTTCAAGCTCTCAATCATAAAAATTTCTAGTAAAGGCAATGTTCTAGAATAATACATCACCCATCCTCACCACACAATTAGAGATCCAAGCATCCTTGGAAACCACGACTTCATAAAGGTCCAGAGATGCCCCACTTAACACCACCTCTCCACACCAAGTTTCTTTCTAAAATCTAACTTTTGACCCATCCTCCACTTTAAACCTTATTGTTTTAACAAAATCACCTCGACCATTCATTGTAACTTTCCAAAGACCAGCCGCATTGCCACCCCACCCCAAACAACCTTTACCCAGCACTCCCCTCTTCACAACCATATTTCCAAACCACCACCTTTCTCCATAAATGATCTCTTTCCACTGAGAATCTCCAGTGCATTTTCCCAAAAGTGCTTGATTTCATGTGCCCTTTCCGTTCTGAGCCAGTATGGCGACTTTTGAAGAAATGAAATTTGTTGTAAAACTTGTTTTAAATGGGAACCCCCTTTTCTTCCTTTTTTATGAGATGCATGTTTCCCATAAATCTTGTCTTTTTTATCTTTGCCAAGCATGTCTCCCTTATGCTCTTCTGTTCAATTGCCAAGAAAAATGTAAGAGAAGATAATTTGAAATTTCAGTATTTCAGATTTTTAATTCTTTTCGCCGATACTCACAACATCCAAATGGGGAGATTGTGATTCATAAACATTTCTTAAAACACTTTCATTATTTTTTTTAAATATTATGTTTCATTTTCCCCGAAGACTTTTCCAGCATTCATATTCCTTTCTCGTCAAATTTTTATACAAATTTCCCATTCGATTCACTATATAAGTTTCTCATCAAGTTTCTTATTCAATTCAATGGTCCAACCATGTTTTCTAGAACAGTTCAACATATTTGATTAGAGGAGGGGTAAAAAATAATTAAGAAAGTAAATTACAAGTTTTGCAAAAGCTAAGGAAAAAATAAAAAGGAGCTCAGAATGCCACAAATAAACAAGCAAGGGCAAGATAAAAGTGGTTTCTATAATATACAAATTGATGATCAACAAAAGATACAAACCATATTTCAAATGGCATAATTTGAAATATGGGTTATATTTCAGTTTTATATGGTTTGTATTTCATAAATAAAATAAAATAAAATAAAATAAAAACTTGCTAACTGGAGTCTTGCATCTTCTGTGTCTTCAACTTTGGACGAGCCACCTCTGGGGCTTGGAAATTTGGAATACACATCGCAGCTGATGCAGCAGGAGTGGCTTTTATTAAGGGATAGTTTTCTTGTTTTTGTTTTCATAAAACCCAAAAAATGGCACAATTTACCCAGAAGAAAAAGGCAAATGATACTAAAAATTATTAAACGAAAAAGAATAGATTAGAACGGAAACAGTCAGCGAAGAGAAAAACGTTACCTTTCCCAGATATGACTTCCTTTTCTGTCCTCCACCTCAGGCCAATCTGCGAGGAAGAAACTAGAATGTCAGAGAAGAAGTCTTTCTCACTATAATCTAATGTACTATAAGTTAAATAAAATTTTACAATACATATTTGAATCTATCATGGATTAATGTATTGATTTATGAGGTGTTCGAACATCCCATAATAATTGAATCAGTACCCACTGTTTTACAAATAAATTTGAGGTAAAGTCACTTATTAAATAACAGTCAAAGCTCTTGTTCCTAGCAGTTTTTTTTTTTTTTTTTTCCCTTTGTTTTATAATAATAAATAAATAAGGATAAGGACTTTTCAGAATTTCAATGAATGAAGACATTTTTATTTTATTTTGGTGAATTTGAAGATCTTGCATAATCTACCACTAAATTGTATGTCCAAATGTTATCTAAAACTCGAAGGACTAACTCAATTTCTCCAAGACATCCAACACCCCCTTAAAAAACACACCCACACCCAGCCATATATAAAGAACAGAACTATAACCCCTGATTGAATGATGTCAATATTCAATGATATATATAATTAACACATAGAAGCTCAAATTTCCCTCCTCAAGTTTCTCCTTAACTTAAAATGTTTATTTCCCCAAGTTTCACTTCACTTGAAATCCATGATGTGAAAACACTAAGCCTTTAAGGTCGAGAATTGAGAAGGTATAACATGAGCATGTGTGAGCAGCAGAAACCCTCCAACACATTAGGCCTTTGACAATCCCTCTATCCTGTTAATATAGTCCACTTTGAAAAGTCAAATTCATCTAGGAACTACATTAAATGCATAAACATCCATCTATTATGTTTTGGTATTTTGGTTTTCCAATTTTTCCCTAAATTAATTGGAGCTTTAATTTGTTTTGTCTCATCTCTAACATGTAATTTATACCATGACAAAGGATATTGTGGAAAATTAAACAATACTTATTCAGGACTTTTAAGAATGGAAAAATTATAGGACATCCAAAAGAGGAAATGTGGAATGTTTTAGCAGGATGGAAGGAATACTAAGAAAGATCTGTCCAAAACCCACGCAACCCCAACCACCGAAATATCCACAGATAGAGAGAGAGATGGGGTGTGATAACAACAGCACCACAAATGCACCTTTATGTTACTATGAGAGCTGGCACCAAAATATTGGCAGCTGAGAGCTTAGGATGCACTAGTTCACTATTTAAGTCAAAGTGCTGAACCAAGCATTGAAGGCATGAGGCACAGAGATACATCATCAAGGACATTATAGATATCACCATCATTTGTGACCGTACGTGTAAGATAATACCCATATACAGTGTAGACGGAACATGTTATGCAAACAGAGACAGACAGACAGAGATACAGATATGCGAGCCAAAAAGTTAAAGAAAATTAATACCACAGGAAGCAATAGCAGTCTGCAATTAAAATATCCTCCAGTCTAATGAGCCACAGGGATGAATTTAACTACCTCTAATCAAAGGTTTTAAACCCGAAAAGAAAAGACAGCTGAGACTGATTCCCACAAGAAGTTGAAAACGGTAAACTCCAAGGAAAAATTAAAGACATACAGTTTTAATTCTGAATAAAAAGAAATAAAACAGTTCTCATATGATTTATATCATGTTCCTGTATTTTCTACCACAATTCATGATGTTTGATCCTCCTACAAAGCGAGCGCAAAAAATGCTAATTTAGATTAGATAGGAATAAACTGTATCAAACCAACAGGCAAACCACACTAACCTCTTGTTTGGTATGAGGGATGAGTGGGAGGATGGAAGGAGGAGGAGGAAAAAGTGGAAGGAAAGGGGTTAACCCTCCTGTTTGGCAGGAGGGAGAGGTGGGAGGAGGGAAATAAATCCCCTCAAATCACCTTTTTCTCATCCTCCCAATTTGCAGGAAATGAGGGAGGGAAAGAAGGGCGGTGGTGTTAAAATGACCATACTATCCCCACTTTTTCTCAACTATTTTTTATATGTGAAGGTAGAATAGTAAATGCATACCTTTTAGTATCCATCTATCTATCCTACCAAACACGAAGAAAGGAAAGAGGAAGGAAGAAAACTATCTTTCCATCCATCCTACCAAACACACAAGAAGGAAAGAATGTCTCCCTCCTTGGGGATGAGAAGTCCATCCCTCCTCTCTTTCCTTCCTCCCATGTTTCCATCCTTCCTACGAAACATAGCATAAGGGATCATATGCTGCCCCTTTTGCAATTGATACATTCACTAACGAATTAAACCAGATCCATTACTAGATCAGAGTTTAATATTGCTTCATATACCTGTTTGGGCTCTCCACGTAGAAGCTTAGGCTTTTAGGTTGGAAACTTAACATGGGATCAAAGCTTATCATTACTGGGCCTGTTTCATTCGTAAAGCCCATCGTTGACACCGTTGTCATCCACATGATAGGTCCATCCTTGTCTTGTTAGGACTACACATGAGGGGGAGTGTTGGGACTTGGGAAGTCCCACATCCCACATTGTCTAAATATTGAGTTTGATATATCACTTCATATACCTGTTTGGGTCCTCCACCTAAAAGCCTAAGCTTTTAGGTTGAAAACTTAACAATTTAGGAGAGTAAAATTAAATTTTCAAAAGCATCAGAGAAACAGCTTCTTAATTATTTGTACAAAACAGCACAGGTTGGAAGTTTATATGTTATGAGCAACAACGTACCTTACCACTCTTATAATGTGACATGTCAGCTATGCAATATCTTCAATGAGTTTAAGGCAATCAAAAAGGAATCACACCAAATTTTAATCAATAACTTACTTGCAGCAAACTACTCAACTTAATGGGCACAAAAATTGTTACCAAGATGCACCAAAACATTTGGACAATAAATGTAAAACACGAATCAAGTAACAACTTTATCTTTTATAGAAATGTAGCCAACAAATGTTGTGTATTGTGGTAAACAAAGTCAAAATTGTGTCAACTTATTTGTCCTTTTTGTGTGAATTGGACCCCAAAAAAATTGAGCTACTTGTTGAAGTACAATATACTATAAAAAGATCTCAAGACCCGCCCGTGTGTGACCATGCCTTGGATAGTAGGATTGACAGATACCATATGGGAGAAGGGAGGCATAGTGTAAAAGGAGCAAGCAAGGATTGGGCCATGCATTGGCCTCAGCACGTGTTACCATGGTGGGCTTGGTGAATGACAGTGACCTTTTGCCTACTGGTGTGAGGGGGGAGAGTGGGGAAAAGCACGGATGCAGTGGCATGGCCGCATGGGACAGTGGTGAAGGCAACTATCCCTCAGAAGGGCTGTTAGCAGATGGCACTTGGTGTGTTTACTTGCTCTACACCACCATTGCTGCCATAGACAATTGGTGTGCCAATATGTAGGCAAATATAAAGTGAAAAATTCATTTAGTAAGCCACGACAAGACTGGAACATGAAAATTTAAAGATGCCATAACACTGAAGAAACTCAAAAAATTGTCCCAAAACAAAAGCCTCATATGAGTGCATAATGAAGGGTGAAAGGGTAATATTTTCTTTAGGAATGGCCTAAGGTCTAAAATGCTGATCAATATTGAAGTACTTTGGCCACCTTACGACACTTGACAAGCAAACACTAAACAAGGGGTCCAAATTTAAAGCCAAATGTTCTTTTAGTAATCATTTGGGCTCCACAGGATGACATTAGACTATGATAAATTAAACAGGAAAATAGAGTAGATTTAAAATTCAAATTTCTCCATCTTCAATTCTATAAGCAAGTATGTTTGCTCGCTAATGCCATTGACTTGATAGATTTACCTTATCAAAAAAAAAAAATGCCATTGACTTGATAGATGTCTTATGAATTATAATCATGTCACATTAATTTACATAAATCATAACATGAACATTATGCTTATAAATGGAAAATATCAATGAGATGAAACTAATAATGCTTGAGCCATCCTGTCATAATGGTAAAGGCATCTAGAGGGGTAGTTCGTTTTGGGATTCAATATTTACTACTGACTAAGAGGGGAAAAAAAAATTCATAAACTCTGCAATTCAGATTAAGAAGATACTCGTAATTTTATTTTGCAGGTTCCTTCCATCCAATTTGTCAAAACCATGACCTAAGATTGCCATCAATTCAACCTTATTATTAAGCATTAATAAGCCAAAGAAATTAATGATTCAACATTTCAAAATCCATCTAATTTCATAAATATGAGATGACATCTGTTCAAAAAGGATACTCTTTGAAAAGTTTATCATAATAACGCTTCACCAGCTTTTGCTCCCAAGATGGATCCATATCATCTTCCTCAGAGCGTATAAACCTTTAAAAAAGCAACGGCACAATAGGATAACAGAACTTTTTAAAAAATAACAAATAAAATAAACTCATGACCTAAGAGAACAACCACCAAAACTTATGAAATAGAATGAAGAAATTCTTGCAATTAAAAGTATTTAAAAATGGATGTGTACTGCAAAATGAGTTGGTTTGCAAAATGAAACTTCCACCACCATACCGCCATAACTATGGCCACCACCACCACGATCACACCATTTTACCACCACGCATAGCTGCCACCACTGCCATCACCTCTACTCTTGTAATTAAGAGTATTTCAAAATGGATGTGTACTGCAAAATGATTCAGTTTGCAAAATGAAACACCCACCGCCATACCGCTGTAACTATAGACACCACCACCATCACACACCATCTTACCACCACGATCACAGCTCCCACCACCACCATCACCTCTACCGCCCCTAAGGCTTGGGATTCTTCACTCTTTAGCATTTATCCATTCTCGGGCTGAAGGATTCATACCACTTTCTACGTATTTAAGATGTTCTGTTTTTTCAGTGACCGAACATGTTTTCTTTGTTTCCAGTCTTTTTAACCAGAAAACTATTATGACTGCCAAATATGTTTCTTGTTTTCAAAACTACAAATAAGTCAGAAAAAAAAAAAAAAAAAAAGGCTGATATCCTGTTTTAAGAATGGAAACACAACCAAACAGGCCCTCAGTTGCTGGTTGTTTGCTGTCCCAGAAGAATAAGAATAATGAAGATAAGAAGGAAATGTTCAAAACAAACTGAAGAAATTTATCACTGAATTCAGTATATTATGAATGAAAATAATAACTGGAGACTTGTGATTAAAACTAGAGACAACTTGTCCATGACGCCTGCTACTTCAAAATTTATAGCACCATAAATCTATATTGAACCCTGTCAATATTGATTTGCATTAAGCAACACATCTTGATACGAAGAAATTCATCTCAACATAAGTAAATATTTTAACCCATAACTTTGCAGCTTCTTATAACAAACCATTTCATCTTCCTTTACAATGATTACAAAAACCAGTAACTACCAAGGATCTGTAGAACATTATAACCTAAGGAAACAAAACCCTCAAAATTCAGCACATCATGCACCCAGACCATCAAATGACCATCTTTTACGAACTCTTCAACATTCTATCCTACAAATCAAGCACCCTCATATACTATAGATATTATCACTGTTTCAATCTTGCTCCTACTATTGAACTGAAACATGATCACCCTTCCTACAAACTATCTTGGCCCTTACCCAAACATCCACTAACCACTTAAATTTGCTCTAGTTTCCCAAGGCCCTATGGCTCACTCAACAAAGCAGTAATTCCCTAAATTAACAAAATGATTAAGAAAGCCAACCAAGCTCTAGAAGGAAACCCCCCTCCCCCCACCCCCCCTCTTCCCTAACGGCTAACACACACACACACACACACACAACAACAACAACAGCAAAGCAAAAGAAAAAATAAAATTATATATATATATGTGAAATTAAGTAGAGAATCTAGAATCATCTAAAACAATTCCTACATGACAACAATTGAACCAAACAAATGATAATTAGGCACACGAGTCATGAACTTAGAGAGGGTGGCAAGATGAACATACCGGTATCCTTCTCTAAGAGTGTCTTTATCAGTTTTGACAGGCAACGTTTCATATGTAGATCTTTCTTCCCCATAGAAGCCAACTGTAAAGCAAACAAAAAATTTTCAAAAAAACTTTATTTGCCAACTGTTATAATGTTAGTATTAAGCTAAGATTTGGAAAACAGGCAGATTTTCTCCAGCTGTTTAGCTCAGCTCTCTCTCTTTTTTTTTTTTTATAACGGGGGAACTATCTCACATCAGGGCCCTTTGGACCCACCCATGGAACCTAAACCCACAGAGAGACTAGCGCAGCAACCCATCACCACGGGCCCCCACTTAAATCTTGGGTTGTCCAAGCAGGGAATCAAACCCTGACCGTCAGCTCATATAGAATTACATGTATTGTTCCTAAAGAGAATAGTAATTGACACTTAAAGCACTATAGGATGATCAATTTTTTTTTAAAGAGAAAAAAACTGTAGACATCAAACTAGGCAGGATAGGTTAGTCCAAGAAAATGTAATAATTTTGCGAGGATGATCCCACTAACAGGTTCATGGTCATCAGGCCTTGAAGCTTAGAAGGAGAAACCAAGGTAGTGCCCCATACTCAAATCTCATGAGTAAAAATGGTGAAAGCATGTCATCACAATGAATCAGTGTCCAAACCAGCATACTGACATCTAAACACAAACCTATAGCATTATTACAGTATAATTCAACACATGCACATAACCCATGTATAATGATCTAGATATACATTATTGCATCTATATATATCTATATATAACAAATATAGTACACAGTTACACACATAGGCCCTTTGCAGTCTAGAGCCAGAGGTATTCAAAAATTCTTGCTCTCTCTCTCTGTGCAAGCAACTTATTTAGACCCCTATATTAGCAGATACAAACACCAAAAGATTAACTTCTCAATAATAAAAGAAAATCAGAAGCTGGAACCCCCCCCTCCCCCCAAAACAAAACAAAAACAAAAATAAAATGTAAGGATGATTGTAGCCCCCTTCCTACTTGTACAAAGGAGAATGTTCATCATCCATTTGCTTTAGGACACCAGGATCCAGCAAATAAATTGCTCACTATTTGCATGCTTCCTCAATGTCCATATTTCGGCTCAGAAATCAAAGACCATATTCACATAATTTTTAACAAATTCAAGTCCTTTAAGCACACCACCGAAAATACATAGGATGTCAATACAAGAAAACTCGAAGGTAAAGTCTTCTTCCGTTAACACCCCTCCCCTATTCCCCTTCTCTCTCCATTATAGCATAGGCTAACATAATTTCACACGACTACTAGAGTGATTGCAAAGAACGAAACTTGTTGGATTTAAGTCCAGTACGAAATGTGTAACCTAATGTTCCATTTTCTAAGAAGAAACACAACCGAAACATTTCCACCTCAATCAAACCTGAAACAAAATAAATCACCAACCTTGGATATAAATTTCTACATCCAACTTCCTTTAGACCCCATTAAGAGCCAAAATATTTGTGAGGCAAGAAGAATAGACAGTGGTGAATTTGATAACTAGCTAAATGCCAATCTGACACAAAATTCTTAAAGTATAACCTTCAAATTTATTTAGATTTGATAGGTGGGAGAGACAACTCTCCAGCCTCTAATGATATCACAAGAAAAGAAATTCTTTGATGTGCTATACTAAAAGGTGCCCAAAGTGAAGCTGTGACTTTGATAGTTCCACATTAGCTTCACATCGAGTCTTATTAAACATCTGTAATTCCCATACCCAAATTGTGCCATAGATACACAACTCCAGAAAATTCACATTATGAGCTCACCAACTGATCACATTATGGGAAATCCTTACTATAAAAAAGGTGTAATCCAACTGATCACTGCCCCCTAGACAAGGAACAGTCAAGGCAATGCCCAATTAATATGTTAACATTTCTTGCTCTTAGGATAGCAAACCAAAGTCAATTTTCCTTTCAAAATGAACAGGGAAAAAAAAAATTACTGTCACAATGCTCACCAAACGATGCCCATGAAACTCATCACTTACAACAGCATAGTTTGGTTGAATGCCATATTTTGAGTGAACCAAGATTCCAAAGCCCACAAGACATTCACACCAAATGTTGCAAACTACCATATGCCACTTAAAAGAATAATTTACCGGGAAAAACTATATTTTGAATAATAACCGAACTCAAATACTTTCATATGTCAAAAGGCTTTAGGCATATTGGTTAGGTTAGTAACATCTCATATTAGAGCCAACCCTTAACTCCTTAATCCTTAGTTGGTGTTACAGAGGGAGCGACATGTAAAGAGGATAACGAGAGACATGATTTAGCTGTAGTAAGGTCAGAACCACTACCAAAAACCAAAGTACATGCATCAGCGGCGGAATGGCAACCTAGAGTTACGGTAGAGCGAGTGCCACCATGGATTGAGCTGCCATGGACTCCAGCTAACCAATCCTAAACGTTTATAAGAGCCTAATCCTCTGCCCTACTCGAGAACGAAATAAATGAAGAATTCAACCAAAATATACAAACAAGAAACCCTAATTACTATAAAATTGCATAAGAATTCAAACAAATGAATGAATTAACAACAATTGAAAGGAACACAAAAATATTATCTGACCGTAATCTTTCAGAAATTTCTTGTGCCGATCGTACGCGTTGAGCCCTCTGATGTGAGCTTGGTACTGCCTGAAAACGCCAATTTGGTGAGCTCCATTTGAAGAACAGGTGGTTTCAAATATAAATATAGAGAGAGAAGAAGAAGAAGCGTACTGTTTTCTTTCTTCCTTCTCGAAGATTGCCGATTTGAGAGAACCAAACGACGCCATCGCTTCTCTAGCTACTTTGAATAAACCCTAATCGTCGCTACCTCTAAGCTGTTCGCCGCAGAGAAATGACCGTACACCGGAAAGCTCCGAAGTTCTTGTGAATGTAATGTGACCTATTGGCGTTTAGTTTATGCAGTTTGTCAGTGGTTTGATCACGGTCGTTTCGACGGGATTTATAGCCGTTATCGACTGTATATCGCTTCCGGTTCGGCTCCTCTCAGGCCCACTACTAGGGTCCAATTAACAGTTTGACCACCTCAATGTGATCCAACAGCTCCAAACATGCCACGTCATATAAACTTTTTTTTTTTTTTCTAAACCGTGGGGATGGTAAGAGTTTTTTTTTTTTTTTTTTTGATTAGAAAAAGAAATATTATTGATTAAATAAACGAGTACAACAGAGGAAAAGCTACACCATATTTATCTTCCAGACAAATATTTCAAAGAGTTCTAAGAAATCTATTATTTCAAACATTACATAAATCACGAAAATGTCCTAAATTGACCATATAATCAGCTGCTCTATTTGCTTATCTAAAAACATGTCTAAATTTAATTTCATCGAATTTCCTTGCTATGTTCCAAATATCTTGAATGAGTATGCAAACTCCATGGATATTGATAATTCCTTTGACAAATGCATATGATAATTTGCGAATCACCTTCAGCTTGAACCTTTTTAAATCCTTTCTGCCAAACTTGACAGTTTTTTTTTTTTTTTTTTTTTGGGGTAAAGGCCTTTCAGTAATTCAAGTGTTTATCTAGCATCTACAAAGCATGGATACAACAAGACATGGACATTTTGATATAGTATTTCTTAAAATATTAAGAACATGACATGATAATAAAATAATAATTTAATATACATATAATAAATTTTATATATATATAACACTTTAGTATTCAAATGAAACAAACATGAAAATTTATGAAATTATTAAAAAGAAAAATCTCATAAACAAGTAATACATGTATAAATTATAATAAGATTTAACAATAACATTCATATGATCCATGAAACATACTTCGAGATATAATAGTGACATTCAATAGCATATGGACATTGTAGAACTAAGTTTTGACTTTAATAATTTTTACCCCATAGTGTCCCAAAAGTGTTACTGTCCTAAGCGTATCTCATCTCGTCATCCATGTCTGGTATCACTATATTTTCTAGTAAAGTGCTTTGTTTAAAAGATTTATATAAAAAAGATGTTCTTACAAAGAGATTTGTAAATGTTTGGTTGCTGGACATTTAAAAGAGTTTCTAATATAAGAAGAGCTTTTTGTTTGTTTGGTGATAATATATGTAATAGCACTTCTAACCTAGAATTTGACTATAATTACCTCACCATAAAAGTTCTCTCTTTATTTGGTAACCCATTCTTTAAGTTTGGATTATAATATATTTTAAATGTTTATTGAAATTATTTTACAATCATTACAATAACATAGAGATTGAAAAAAATAATTTGTTAGAATAACATATAACAATTTGTATTAACTATTATTATTGTTTTTTACTAGAGAGATCCTATATTCATATAACTATTTAATTGTATTAATTATTTACTAAAGTGATCTATTCTACCTTTTGTTTTTGATAAAAGTGCCAGCTCTAATATGAATCTAAGATTAAAGAAAATGAACAATTACCTACGGATGAATATCATGCATGGGTACAATTGTTATTTCAAAATATAAATAAGGGTAATGTGGTCCAATCATAAAATATTCATTTAATGTAAAACCTCTTCCCGAGTAGAGATTGTCTCATCTTCCCATAAAAGCACCTGCACCTCAATTTCAGCCGGAAGAGCTTTAGGCTCTTTTTGTCTTAAAGTCAACGCAACTTATAAGGAATGTCAAACACTTGCAAACACACTTTTTGGACACAAAAACTTTTTTAGGCCACCGCACCGCAGCGTTAAACGGGCCCTTAGGCATGTCTGATATTTATTTATGGGAACGGCTATTGCAACCCCCCATTCTTATAACCTCACCCCATTCTTTTTGGTTTTTAAGATTTTATGAAAAATATAAAAGGTTTTTGCAAAAACCGGTCTCATAGTCCTACTAGAAAACATCATTTTGAATAACTTTGGAAGAAGAAAGTTTTTCCTAAAATCTATCGTTTAGGTAGAATTTTTGGCAAAAAATGAAATAAATGCTATAAATGGCTGAAAAGTATATTTAAACGATAGATTTAAGAAAAACTTTCTTCTACAAAATTATTCAAAATGATGTTTTCTAGTGGACATCCTGGCCGGTTTTCATTGAAAACCTTTTATATTTTGCATAAAACCTTAAAAACCTAAGGGTGTGTTTGGTTCGGGGAATGGGAATGTGATTACTGGGAATGACCCATTACTTAGGAATGGGAATGTGAGGGAATGATATCCATCTCCGGGAATCATACCCCCGAACCAAACAGTGCCTAAATGATAGGGGGTGAGGTGATAAGAATGGGGATTGCAATAGCCGTTCCCCTTTTATTTATTTATGTAATAGATAAGTATGGGCTGCTTCTTACACGTACCAACGCCCTATCTGTGTCCAGCGCATGTCTGCAACCCTTTGACTGTGCCTCACAACACATATGCAAAGCCAATAAGCTACGAGGAGGCGTGTGTCTGTGCATCATTATCCACGAGAGGGAGGTGAGCTAGGGGTAGAGGGGGTTGTGTTTGTGTAGCCTGTCGGCCCAAATGAGCTTTCCAAATGACCCAAAAAAAGAAAAAAAGAAAAAAAAAAGTGCCTCACAACACATGCAAAGCCAATAAGCCACAAGGAGGCGTGTGTCTGTGCATCATTATCCACGAGAGGGAGGTGGGCTAGGCGTAGAGTGGGTTGTGTAGCCTGTCGGCCCAAATGAGCTTTCAAAATGACCCCCAGGAAAAAAAAAAAAAAAAAAAAAAAACAAAAAACAAAAAACAAAGGGTGAATTCCGAAGTATAATTTTCCAAACACATACTTAGTGCAGTATAATTTTCCAATTGATTATTATTATTATCGTTTTAATTATTTTTTATCATTGTATTTATCGTTGGTTGAGTGATCAAGCTTTGGGGTATATTTTTCAGAGGTTATTGTTTCGACTTCTCTTCTAAAATACTCTTAATCATTGCTTTCTAAATTTTTAGTTTAAAATTTAAAACGACTTGTTGATTTATGAATCTTCCTATTAGTAACAAAAATTGTCAATTACGGATCATCCTGTATAATCACCCCATTTCCACTTTTGGATGATTGGAAAGTTGGTTTTTGTGCACGCACTTTAAAGTTTTGCACTTTAAAGTTTACTTATCATGAGATGCCTTTAACTACAACCCAAATCCATACTTAATTATCAGAGGACGTATGCATAAGCCACTCCAAAAAGCATGAAGATTGACAAAAGCAAGTATTAGAATTTTCTGTCTCATGGGTTTCATTAATATAAAATCAATATAATCGAATGACTTTTAACCACTTGCATGTTTAGATAAACCTTGAGCTACCTTCATCACCACGCCAATAGAGAAGTAATTAATATTTAAAAGATAAGAACATTTGTCTCTTTAGCAGATTGATCAGTAAAGATTATAGACGTACACAAGTAAATGCGAACTAAAGTTGTTGAATTGTGTTTTCAAGATTACGGAAAAAAATACCGTAATTGTTTAATTTCTTTTTGGACGTCCGAATGGATTTTAAATTTGTTGATTTGGAATTATTAAAAAAAAAAAAGATAAAATTATTATAATAAAAAAATGTTACCCCAATTCATAGACTAAAATATCAACGATATCTTCGATATATCTACAATATATCCGTGTATCCATATCTCTCGATACGATATTTGACTGACATATTTTTTTTTAAAATATATCTTTATGATAGTATCGATATTTTTGATATTATTGATAAAATCTTGATGAGTCATGCTATACGGACCGAAGTCCGTAAGCCGATCGTAAAACGACTTAATACAAAAATCACCCCTTCCTTAACTCCGTCAAACCTATACTTGCTACCCCAGTCCCTCTCTCTCCCCTTCTCTTTCCAGAAAACCAGTCCCTCTCCCTCCACATCTTCCTCTACAAAGTAGGAGGTACAACTACATATTTTTGTAAGAAAAACTAGTTTGATCCAATTAGCAAAAACAAAAAGAAAAAAAAAAAAAGGAGCATGAAGAATAAGAAGAAGACAACAGAGAAACTCATTTTTTGGGATTTTAACTAGAAAAACCTAGTTTTCTTTTAATGAAAATCTAGTTAGGTTTATAAGCTAAGTTTATATAAATCTAGCTAAGTTTATGAAAAATCTAGCTAAGTTTAACAAAAATCTAGCTAAGTTTACAAAAAACCTAGCTAAGTTTACAAAAATCTAGCTAAGTTTACAAAAAAAAAACCTGATTAAGTTTACAAAAAACCTAGTTAACTTCACAAAAAACCTAGCTGTTACTAGTTGAGTTTCAAACCGATCTAAATGGAGAGAAAGAGAACAAGAGAAAAAAAGCTTAAATTCAACTAAAACCAATATGAAGAGAGAGAGAAAAGAAGATATAAAAAAAAAAGAAAAAGAAAATAGAGGGAATAAAGAAATGATAGTAGAGAGATGAGGTTGAGCTTCTTCAAGAAGCTTGTATCCTGGCCTTTAACCCCCTTTTGTTTTTTGACAGATGAGGTTACATTTAGACAGTTGCCATTGGTGGGAAGAGCAGAACTCAGCTCTTCCTATTAAGTTTTCTACTCTTTTTGTTGAGGACAAAACATGAAAACCACAGTCGCCGCCAATGAAAAAACAAGGGTTTGGGTTTTTGGGTTTGTATTTGGAGAGAAAGAGGGGAGAGAGAAATTACAAAGAAAAAGGAAGCTTGTTAAGTACACAAAGTGGTGTGCACTGCCCAAGGAGCTGCCCCTTCATTATGCATGAACAGCTTTAGTCAGAAGGAGTTGCTGTATTCAATGGGCAAATCTTCATCACGCTGACATCATCCTCATCTAGTTCAATTTTAAATTTTACCATTCGGCTAACGGGACATCTAACCGATTTCGGTTAAAGAATCTTTTCCCAATCTTGATATATCCATAATATTTTATTTCTTTCACATAGTATTGTTGATATATCGAATATGTCGAGATATATCCACTATATCGAGGATATATATCGATGATATTGAGATATTCATTTTCTCATTATTGCATCAAAATTATTACCTTTTACTCTTTTAGTATTGATTTATATAAATATTTTAATTATACTAAAGCAACAACTTTCATTTACTTTATTAAAATATTCATTCTATCGCTCAGTGTGATACAATTTTTATACCCTATACAATATATACTTATCTAATACACATTTAAATTGCAAGATTTTGATTCTAAACTGTTCATTAGAGTCTAATAATTGTTTCAAGAGTTTCAATGAAAATATACATGTTTAACTAACAATATCCGTCATATCTCAGAATCGATATTGAAATTTTCGATATATCTATCAATATATCCGTATTTTTGGACCTTTGATAGATCTATCGATATCGATATTTAACTCCTTGCCCCAATCCCAACCCATATTTTACATATTTAAAATCTTCTATCGTTCGAAAAAAATAAAATAAATAAATTTACATATTCAATTTCATGGTTTCATGAACTTGGAGTGTTATTTTGGTAAGCTTGACATGTTTAATGTGAAAAAAGAAAAAGGGAAAAAGATAATAACTAAAAAATAAAAGACAATTTGTAGATCTGATACTTTATGCTGTTGACATGGACAGAAGGACCAGGCATCAATTAAGAGCATTAAAAATAAAAATAAAACTTGTAACAATAATTATGGCAATAATGTTGGAGAGAGGGAATGGAAATGTATACGACCAAATGATTCATCACACCCACCAAATCATCGTCACAATTAAAATTGGGAGCCCCCAAAATCACATTAGATTAGATAAAATGCACCCCAAAGTAAACGTGATTCTATTAATTTAATTCCTCAATTACATTAATCCCGTTTGGTGTTTGCTTAAACCTCAATGACATTGGGGAATCTTGTCGGCTGGGGAATTGCCTTGCCTAACACAGGGAAGGCTATCGTACGCCATGAGAAGAATTTTTTAGTGTTAGTGATACTCACCACCTAACCTGGAAATATACCAGCTAAACGTATTATTTAAAAATGGTTTTAATTAGAGTAATATCGTAATCCGCGAGAGTAGTTCGTAAATGATCATTGATAAAGAATTATAAGTCCTGAGTTTAAATATGTTCCATTTCATTATTGGATGCTTGAACTTGTGAGTTGTTTGACTCATGGTTTGAGCATCACGATAGATTAGTTTAAACCTAATGAGTTGATATACTTTTCGTTTAATTAAAATAAAATAAAATAAAAATTAGAGTACTACTATTAATATTTCAAATTTTGAGATTGCACAAAAACATTTTGGGCAAGGCTGTTAAAAGAACACCCTCCTTCCTTCCCCCCAGAGTTCTTGAAATTTTTAGTTGTTTAGGACATGCAAATTGATAGTGTGGTGCCATATCATCATATTTTAGCGCATTAGGTTTGTTGTACTTCATATTTTGCAAGAAAAATGTTAAAATTAGCCCACCAACTAAAACAATTTAATCAAAATATTATTGGATGAGGAAAAAAATTCAAATCGCATGACACTTTTTAATGAAAGTTTGTGTGTATTACCGTGGGAATCTTACATTAAATGTGTGCACATATCTTGAAATTTGGGCAACATTAAGAAGATGAATTCATAATTCGCTCACGAAATTGCACTTATTATAGCTCTTGTGATAATTTTAAAACTAATACTCTGTAATTATTTATTTATTTTTAAAAAGTCACTCAACATTATTTATTTCGGCTAGAACTTCCCGTTCACCAAAACCCCCTACCGCCACCACAAACATCCACCAAACCCACCTCTTATGATTAGATTTGCATCTCGCCATGGCTACCAAGGAAAAAACAGAAGCAGATTTGCATCTCGCCATGGAGTCAACTCAAATTTTGGGTCTTTCCCACCATTTTTTCCTCTTGCAAGGTTCTCCTTCATATCCTAAGCTCTTGCAGTGATGAAATCATCCATGGGTTGCAACAACAGCAAAGGTGGGTTCGAAGGGTTGCTCCGATGGGATTTCGACAGTGATCACAGTGACCATGGACTAGGGTTGAGCACGTGGGGTATGTGGCTATGGCAACGATGGTGATAAGCAGCAGCAAGTAGAGGTTGCTCCGATGAATCTTGGTGAGGATCTTAGATGGGAGTAGAATACAGTGGGTAAGAGAGTAAAGACTTTCAAGGAGAGAGAGAAAGTGAGGGATACAATGGAGACTGTCGAATGCGAGAAGGTGAATGATGTCGAGCATCGGGTCGATGGTAGAAGCTTTGATTCAGGATAGATTTGAGAATTCACACTTATTAGGTGCAATTTGAAATCCATGGATTTGGGCCTCTGAATTCCGTCTTGGATTTAGCTGAAATCCAAATCCTTAGCTTATTGTGATATCCAAACAAGGGATTTTCATCCCCTCAAAATCCAGATTCCTAAACGTACCCTTAGTGATTTTAGTGCTGATACCATCAACAATGGCAAGAGTTTTTGTAGTCATAGATATATGGGTCATTCCCTTCCAAAGTAATCAATTGAAAAAAAAAAATACATATACATTTAAAAAACAAAAAGGTGAAAAGAATGAAAATAGGAGGTAGGAGAGGCAAACATTTTCTCCTTCTTCTTCTTTATTCGATAACCAAGAAATTATAAAATAAAATAAAAATCTGTCTTTTGAAAAAAAAAAGGAAAAAGAAAAAAAAACAAAGAGAGATTATCATTATGAGATGGAGACCTAGAGGGGTTACGTTTCATGCATAATTATTAAACCAGGACACATCATTCACCCGGTCTGAAGGTCCGATCACGGGTCACTGAAAATGTAAGAAACTGTCGACAACATCGAATCACACCCGATGCGGATAACATTAACAATGGTCCGGTAATTGTCACTAATTTACACGATTACGTGGCATAATCCAATTAGCTACTCCAACCTAGGTCAGATCCCAACATTTACTTCCCAGAGTCCGTAACACGTCACTTTCAAGTCTTCCCACAGTTTCGTCACTCTCCAGCTGTTCAACGCCAAACAAACGCACCCGTATACATGAGTGTGTATATTTCTACACACATGTATACGTTTCCCAGTCTGTAAATTTCTTTTGGAAGTAGAGAGAGAGGGATAAGAGAAGGGAAAGTAGTGAAGAAATGATTGGAGTGGATGTCTCTCTCTCTCTCTCTCTCCTAATTCATCCCGTCTTTCTCTCTCTAGAGAAACTGTCGGTGGAGGTCTGAGTCGTAGCTCACAGCTGCTGTGTCGCTTTCGTCCCTTCTAAGTCATTTTTCTATTACTACAGCTATACAAAAACACTCTCTCTCATACATATTTATATACTGATAAGTAGAGAGAGAGAGAGAGAGAGAGAGAGAGGAGCTGGGCATTGCACTCATTTTCAGCAGGGAGACGATATCCATTTCGTTTGCCGATCTCTCTCTAGTGAGAAGAATTCGCGCGAGATCTGATAGAGATTTGATCATTTTCATTGGGATTCGATCAATTTGATCTCATTTTTCGAGGGGTTTAGCTGTTTTCTATTGGGAATCGAAGGGATTGCTTCAGAAATCGCGCTAAAGATCTGATTTTTAAGGTTTTTGGTTTGTTTGTTTGTTTGTTTTTGTTTTTGTAGTGTCGATTATACTAACCCTTATGTTTGGTTGTCGAGAAAATCGAGGGAAAGAAAAGGAAATTTTGAATTTTATGTTTTAATGCTTGTTCTGAAATCGTTTTTTTGAGGTTCGTAGTGTGGGGTCTCGGAGTTGATTTCACTAGTCCTCCGTATGGTTGCCGAGAAATTGAGGAGAATAAAATATAAAATTGAGTCCAATTTTATTGAAAAGAAAGACTTGAGTTTCTTGTTTTTAGGGTCCCAATTAATGGGAATCTAAGATTCGGAAATGTAATTTATTTTCAATTCCTACATTTTCTCAGTAACCAAAAGGAGGGCTAGGATTGAACATTTTCCTACATTATGAAGCAATTTATGATAAAGAAGAATGCTTGTTGAGTAAGAGAAGCTAATTGTCAGACACTTTTTCAGGTGTTCCCTTGCAGATCTGGGCTCTCGTTTGAGCAATTTCAAAGAAAAAGACTTGCTTTTGAGGTGGGAAGAATATATTAAAGCAGATTTATAGCTTTTTGCTTGTATGGAAGGGTTTCGAGCTTCTGAGCATGTTTTTCAGCCTTAGATCTTGCTGAGACTGAAGCATCATTTGGATCCATCGCTTCACATCTGGGCAAGGGGAAGAGCAGTTGACTATGGAATCAGAAGGAGAAAGCGGGGTAAGTGTTGAAGAACTTCCTCTATCAATTAAGTTTACCTTGTGTTTGGTTTCCAAGAGAATTAAAGAAAAGAAAATTTGAATCTGTCATGCTGTTTTTATTTGTCAGAAAATGGAAAATTTCACCTCAATTAACCAAGTAGTTGTATTAGGTTCAGTTGAGTAGGGGTTTACAACCTCGTGTTTTAACTTCTCTCACCTTTTAACCTTCCTCCCCCCCCCTTCTTTTTTTCTTTCCTGGGGTTCGTTTAGTTAGTCCATTTTATTTTATTTGTATTGACTATTGAGTTCTAAAAACTGGCATTATTGGGTTTCCGAATTTTGTGAATTGTAACACTTGTGTCACTCAGGCGAAGTCCTTGAAGAGCCTGGGGGGTCAGGTCTGCCAGATCTGCGGTGATAATGTAGGCAAGACTGTGGATGGTGAGCCCTTTATTGCTTGCGATGTCTGTGCATTTCCCGTATGCAGGCCTTGCTATGAGTACGAGAGGAAAGATGGGAATCAATCTTGCCCACAATGCAAGACCAGATACAAGAGGCATAAAGGTGTGTTGAACGCAATGTCATTGGCTATTCATCATAAGTAAATATTTGAGTATATATATTCATTTTTTGTCAGACATTTTAAAGTAGGTTGAAGAACTATGCCAAATACTTCTTTAAGCATGGTGACTCATTTAGGTTGGGTATTATTCATTGTGGATTGTTTGTGTGAATACCTCAAATATGAATGACTACATTCTTGAACGATTTTGATATAATAGAATCAGAACATGTGCCCCCCACTCCCTAATACTCATCCTCAACTCCTGTTCCTTTGTTCTTTCTCCAAAAAATTATTGCTAAAGATAGTTATGACCACTGATTTACGAATTCCTATTCGTAACATCTCCCTAAATAGGTCCCTGAGTTGAATTATTTATGGCAAACAATGATATATGATTTCTGCATTTGTCACCATGGATATAATTTATTATGTCTGGTGACTCCAGGAAGCCCACCTATTCCTGGCGACAAAGAGGAGGATGGTGATGCTGATGATGGTGCAAGTGATTTCAATTACTCATCAGAAAATCAAAATCAGAAGCAGAAGATTGCAGAACGAATGTTGAGTTGGCATATGACTTATGGCCGAGCGGAGGATATTAATGCTCCTAACTATGATAAGGAGGTTTCTCACAACAACCTCCCTTTGCTCACCAATGGACAGGAGGTAGGTCAATAGGCTTGTATCATGCTATTGTCCTTTTTGCTTAGAATCTAAAGTCTAATTAATCATTGGTTGTCACTTTGATTTCAGGTTTCAGGTGAGTTGTCTGCAGCATCACCTGAACGTTTTTCTATGGCATCTCCTGGAGTTGGTGGTGGAGGGAAGCGTGTACATCCGCTTCCTTATGCATCAGATGTTAATCAATCACGTATATCTCTCTTTCTCTCCCATATAATATGTACCTTCTCAGTGTATTTTTGTGTTCCTTCTTGATATTGATTTTGGCTTGGTAATTTTCCTTTTGCAGCCAATATCAGAGTTGTGGACCCAGTGCGAGAATTTGGTTCGCCAGGATTTGGCAATGTAGCCTGGAAAGAGAGAGTTGATGGCTGGAAGATGAAGCAGGAGAAGAATGTTGTTCCAATGAGCACCGGCCATGCCCCTTCTGAAGGCAGGGGTGGTGGAGATATTGATGCCAGCACTGATATTCTTGTGGACGACTCTTTGCTGTAAGTTCCCACTTGATTAAATCCTCTGAGTTTGTGTTGCTCTTTCAAATTATAGTTGGGTTTGCTTTATTCTGTTATTCTTGTTGCTAGTCCTGAACAAGTCTCAATTTTAAGATTACTAATCCAATTTTTCTTGGGTTCTTAAGACATGGGTTTTACTGCTGTAGGATAATTTTAGTTCTTACAGAATGTTTACAATCTTTCAGATATTGGGTCAGAAACAGCCATTAATTTATTGCTTCTTGCTACATATCAATGGTCATCTATCTATATTGTTATATATCAATGAAGCATAGCTAATTGATTCATCTATTCAATGTTAAGTTTCTATAAATATATATATATGCATATACCTATATATATAGTATGTTTTTAAATTTCAAGGAGGAGCTATTTCTACTCTCCTCTTTTTGGGAAAGATAAAGGTGTTAAGTTATTATTGATTAAAAACAAAGGAGTACAGGCAAGGGCTGCTTCTTATGCCTACGTCGTCGCTGTTGTGCAGGAATGATGAAGCTAGGCAGCCTCTCTCAAGGAAGGTTTCTGTTCCATCATCTAGGATAAACCCCTATAGGATGGTCATTGTTCTGCGGCTCATCATTCTTTGCATTTTCTTGCACTATCGGATTACAAATCCTGTGCCCAATGCCTATGCTCTATGGTTGATATCTGTGATTTGTGAGGTCTGGTTTGCTATGTCCTGGATATTGGATCAGTTCCCCAAATGGCTTCCAGTAAACCGTGAAACATATCTTGACAGGCTTGCTCTAAGGTAATCCCAATCCTATCCCCTCACCTCCCCTGGCTGGGCTGTGCGGAACTCTTTTTCCCTATCCTTTTTCCTTTTATGCAGAGTTTTCTGGTCCTCATTCACATATTTTTCAATCATTTTTTCATAGTACGAGTATTGATTCTAAGTTGATGTGGGTCACAGATATGACCGAGAAGGAGAGCCATCTCAGTTAGCTGCTGTTGACATCTTTGTCAGTACGGTTGACCCGTTAAAGGAGCCCCCTCTTGTGACAGCCAATACTGTCTTATCCATTCTTGCAGTTGACTACCCAGTCGACAAGGTTTCTTGCTATGTATCTGATGATGGAGCTGCTATGTTGACATTTGAAGCTCTTGCAGAAACATCAGAATTTGCAAGAAAATGGGTTCCTTTCTGCAAGAAGTATAGCATTGAGCCACGTGCTCCAGAATGGTACTTTGCACAGAAGATTGATTACTTGAAGGATAAAGTACAAACATCATTTGTCAAAGATCGTAGAGCTATGAAGGTAAGGGGTTTAGTACAGATGCATTCGGTTGCTCTGATATTCTTTAAATGCATCGTATTTATTTTACTCCTTTGACTTTTGCTGCAGAGAGAATATGAAGAATTTAAAGTTCGTGTCAATGGGCTTGTCGCTAAGGCACAGAAAGTTCCTGAAGAAGGATGGATTATGCAAGATGGTACACCATGGCCTGGAAATAACACTAGAGATCATCCTGGAATGATCCAGGTAACTTCATTATTACAATGGTAGATCTGGGTATGGCAATTATGACTAGTTAATTGCTCGTAGCATCAGTCTTTGTTGTTTGAAATTGTTCCTTGTATGGATAACATTCCCAATACAATCCCATAGAATAAATACTTAGGAAGATGTGTGCATGTCATTCTGCACCTTTTAGATTTTGTTATTCTATATAACACATACAGTATGCTTTCTTATTTGATGTTTTTTCTTGTCATGTTGGTCTTACTCTGTTTATTCTGTTTTTGATTTCTGCTTATGTGTATTGTGAAATATGGGGGTGCTGGAGCAGTGTCTAGTTTATGTTGCTTCCCTCCAATAAGTACTGCACCTTTTGTCCTGAGGGTGAATTGAGCATATTTCATCATCTGCAGGTTTTCTTAGGCCAAAGTGGAGGGCTTGACACTGAGGGTAATGAACTGCCACGGTTGGTCTATGTTTCCCGTGAAAAACGTCCGGGCTTCCAACATCATAAAAAGCCGGTGCCATGAATGCACTAGTGAGTAGTGAACACTAAATATTGGAGCTTATTTTATCGTGTATAAGCATATTTCACTTCTAATGGTTAATGTAACTTATTTACAGGTTCGAGTATCAGCCGTTCTTACTAATGGCCCATTCTTGTTGAATCTTGATTGTGATCACTACATAAACAACAGCAAGGCAATAAGGGAAGCTATGTGTTTTCTGATGGATCCAAACCTTGGGAAATCAGTTTGTTATGTGCAATTTCCACAGAGATTCGATGGCATTGATAGAAACGATCGTTATGCAAATCGAAATACAGTTTTCTTTGATGTAAGATCTTTCATCAAACCAACCCTTCATTCATGCTGTATATGCTATTTTTGTTATTAAATGGTATTAGCAGTGTGTTTTCTGGCTAGATGTTAGGGTATATCTTAGTGATTGGATCAATGATAAAAAGTGTCCTAGAAAGCTATTTATCATATTTTGGTTGTCATTCTTATGACTTATAATATTTTAAATTTATTCTTTTCCTCGTGGATTCCAGATAAACTTGAGAGGTTTGGATGGAATTCAAGGCCCTGTTTATGTGGGTACTGGATGTGTCTTCAATAGAACGGCCTTATATGGTTACGAGCCGCCTCTGAAGCCTAAGCATAGAAAACCAGGGTTGTTCTCTTCATGCTGCGGCGGTTCAAGAAAGAAGGGTTCAAAATCAAGTAAGAAGGGCTCAGACAAGAAGAAATCTGGAAAGCATGTAGACCCCACTGTACCAATTTTCAGTCTAGAGGATATAGAGGAGGGGGTTGAAGGTAATGTTGTTGATCTTCTGTCATTTTATTACCTTGCCTGATCTACCAGTTGAATGCATTTTTCTATGTAAAGTTGAATTTATTTAGTAGAATACTTTATATTCATCACTGACATGTTAAAATTGAGAGTTGATTTTATTTTATTCTATTTTGTAGAGCTTCTAATCCTAAAACTGCAGTGTTTGAATCCAAAATTAGTTGAGTCAGCATCAAACTATAATATGTTCGACAACTCCAGTTGCTTATTCTTCCCATGTCAATCAATGTTTCTAACTGATAACTTCTAGGGTAGCTGGAAGACCTTCATGTTATTATGCTGCCTCAAGAGTATTTTGACCCCTGTATATTTGGTTCCTCCTTTCGCGAGATTCAAGTATGTACCATGGGTCGTTAGTCACATGTAATGGTTTTGTTGTGGCTTCATTGTCATAGTTATTTATTAATTTTTTTTTCAATTTTTTGGGGTAGTATTCATCATAAACCATCAATACTCAACTGTCCAAGGCCATATGCAGCCTTCCATTATTGGCACGTCTATAATATTCTGTACAAATAGTTAATCATTATATACAGAAGTGACCCACAACTATGATCATATCACATCACTTGATTTGGGGAAATTGCTTTGGTTTCAGAGTAATTTCCTTTTTAGACGACACTCATTTTCAGTTTTCACTGTTCATTGTGAAATCAGGTGCTGGATTTGATGATGAGAAGTCTTTGCTCATGTCACAAATGAGCCTTGAGAAAAGGTTTGGCCAGTCTGCAGTTTTCGTTGCCTCTACACTTATGGAGAATGGTGGTGTTCCTCAGTCTGCAACACCCGAATCTCTTCTTAAAGAGGCTATTCATGTTATCAGCTGTGGATACGAGGATAAAACGGACTGGGGAAGTGAGGTATGTTAGTGTACTGTTATGTTTTAGTTCAGTTTCCGTGTTGGCTTTCAGTTTGTATTACTATTGCATGAATGAAACAGTATTTAATGGAGTAACAGGGTATTCATGCATTCATGATTCATGGATTGAAAAAACAAATTCCATTAGTGTGGGGATGAATATACCAGAAGAAGAGCTCACAATTGATTGAGTGAAAAGTTTGCTAATTGTGTTAGCCTTCCTAAATCAGATTTACATGTCAAGATTGCACTGTAAACTTTTCCCTTCAGGTTTGGAGATTTGGATTTCTAATGTTTCTAGTCGTTGGCAGCTTGCTTTTTCATGCAATATTATTTTTGATTTTTGTCTTAAAAGATGAGGACCAAGGAAAAAAAAGGAGTTTGGACTAGAGGGCTAGAGGCTAAAACTAACTTGCTTCTAATTCATATGGGACATGGAAGTGTACCCTCCACTCAAAAAAAAAGGAGTATAATGAAACTTCACATCCCATGCCTCCTTCCCATAGTTGTAAACTGGTACACGATGTAATTACCCACCATTTTGTTCTGGTCACAGAGTCTTTAGGAAATCAACAAAGTAGCCTTCACTGGTACCCATTGTACAGAATATTTATTTATTTATTTAGGAATTCTACTGTAACTTAAATACTGCAGACTTTAGTATTTGTTTCTGTAGTGGCATTGGAGTTTCAAGTTTGGCAGCAGTCACATGCTAAAATCGGGTGTTTGTAATGACATAATTATTTGAAAGACAAGATTTCATTTACAGTAGATTTTTCTATCCTTTTACTTTCCTCCATTGCTGCTTCCCCTCCCCCCCCCCCCGGCCCTTCGAGTTTTATTGTCAAGATTTGAGATTTGTTTGGTTGTGTACTTGTGTTTATGACATCTACAAAAAATTGAGTTCTGGTTTTTCCCCTTCTGCCACATTTGTGTCATTTTGTGTCTTTATTAAGGCATCGATGTTTTCTGGCTTTGCAGATAGGATGGATCTATGGCTCTGTTACAGAAGATATTCTTACTGGATTCAAGATGCATGCCCGGGGTTGGCGATCAATTTACTGCATGCCCCAGCCCCCAGCCTTTAAAGGGTCTGCTCCTATTAATCTTTCTGATCGTCTGAACCAAGTGCTTCGATGGGCTCTGGGTTCTGTGGAAATTCTTCTTAGTCGGCATTGCCCTATCTGGTATGGTTATAATGGAAGGCTAAAGTGGCTGGAGAGGTTCGCATATATAAACACCACCATTTACCCAATCACCGCCATTCCGCTTCTTGCTTATTGTACTTTGCCAGCTGTTTGTCTACTTACTAATAAGTTCATTATTCCCCAGGTTTGTTTTACCATAATCCCCGTCTAAATAATTGTTTTATTTATACCTTACTGTTGAAAGGACCTTGTTCCTCAATTGTCAGCCTCCTCCGGTCCCTGCTGTTCCCAATCACCATGTACAACATCATGTTATTTGAGGGGAGGTGGTAATCATTTTGGTTGTGGTCATGTGGATATGAAATGGTGAGTTTCTAAATTGACCACAACAATACCATTGCCCGAATGCCATGCCATGGCATGCTTTGATTGGTGACTGGGAATTCCAGAGGGGCCAATTGTTGAGGATCCATGCCCACTGTAATAAGAGCTTTTTGAGTGCATTTTTTTATGCATTAAGAATAAGAGCATCGGAAAATGGATTTTAAAACAAGCATTTTGTTGTACTTTTGTGAAACTCTATGTTCTATAAACAAGGACATTGAAACTGCTTGTAATATACCCCAGTTTGTATCTAACTTGAAAAACATTCAAAATGCTGCATTCCTGAACGTACTGAATCTCTCTGTTCATTCTGGTTGCAGATTAGTAACCTTGCGAGTATCTGGTTTATATCCCTTTTCCTTTCCATCTTTGCGACTGGTATATTAGAGATGAGGTGGAGCTGGTGTTGGAATCGATGAATGGTGGAGAAATGAACAGTTCTGGGTTATTGGTGGTGTTTCAGCCCATCTTTTTGCCGTCGTCCAGGGCCTGCTCAAAGTACTTGCTGGAATTGACACCAACTTCACTGTCACCTCCAAGGCATCAGATGAAGATGGGGATTTTGCTGAACTTTACATGTTCAAATGGACAACTCTTCTCATCCCACCCACAACTCTCCTCATTATAAATTTGGTAGGAGTAGTCGCAGGGATCTCCTATGCCATCAACAGTGGATACCAATCATGGGGACCTCTCTTTGGCAAGCTATTCTTCGCCTTTTGGGTGATTGTTCATCTCTATCCCTTCCTTAAAGGGCTGATGGGGCGACAGAACAGGACACCTACTATAGTTGTCGTTTGGTCAATTCTCCTTGCGTCCATTTTCTCTTTGCTATGGGTGCGGATTGATCCCTTTACCACTAGGGTTACTGGCCCAGATGTTCAGCTCTGTGGAATTAACTGCTAGCGGGAAGACAACTGAAACACTGAATTTTAAAGTGGATATTCTCCTCACTGAACTAAACTTTGAGAGGTGGGAGTTATTCAAGTCTCTCACCTTTTCCCTGTACCCAGTCTGGCCATGGGACCTTTTTTGTCAATGTGAATTGTGAAGTTTACGTTCTGTGCAGAATATAGGTTTGGTTTAAATTATTTTGTTGTTCCATGAGTGATTATATCTTTTGAAGATAGATTTAAGTTATTGTTTAGAACATTTGAAGAGACTGCTACTGGAACAGTTACTATTTCAAGTTTATGTTATTTGCGAAGGTTGGAAGCAACTCTGTAATTTAATTTGTGATCTTTCACCATCCAATCTCCTCCACTCTACATTGCTGGTCTTTGCAAAACACAGTGAGACTTGTTTTTTGTAACCCCTCTTTATTTTTATTTATTTTTATGGTTTGACATTGTACTCACCACAAAGTAGTTGGGGCAAGTCTGTGAACCATGACCTCTGTGATTGGTAAAGGGGAACTTAGGCAAACTTATGGGATGTTTGACTTCACTTGTAATAAGATGTATTACTAACATATCAAGTGTGTAGGTTGAAAAAGTGTGCCATTATTAGTGATGAGTGAAATTTCATTTCATAAATGTTTCTTGATTAAAAGATTATTTCATGATTGTCAAAGCCACACTGGTATGTTGAGTGGGTTACAACCTGGGAAGTGAACCTAATCTTTAAACTTTTGTTTTTTTAAACATAAAATGGGTTTTGTGAAGGAAAATGGCTCTAACAGCCTGTTTTCACGCTCACTACAATGAATGTGCTATTATTGATAAGATTGAGGAAGTTATGCAATATATCTGAACATAGGATAAAAGGATTATCTAGGTATGACCAGATGAGAATTATACTTCGGCAGAGTTTTTCATACTTGGTTAATTTCCTCTGGGATTTCATCTACCATCAATGCATGATCGTTGGCATTTGGTGCATCAAAATTGGAATTTAATTGTCAAAGCATGAAATTTATGTTTTTTATTTTTTATATATATTTATTTTTTTTATGGTCATTACTCATATGGCCTGAAATTGATTCCACTGTCATCCACTACTGTAGTCACAAATTACCAATAGATCGAGACAACTGTAGTCCATTCATGTTGCTACATAGGCATAGTAGCTTCGGTCTGTTGGGCAGACCGCTTCCTTGGCCATAAATTCTCAAGTCTCACCGTGTTAGCACTTTTGGAATATCACCTTGTTTTCCCCTGGAAAGTAGATTCTGAATATTTGAAAGATTATGGAGAATCTCTTATATGACTGACTACCCAATATGGTTCTGACGTGTGGCACAGGAGCCACCAAATCAAAAGATTTGTCCACGTTGCAAGAAGCAGCTTGGGTTGATTGAGTGAAGGCATTTTAAGGAGGAGTTTGGACCTCAGAAAATTGTCTGGTGAGAGTTGAGGGATCTTATAACATCTCTTAGATATTTTCCTCAACAGAGAGTTTCATCATAGTTCAACTTCTTACTTGCATTTCTTCTCAACTCAGTTCATAAAACCTTGATATATTTTACTGTTAATCTTCCATTTCCTTTGACACGCATTGAATGATTAGTGATTTTCTTCAGTGGGTATCTCTTTTTGTGATCTGAATTGTGGTTTGAAGAGAGAAAATTTGTTGTACTGTTGGAGTTATCTCTAGTAGACTCTGGAGAGAGGATGGTTGGAGCTCTATTTATAAGCAGTTCATCATTCACCGACTCCCATTCATGCCCATGTTTGTGCTTGGACTCTTTTTTTTCATCCAACCAGAATGTCAAGAGTAATGGAGACCTTGGTTTGTACAAACTTATGATGGGCAGGAGGCGAATGGGGAAGCCAGGGTCTCTGGAATTGAGCAGTTCTTTCTTAGATGCGTGGTATGAGTGGCGGCTCTCTGCAAAGATGCTTTCACATATTACTAATGGGTTTTCAAGGAAGCAGCGGAAGTTCCGGAGCCTTAGGTATTGTTGACGAGTTGGGTGGGCAGTATGAGGACACCTTCAATGACGTTAAACGGGTGAGGAAGACAGCTCTAGACCTGTCACTCTTATATGATTTTTACTATTGCAGATAAGTTTTAGATTGAAAGCTTTTGATGATTCTTATGCTTGTGGAATATGCATACCTTGTCATTAAAAATGAGTCAGAAAATGTAAACTCGTAGCCTTTCGTCGAAGGTATAAAGAAGTTGAATGAATTTCTTTATCTTGAGTTCCAACTATAAAATCTATAGGCAGGTCGCAGCTTTTCCATTCAGTAATTCCTCGAAGTGGTTTAGGCAGTACTTTTTGTGTCAGCTCCTCTGCAGACATTTGGTTCTGAAATGGTTTACACTCACCAAGATGGCACACTAACGTCTTATATATTACAGAACGTAAAGGCATTTGATAGTTTACTGTGGGGTGCTCACAGGTCGGTTTGGGTCGGATTTAGGGTTCATCCGCAACCCACCCACAACTTATCGGGTGAACTAAATTCCCACCCACATCCGCCCATATGATTGGGCGGTTTTAACTCACATACCATGCAGATTGGTGGGTGGGTTGCGGGCGGATTGGCGGATTTAAGTTTAGCTAGGCTTTGCTTTACTTTTTAAAAATCTATCCATTCTATTTTGAATTTTTGAGGGCTTTCATAATGTATTTCAATTATTATAAATATTGTTTTGGTCAAAACAAGCCATACAAATTACAAAATAACAATTAACTTGGAAAAAAATAAAATTAAAGAAGCATAAATATAAAAACAAAAAGATAAAAGACTTCACAATGCAAAAAACTGATTCAATATCGGTAAGAGATAAGGTCATCCTCCATTTACCATGTGTCCAATGTAATATGAAGAACCAATGAGACACTGCCACATGTATAATCTAATAAAGTATAAAAATATGCGGGCAGACGGGTTTTAGTTGGTTTTTATATTTCAAAACCGCAATCACCCACGAAACCGCAAAAATATATATATATATATATAAACTGCTACCCACCCACCCTATTGGTTGAAACTGCCCAATGCCTTCGGGTTGGGTCGGATTGGGCGGTTTTTGCAGGTCTACCGGGTGAGTGAGCACCCCTAGTTTACTTGATTTGGTTCATGGGTCAAATTACTGACGGCACCTCCTGCTGTACAATCAATGATGCTGTGTGCACTGGAGGCACCAGTCATACCCCTAATGGAGCACCCCCTGTGAACCCTTTCTGAGATAGGATCCTTTGAAAATTTAGCACCTTTAAGACACTCGAGTCCTGATCTTTTTTGATCTCTGGGGAACTAAATCTTTGGAGAACTTCTAGGATTTATTGAACTCCTGTAGAAGACTTACAGACATTGGAAAATTAAGCTACAACTCCATCCATGAATACATGATATCAAGCTATAACTTCAAACAGATCTATAAGCTCAATGGCTTATAGATTGCTGAAGGATTTTAGGTATGTTTTTTAGTGTTATAGACACTTGCTTATTCATATTCGATTAAATGTCATCAAACCTTATCGATTGCTGAAGGATTGTTGTCATTCTCATACTGGATATGTTCTAATGTTAAGGTTTTTTAACTTTGACCGATAATCGTCTTCTTGCAGCAAATTCTCAATTACTTCACATACAAAGCTGTAAGAACTGTTCTTCACCAGCTATATGAGATGAACCCTTCACAGTACACGTGGTTTTACAAGTAAGTGCCTCATTTTCTTTGCTCCAATTTTCAGAAAAGAGGCTTTAAACTCTGGTTCTTTGTTTCCCTTCATTCTCTGTTGGTAACCAAATAAGAAACTGCTGAAAGTTTTGGGGTTCGATGGTGCTAAGGCAATACTTCTCAGTAGAGCCTCCATAATTTTAAGCACTCATTTGTCAAGGAAATGACCGAACTGAGGTGTCTTACAGCCAGAAAATAATTCAGGGTGCTAACTCTCCCAATATTTCTATATGAGCATAGGCTTCCAAATGTATGAACTGTATGTATAATCTTGCTTCATCCTCCATATTGGCAGTTTTATTGCATCTAACAAGCCTGGAGATGGGAAGCGTTTCATTCGGACCCTTGGGAAGGTAGTGTTAATTTGTTGCTTTCAAAAGTGAGAAAAGTACTTCCAAATGAACTAAGTGATGCCTTAGAATTTATATCTTATGAAATAGCGACAGAAGTTCCTATTCTTTTTGTCATTGATCCCAGGAAAAGCAGGAGCTTGCCGAACGAGTAATGGTAACACGACTTCACCTATATGGCAAATGGGTTAAGGTATGCCTTCTAGACTCGCAATCAAGAAACTTTCCTCTTGCAATTTGGGGCTCCTCTACAACCATTTTTCTGTCACTGGCAACCCATTGCCATTTTGATTGGCAATGGCACGGGTCACATTGCAGTGATTTCAGAGGAATTGAATCCCCTTTTCACAATGCTTTGCAACACCAAATAAAAGAAGTTGATCCATCTTTTGTGTTTGCCATAATGATATGCAGAAATGTGACCATGCTGAAATATATAAAGAAATATCTGATGAGAACTTGGAGTTGATGAGAGAGCGGCTCATGGAAACCTGTCAAATGGCCATCAGACGATACCAACAAAGAGAAACTTGGGTGACTGTTGCACTTTCTGTCCTCACTTTGAAATTGTTCTTTTTCTTCCATTGTTGTTCTGATTGTCCTGGCACAACATTGCAAAAAGATAAAGTGGTCTATGATTCCAAAGGCCCTTGCTGCAAACATTTTCCTTAACTAAGAAATATTACACATCACATTGTTGAACCTGCACATACTGTAATTTACCTTTCCACCAGTTGTAGACAGTTTTTAAGGGGAAGAAGATTTTGGCTATAAAACTTTGATCAATGGTTTAAACTTTGAGGTAAAAGGTTTCTTTTAACTATATAGAGGGCTGGCTCAAAAAGTCTCCAAAACCCAAACTCATTTCATTGCCTGAGGCTTGGTATAAAAAGAAAGCCCCCAACTCACCTAGATGCCTAAGGCCTCATATGAATCTTGCCTTGGGCCTCAAACACATTGTGCGTTGCTTAAATATCACAATTATCATGTCCTGTACCATGGGTGCTAGTTTAGTGTTCATTTTCAGAGGAAATGCGAGTCCCCAAGAATTTGGAGTTTGTGTATTTGGAAATGCAAAATCCAGCAAGTAGATCCTCAAATGGAGACGAATTCTAGCCTTTGAATAGAAACAGAAGTGTTTCTCCAGAGAGGTGACATCCAAGTCAAATGGCAGGCTATTTAAAATCTAACGAGATTAAATATGAGTTTTGAGTTTGGCTCATAAATTTTTTGAACGAGCTTGAATAAGCCTTTGATTGAGAGCTAATATTTTGTCGAGCTTAAGTGATTTGGTTATTTAGCATATCAATGAGCTCATCGAATCAACTAGTTCTCCTCTATTGGAGCTTGGATTGATAAAGTACTATGCTAAAAGATAAGTTTGAATCAAGTTCGTTGATCTTATAAAAAAGTTTTTTTTCGATTAACGATTAAGGGTATTTTAGACTTTATCCCTGTTGAGGTTTTGGTTCAGATTATTCTTTTAACAACCCGTATGAGACGTTCTATACCTACACATGAACAATATTTATGAATAATAGAAACAATGATCTTTAAGAAATAGACCCAAGATCTAACTGTTAGACCAACCAAGACGATCTTATGACCAAATTTGAACACACTTTTGAAAAACTAATCTTGAGTCAAGTCCTAATAATTTAGTTTTTCTAATTGCCCTAAATTTAATCCCTATATACCTTGTGTAATATTCGGCTTGTCCAACGGTGTCAAATATTGGACACGTTTGAGACACTGCAAGGACAACTTTGAGTACATATCCGGATTCGGATTTAGTATAGTTGGTTATTTTTACTGTACGGTGCAATAAACGTAAGATCGATGACATATGGGTAAGGAAGAAAAATAAAGAACTGTTAAAAGTCAAGCGTCAAATGCATTTCTCGAATTTTAACCTTCCATTTCTTCTTCTTACTATGTGTTATCCATCCTACGTTTATTGCATCATGCATCAAATGCACCAAATCTAAATCCGTACATATCCAAACCAAAACTCATCTGGATCACCCTACCTTATCTGGATCATCACGTGGATGTCATACGTGGTTCATCCTCACCCTTTGCATGACACATCGACGTGTCCAAACATCAGACCACGCCATGCGTCATCATCATAACATGATTAGAACCGCTTTCCATCATCACGCCACGTGCACCTTCGTCATTTTTTGCACATACCGTAGATGTCGGACACGTGGCATTCAATAATGATTGCGAATCCAGTTTTCCAGCCTTTAAAATCCCAGTCTGCCTGTCCTGGACAATACCTTACCACTTTTGGATAAAAATCTGTTACCTTCGCCGCGAAATACATTGGCAATGGCTACCACGGAAGAGCCGATCCTCTCAAGGGTGGACCGCCTAGACAACGTGGTATGTAAAAGAATTGATTTTGAGGATGTGTTTGGCTACATGATTTATAATTAAACGTGTTATTATTTTCTTCTCTCTTCCAAAATTAGCATGTTTCAGGTGCTCATGGCCTGTATTTGGTCTAGTTTCAATTATTTTTGTACATTTAATTGGTAATGAGTTCCTTGGCATTGGGCAATAAGTACTTTCGAACATGTTTCTCTATTTTTTCTCAGTCTACAAAAAACCTATTAAGCTGTCATGATTTCAAAAAATAGTAAGAAATTTTAAGAATATGTTGTTTTCAATGATTTTATCATAAACTTTTAAATAGAAAGCATAAACAAAATAGAGGAAAATATGATTCTATTCTATTCATTTTATAGATCGAGTTTCAAAATATGTTTTGAAAAACAAGAATTGACAACTTTTGTTTTTGTCTTTTTACTGCTAAAAAATCTTTTGGCAACGTAACTAGATAATAGAAAATAAAAACGAAAACAGTGAAAATTCATTTAGTGATGCAGGTTGAAAAGAGAGTTTGTAAAAGTAGAGAACATAGAAAACCTATATGGTCCATTTAGTAAATTTTTGGGTTTAGAGTAGCATTTTAATCACTATTTGTCAGGAAAAAGCAAAATTGTGACCCATTAACCAATTTATTATTTTTGCCCAAACGATAGGAAAAGACGCGTATTCATACAGTGTATTCACACTGGAATTAAAATCAAGATCTCTGCAAATCCCACATCCCTTATTAGGATGAAATATGCCATTAGATCCAAGGAACTTTGGCCACCATTAAACAAAATTGATCGTAGCCCATTTCACATGAGGTCCTTTTATATGTGCAACAAATAACTTGTGTTTGTGTTACATTGTCTATTAGTTGAGGCAGTTGGAGGAAATTAGAGGCAGTACTAACAGGTCACCAAAGAGTTCCTGTGCATCTACTCCATCAAGTGGGACCCTCACAAGTGACGGCATCGTATCAGTCCGATTTCTCCCCTAGAAGCTTGGAAAAGCACTGCCGTCCGATCGATGATGTGGTGATGGAGATTGAGGTCAAGGGGACTCTCATTGAGAGGCTGGTTCAGGTAGAGGAGCGAGTACTAAAGGTAAAGAAAAATATCTACATGATGCAACAATCCTAGCCATCTGATCAAGTGATTCAACACCTAGATAGGTTGTAGTGGGTAAGTTAATCTGATGAGTTGAATTGTATAAAATCAGCTGTGTTTGCAGATGGAGAAAGAATTGGAGGCAGAGAAGAAAAGAGAAGTGAAAGCTGAGAAAAGGACCCACAAGAAAGGCCTGATGCAATTGGTTAAATCATGTGTTCCAGGATCAGGGAAAGGAAAAGGAAAAGCCCAAAAGGTGAAAGAAAGGACTGATTAGTAATTTCAGTTATATAAGAAGGTCTTTTTTTTTTCTTTTTCTTTTTCCCTTTTTTTTTTTCCCACTCTCCTTTTTTTCATGGAGAATATGTAGATAGAAAATTTGGGGTTTTACCACTTGAACTGGGTTTGTTCTCTTTAAATTGTAAACCTATGGTCTATGTATGGTTTTGAGTAGTGGGACTTGTTGCAGTGATTTATCCAATCTGTAGTGGTTTGCAGTAGGGGTGCAATTTGGTCCAGCAGAAACAAAGGAATTGAATCAAATCACACCCCATTGGGTTGGGTTGGGTTCCGATTCTGAGTTAAAAAATTGAGATTGAATTGATCTTTGATTGGTTTAGTTCTTTGCTAATGCATTGGGTAAAACCCATTTGACCCAAGTTTCCTCTCAAATTGTCCAAATAGGTTGTCAATGGGAACATGCAAAACAATACATGAATTTTTCTTAGTGTCGATAAATTTCTCCATAATCAAAATTGAATTTTTTTTATTTATTGAATTGGACCTTTTATTTAGGTTCTAGGCAATTTATTGCTCCTCCCCCATTGAATTTTGTACCCATAGGAGTCAACTCTGCATGTTATATTGAATGTGTGGTAGTCCATTATTAGACGAAAGTAGAATGCAGCCAAACAACAGTATGGGCCGGTAGTCATATGGGTATGGTTGACACACTCTTGAGACATGATATTGGGACTCTCTGTCAGGATTGTGCCCAAGTTCATTTTTTATGCATAATAAATCTCATGAATAGAAATCTTGAAATCTTATGGATAAAGCTAAATGGCAAAATGAGAAAGAGAATATATATATATATAGATGAGACATGATATTGGGACTCTCTGTCAGGATTGTGCCCAAGTTCATTTTTTATGCATAATAAATCTCCTGAATAGAAATCTTGAAATCTTATGGATAAAGCTAAATGGCAAAATGAGAAAGAGAATATATATATATATATATATATATATATATCTATGTCCCATTCTTATGAGATTAACCTAACATAATTTTACGTTAAGTCACTTTTCAAAACTTTATCTCTGATTTTTATTTTTCAAAACCAACTGTTTGATTAGATCTATTTTATGTGAAGGTCATGCATACCAAAAATCAAGTTGATATGAAATTAAGAACTATTTCATTCATAAATATCCAAAATGAGCAATTGTCATTGATTAAAAAATGTAATTTTTGGATCAAATAGCAATAAATTTGGATCAACTTGATTTTTGGTGTGCATCACCTATATAATAAAGTTATTTAATTCAACGGTTAGTTTTGTAAAATATGAATCACATGTATAATTTTGAAGGGTGACCTAATGTAAAGTTAAGTTAGGTTAACCTCATAAGAAAGGGATTTTATATATCTATATCTATATCTATACTACCTATAAAAAGATGAATGTAAGAAAAACTTTTGATTGACTAATATACCCTTATTTTAATTTTTAAATACACAACTACCCGCCCTTCTGCATATATAGGAAATATAACAATATGGAAACTATAATTCTAAAACACATACCTTAATATATAAAACACAAATAGAAATTCAAAGGAAATGGAAACTATAATTCCTATATAATAAATAGAAATATATAGGAATATGAAAACTATAATTCTAAAACACATACCTTAACATATAAAATAGGAATTCAAAGAATCAATCACCCAGTTTTCTCAAATGTTTAATTGTTCAAGTGGGTGATAGCTTTGCATGATATCGAGGATTAATGGAGGACCAAAGGTCTAGACTCCTCCACCCTATAGCCAAAAAATAAAAAATAAAAAAGGAAGACTAAATACGGTCCTTTAGGAATATAAGACATGATGATGTGTTATTTGGCTTAGTTCAATAACAATTCCACAATTTGCTCAAAAAAATAATTGAAACTTTATAAAAATGGAAACTATAATTCTTATATAATAAATAAATAGTCGGAACACATACTTTAATATATTCTAAAACACATACCTTAATATATAAAATACAAATAGAAATTCAAAGGAAACGGAAACTATAATTCCTATATAATAAATAAACAGTCGGATTGTAAATTCCACTTTCTCCATCAAGAGTAGCTTCAACTTTCTCTCCACCCTCACTTATTTAAGAAATTAATTCAGGCCAACGGGTAAGTTCATTGTTCACGTGCTGTTTATTCATTGGGGTCGAATACCTCCACTTTATTTTCTGTCTCTTCTACTACAACTTCAACGTGCTTACAAAGAGGCCGGCGTGAGATCTCACAGAAGGAGACAAATCTGAGAAGATTAGTGACAAATTCATATTCATGTATACAAATGTTCTGTGTCTTAAGCTATAGAGTATTTTTTATCAAACACACAAAGGTGAGCTTTCTTATTATTCAAGTTCTCTTCTTTTTCTCATCTTATTTTATTTTATTTTTAAATGGATTCTGTTTTGTTCTTTGCTTTTTGCCTTGCAGAAGTTATCGGGGTCACATTTGATAAAGCAAAAGCAACCCTTAAAATAACAAGCTGCTTGCATTTTTGAAAACATGTTGAAATTTTTATTTATTTATTTATTTATTTCTTTTTTTTTTTTTTTTTTTTTTTGTAAGTAACAAGCTTTAATTTGGAGCACATTTGCAAAAGACATCCTACTGCGGATCAAGAGCAAAGCCAGGAGTTATCTCCAATGGGGGCAGCGTGTTATGATTCTGTGAAGTGGGAACTGAAAGATCTGGAGTTTTTTTTTAACAAAATTACTTTTTGGTAATCATTTCTAATGTAATACCAGACAAAGGATATATTTGTCAACTAATTACAAATTGACTGTATAGATGCTTAAAAATGACTACCATTTGCTTTTTTATTTTTTATTTTTAGCATTACCCTTCTTTGGTAAGTTTTGCTCTGCAAATTATAATATATATACGATACTGTTAGAGAACTGCAAATTATATATATATATATATATATATATATATATATATATATATATATATATGGTACTATTAGAGAAGAAGTTTGATTTTTGATGAATTTATAAGTTAGATAGATGAATTTATAATCATAATATATATTGTAATTAAAGAAAGAAAAATTATTCGAAATGAAAACTGAGAAACAAAAATACATAAATTAGTGAAAAAAAAAAATACATAGATTAGTGAAAAAAAAAATGGAAACTAAAACTAAGAAACAAAGAGAGACGGAGAGAAAGGAGATGAGGTAGAGAGAGAGAGAATAGATTTGGAAAAAAAAAATTTAAACATAAATCAAATTAGACAGAATTTTGTACAACAACAAAACGAGACTGTTAGATGGAGATTGTCTTGGATATGTACTGTACTTGGTTGGACCTTTGTCTCTATTTAGTACAATTGCTTGCAAACTTGCAATGAAGAAAAAATAAAATTCACCATATAATCGTTCCCAACAATACTTGGCCAATTTATACTGTGAAAAAAAAAAAAAAATTGAAACTAAAAGAGATTAAAACTAAAAGAGAATAGATTTGGAAAAAAAAACACTCATATCCAAATATTTAAGTTCATCATAAAATTAAAGAAAATTGATGACTTCATTCGAGCAAAAAATAGTTACATTGGTGAAGAATTTGAAGAAATACCGAATGAAGAATCAGAAGGAAGTGAAGATAACAGAAAATCAAAGAGGCGGAAAAAAAATTAGATTCAAAGATAGAATACTTATATTATTTCTTTCATATTAGAATTCCCTTACAAACATTTGTTTACCTAATTTAATGACAGTTTTTGGATGTTTTGGCATTTTTACAAGTTTAAAACGATTATTATTATACATTTAATATTGACACGTGCAACGCACGTGTACACCAACTAGTATATATAAATGACGGTTAAGTAAAGATGTATGAAATTATTTTAGTACTCGTGTTAACATTGTATATTAGAATATGTAAAATATCAAGTAGTAATTCATTGATGCTTAATCTAGGGGGAAAATGCCCTAGCCACTCTGGCTAGGTACATGGTTCAAATTGAACTTTGAATTGTATTAAGGGCCCAGCATTTGTCGTCCCTCAATTTTATTTGCACCCCCATTTATTTTAGGTTTTTAAGCTTTTATGAAAAATATCAAAGGTTTTTATGAAAACTGATTGTATGATATACTAGAAAACATCATTTTGAACAATTTTGCAAGAGAAAGTTTTTCCAAAATATATCGTTTATATAGACTTTTTGACAAAAAATGAAATAGAGATTATAAGTGGCCAAAAAGTCTACTTAAACGATAAATTTTGGAAAAACTTTCTTCCATAGAGTTGTTCAAAATTATATATTTTTTTAATGGAATACATGTTCAGTTTTCATAAAAACAATTTATATTTTGCATAAAACCTTAAAAAAAAACTAAAAGGGGTTGATAAAATAGAGGGGTGGCAATAGCCAGGCCCTTGTATTAAATTAGTTGCCAGTGTTTGAAATAGGGCCCATAGGGGTTTGGGCATGGGCAAAGTTACCTATCAGCCCAAAGACCCTATACCAACGTTGGATGGGCGTGGACAAGTAAGATTAGCATGTGGGGGCTCTATTGGCATCTCAAAACTTGCTTTTTATCTCCTAATTATTTTAAATTTGGGGAAATTAGGCAGAAGTCCAAATCCCACGTTTGGTAAAGTGTTAAGTCTCATTACTTTTGTACTTTAGCCACAAGTCCACCTTTTTTTTTTTCTAAATATTGACGTTTAAGCAAATCTTTTGTTTTATAAAACCAAACAATACCAACAGTGCCCTTTACTTTTGATGGAAGAATTTCGGCCCCAAATCCTTTTAGATACCCGAATCCTCTTGATACCCACCCATCATTCAACAGAGGGATTTTCGGCTCCAAATCCTCAAGATAGTGTTCACCAACGACTTCCCCGCAAATTTCGTGCTTTACCTCTTCCTCCCTAAAGGTGAACTATAACCAACCGGAAAAAGCCACCGGAGAGACGTCGTGATCACTATTAAAGGAAGACAATCTACACCCAAAAAAATGGATAAAAAACACAAGTTTTTGCTTGGTTTCTTTTTTTTCCCCCCTCTAAATCCCATAACTTTTAATGTTCAAATTGTAATTTTCGTCAGTTTTATCATTTTTTTGCAGATTTAAGTGTAACTATTTTTAGAGTTTTAAAGGTTGATGCTTTTTTTCAAGGGTTTGGGTGTAACTATTTATAGGGTTTGGGTGTATATCTTAAATAGTTACATATTGATATTTTTGGTTGTGGATGGATTAATTCCATTCAATTGTGCTGTTAACAACAAAACCCACAAAATAGTTACTTTCGAGATGGACACAATATATATTACTAGGTTTGAGTGTATGTCTTCAATAGTTACATAAACATACGTTTCAAGGTATGTTGGTTTTACCCGACCCTATAATTGTTAGGCAATTTTTTCTAGGTAAGTTGCTCCTCCCAAACAATTATCCGGCTGGTGTTTATCTGTCGACAATGAAAGAGCGGCAGCAAATTCCACCTTTGCACCACAAAGTTGAACCATAAACTTCTTGTAGAGAAACCTTCGTTTGAGTTTAATTCAATTGCATAATTCTCGGATGACGATTTTTACAAATATTTTGTGGAGGAAATCTCTAGAATTTAAGGAAAGTTTTTGTTCAAATTTTGGAACGAAACTGATTACATTGAAGGGACAGGGGCATTTTTGTCTTGTGCTCTCTTAGTGGACTTGAGGCTTCATTACTTTTTTAAGTAGTACTTCAACCTGTACAAGTATGTAAAAATGGACTTGTGGCCAAATGCCCCTTTAAATTTCTTAACGTTATCTTGAGCTGTGGTCTCACTCGTATGGCCGTCACTCCACTTGATCTCGTCAAATGTGTGTTATTTGCAACAATCGGATTTTCATCAATTTTGGGAAAAAAAAAATTTTACAAAGTTTTTCAAAATCATGTTCTCTAGTGAACGTCGTTAGTTTTTATTGAAAATTTCTTATTTTTTTATTCATAAAATTTTGAAAATTTTAAAATAAGTGAGAGATAAAAAACAAGTTTTGGGGTGTCAATAGCCACTCCCCTCACTCCCTTGTGCGGGCTTGAGCTCTTTTCAATTGCAAGCCCATCCTACCCGACCCTAATGCATAATCAATCTTTTTTTATTTTTATTTTTGGATAAGTGCAATCAAAATTTCAATGATACGATAGTTGGCTTAATAATAGTTGATATATCTTGTATACTGATTATAGAATATGTTTATTAATGATTTAATTTTAATATTTATTTTTAATTTACCCCTGGTCAAGCTCAAGATTAATTAACAAGCTTTAAGGCCGAGCTTGAGTTTGTTGATATAGCCCTGCGGTTGGGGCGGGCTGATCCAAGCTGAGCTTGGGCCTTGCCCATGTTGAGCATAGTGCTCAGTCTTGGGCTCTTGGTTTGAGTTTAAACACAGTCAGGCCCTTAATTCCTTGACTGGTTCAAGAAGTTGACCGACTTGAAAGGAACTTTGGTAGAATTTGCAAACTTCAAATCCTTCGAATTGAATTAGACCATTTAAAAAGTTGGAGTTATCACTATAATTGATTCTATGCTTTCAGTATAGAAAAATTATAATTTTTTTTTTATAAAGTAGAAAGTGTAAATGCGGGAAAACCCAAACAAATGTAGGAAAAATCAAGTTCTATCGTTATCATTTCCCTTTCTTTTCATATTTTTCACTTTTCTGCACAATTTTCTTATTAATCAAACGCAATTATCAAGTACGAAATGGTTGCTATAAACGTAGTGTCTTCCATGAGTTTACGTTACTCGGATTATAATTTCACTAGATAAACCGGTTTGGTAATCTAACCCGACCTTGATCCACTTTATAGCTTAGGTTCCAACCCCATCCTCGTAGTTGTAATTAAAATCTTTACTTCCTTACTATTAGATGCATAATCTCATCATGTGAGAACAATTTGGCGTGAGAACAATTTGACTCCAAACCTCGACAAGATTAGATTTGGGATACCAACTTTTAACCTAAAAAAAAAAATGATTTGACGCATTCAAGTGCTGTGCAATTAGCATGGGATTCGATGCCACTAGCTTGTGGTTCAGATATTGATCATGTATGATGAAATCACGAAACAGGAGGAACATAAAATTATTTGTACTAAATTTCCATCAATGATTGAGCATTTTTTGTTGTTGTTGTTGATAATGATAGGCCATTTTACCAGAACTGTGGCTCTAGAGAGTACAATTATTCCATTCCTTTCCATCAGATTGGAATTCCCTTTTAACAAGTTGAAGCTGTGTGTGTAAATTTTTGGAAGTGAGTGCCAAGCCAATTTTCCCTACCATAATAACCTTCAATCACTTTCATTTTGCCCTCTTGAAGCAGGCATGAACATAGAAACATGAAAAACATGAAGAAAAAAAACAAAACTAATTGCTTTCTAGCCTTCACCACCACCTAGTCCCCTACCTCCCCTTACCATCCTTCCAAAAAAGGGCAAGGGTCCATTTTCCTTTTGCTGTGGGTAAAGTGAAAAGAAATTTCGTAACTATAGAAGATTATACAAAAGATGCTTTCAATACTATAAAATACACTAAATTACAAATTGAACATGTTGGCAATGAAAAAGAGGGATTTATTTTTTGGGGGGTACAAGATAAGAATATTAAAATATGATATAATTGACAGACGATAAAAAAAAAAAAATAATAATAATAATAAATTAAAAAAAAGGGAATATTTGGTTCTTTTTTTTTTTTTTCAATGGAAAAATAATGGAAAAATAATTAATGCTTAATACTTTGTTACAGAGTATAATTGTTGTTTGAGTTTTTTTATTTATTTTTTTTATTTTTGTTTTTGTTTTATATTTTTATTAGTCGTTCGTAAAACAATCGTACCATACATGTTATTTAATTGATTTTTCTCATGTAATTGTTTTATATTTGTATCATATGAGAAAAAACTAAGAAGAGAGGGAAAATTCAGAAAAATTAAAGTTCACTTTTTTTCTATTTCTTCCCTATTTTTGGCATAAATTAAGTTCCTTTTTTATAATATTTGAGCATACAGATTATTCAAAATTAAATTTGTGAAAGAGTCTTAGTTGCACACAATACTCTCTAAAAGATTGTTATATGATGATAGAGGAACCTCAATCAGCCACGTGTAAACTGTAGTAGGATAATGCAATTATGTGTACCTAAATTTCTAGGTTTTTCTAAATTTCAATTTTTTATTAAATAATTATCTTGATTATTATTTTTATATTCCAATTAACTTATTGAAATTTCATCAATTATATCCAACATGCTCATCCATAAACAAATCTATATATATATACTAAAACGGAGGAAATGCCTCCCTTTGGTGCCACGTGCCCGTTTGTGAACAGTTGGGGAAAAAGGTAAAATTACCTTTTAGTGACCATTGCTCAATCTAATGCCAAAAAAAGATAATATCTATCAACTTGCTACAAATTACCTGTATACTTACATCAAAATAACTATCAGTTTTCTTTTTTTCGTATTAAGTTGAAAAAGAATCACTAAAAAGTAATTTTTCCAAAAAGATATGACTTTTGGAGAAATTACTTTTTAGTGATCAATTTTCAACTTAATGCCAAAGAAAGAATATTCTCTACCAACTTGCTACACATTGACTACATACATACTTCAAAAAGACTAGTAATGTTTCATGTTTGGTATTAAGTTGAAAAGTGATCACCAAAAGGTAAATTGTCTAACTTTTCTATTTTTTGGTTTTCACTGCTCTTTTTTATGCTCTTTTTCACGCGGTATAAGTAAGTTGACGCTTGGTGTACCCTACATATCTTTTTGTTTTTATGTAGGAAAATCGAAAAACCTATATTATACAATGTTCAACCCAAACTCAGTAGACTATATCATATTTCTTCGTTTTTTTTATGTCTATTCATCTCATTTCCCAAAAGTTAAACGTATAAAATTATAAATATTTATAATCAAAAAGGAAGCCAAATAAAGGCAATAATGATTAAAAAAGAAAATGCGACACATTGGAATATGTATTAACATATCAAATTGCTTAGAAAACTATAAAAATGCTTTCAAAATTGTGCAAATACACTTTTGCCAAACAAGGAGTATCTCAAACTGTTAGATCCAAACTAATTTATATGATGCATAAATCATTCTCAAGTCCATGCATTCGATAGTAGAGGAGCGAAGACACAAACTCAAGATTTATAATTTTGGAGCCGCGGTTTTTTACCATCTGAATTACCACACGGGTGTGTATCATATACATATAATTTATATTGTTCACAATATTTATATTTACGGACCTCACCCGTGCGTTGCACGGGTTATAAAAAATAAATGATATTGTTTGTCAAGTTGCTACAAATTGACTTGATAAGTGCTTCAAAAGGACTACTAACTTTCTTTATTTGGTATCAAGCTGGGAAGTGGTCACCAAAAGATAAATTCCTCACCTTCTTTTTCTTTTCTTTTTTCTTTTTTCTTTTTTTTTTTTATATTACTTGCTCTTTCTTATATGGTGGAGGTACGTTGACATTTGGTGTTCACTACATATATCTTTGTTTTTATGTGAGAGGATTAGAAAACCCACACTATACAATGTTCAACCCAAACTTAATAAACTGTAATAAGTTTTCTTTATGCCTATTCATTTCCCCTTCTAAAAATTAAACGTATAAAACTATAAATAGTCATAATTAAAAAGAAAGACAAATAGAGAAAAGGAGGATTAAAAAAGAAAACACAATTTGCTAGAATCTTCATATTCTCCCAATTTGCTTCTGACATGAATTAAAAAAAAAAAAAAAAATCTATTTGAATCAAAATTCTTCCCATATGGTTAATTACATAAAGTTGAAAAGATTTATACTTTCTCTTATTTTCTTCTTCTTCTAGCTTTTTTTCCTATTCTCTTTCTCAGTCTAAACTTTTCTCTCATCTTTTTATGATCTAATTTCAAACATATTTTTGATATTTTTCCCCATGGTTTTTCACTCTTTGTGAAACCCATTCGAAACTTCATGAAAGGTCAAGATTTATCATTGTTATGCATTTTACAATCTCCACCGTCAGATTTCGAGACACCTTCAATGGCTATATTTGCTTTGGTATATACCAACATGTTAAAACCATAATTGTGGGATAGACTAGGCTTTAGACAATTTTCATCTTTTTCCACCAAATATCATAACGTATCATTTCCTTCATTTTTTTTACAAGTTTCCACTATTAAATTAATTGTTTTTCAAAATAATTTATCTTTTCGAGAATATAATTAAATTTTGTGTAATACATTATTCTAACATCACACCAAAGATTATTTTGATTAAATTATTTTATTTATTTTTGTCTATATCTTTTCAATTTAATTGACATATTATATTAACAAATATATTTTACTATTTTAGAGAATAAGAATTTTGTTAAAATTTTAATTTGTTAATAATATTATTTTTTATAAATTAATCCGTGCGATGCACGGGTTCTAAAGCTAGTTATAAACTATATCCAGTGATTTTCATCTCTTTGAAAATGTAATAGATTTTGGCAGACTCAATTCAGATTTTATAACTATTGGTATAACACTCCACTCCCATCCCACTTAATAAGTAAATAAATAAAGGGTTTTCTTAATGTGTGCCTTAAGTGCATATGTTGAACTACAATTAATAATATAATCATTGCATGAAAAAAAATGTTTTCACAAATTTTTAAATATTTTTATATTTTTTTCAAATAATTTTCACCATTTTCAATGCATTTTCATCATTTTCAATGTAATGATTGATACATTAATTATAATTTAATATATACTTTTAAGACACATGTTAAGAAAATCCATAAATAAATAAGAAAAGGTAAAATAAATAAAATAAAAACGAAAAAAAGAATGTAGTACCATGAACCATGATTGATGCACATGGGTCTCTGCCTCTTTGATTGACAATCCAATTCATGGATTTCTTTCACACTTGCTAATTTCCACAACTTTCTACATGATTATGAGATTGACAAGATGGGTGCAGTCCATCTGACATGGTCTATTGTTACCTTGAATAAAATATCTCTCATGGGTATGATATTTTACTATCATCATATTCTTTTGTGTAAGATTGGGAATGCCCTTCATTTTGTTAAAGCTGTCATGTGTGAATTTTTGGTCATTCTTTATAGCAAAGGTGAGTGAGAGGCCCCAAATTTTCCCTACCATATTAACCTTCCAATCACTTTCATTTATGCCATGTCAAGTAGGCATGGAGAAAGAAACAAAAGTGAGTACAGGCCCCAAATTTTCCTCCCACTAGCCTTCAATCATTTTCATTTCTGCCATTTCAAGCAGGCAAGAAGATAGTAACAAGGGGAAATAAAAATAAAATAGCTTTTTATCCACCACCTAATTATCTCTCTACCTTCCTCCCCTTCCCCACAAGAAGACCTTCTTCTTCCTCCCAATTTCAGCTGAAGAGGAAGAACTTTATAACTATTAAAAGAATACGAAAAGCAATGAAGGGAGCATTTTTCATGAGTGTATTAGCAAACTCTTCCCTATTTCAAAGAATTTCACATAGATTCCAAGATATGTGCAGTACTGTTGCTTTAAAAACTCTACAAGGGACTCGTATACAAAATTTTATTATGAAATAGCATATGCTTTTTACATTGCTAATTGAAGCTTAATTTTCTGTATAACTCAATATTCTTTTGATTTGGTCTAGGGAGGAGATGCCTATTTCGTTCAATAGTCCTCAAACCAAAATCATCCATCGAGAGTTTGAACGGCATGTGTGGGTCTATTTGAGAATTTTTTTTAATATTGAAAAATTACATAAGTGGTCGGGACGGGTTTAGTGGGACAAATATAGTGGCATGAGTGCATCACGTATGTCTTGAATTGTTCGTCTAAAATAGATAAATAAATACAGTTATCTCTCATCGATTATTATCAAACTCTAAAAGATTATACAACACGACTACTTCAATTTCTTTCTTCCAATCCATTGTAAAGGTCCTCCCACCCATTGTTGTTGCTAAGTTCAATACTCGGACCAAAGATATCATTACAATAGGAAAACGATGATATTAAGTCACAAGGTCAATGGCAACATAACCCTTTCAACCCACATAGGAATTCAGTTTTAATTTAGGCATGCTATACTATATAAATTGATTGGATGTTAGGATTAGAAAAGAAATTCATAGTTAGTTCATTCATAAACAAATTATAAACGATATTGTAATGAAATGTCACTAAATGAACTTCTACTCCGTATATGAAAACGTACGTTATTGAATCTACTAGATTGAACCCGATTTCTAATCTCTAATTTGTTTGTTTATTTTATCTCATTTTTTTTTTAGTATAAGTGAAAAATATAACACCAAATCATTCTAGTTATGTTTTAAGAAGAAAACTAGTGATTCTTATCGGGTTCGAAAACGAATTTTACCATTAGACCTAAATGTTTGAAAATGAATTTTACCATTGGACCTAAATGACATATTCTTATCAGAGGTTAAAACTTTACACAAATTGTAAAGTGTTCTAAAACATGTACATGGGGTTGTGTCACTTTCTGCCATTGACCATAAGATTCACATATCTTCCACAGTTCACTTCACTGATCACGCATGGCAAAGCGATTGAAAAGATAGATAGAGAGTCCATCTGATATGGTCAATCCTTTGCCTTGGACTTAATCGTCCATTGGACCCTTTCAAATGGAAAATTTTGGCCCATTCATGTGCGGTGTTATATGGACAGAAGGACCCACCTTGGAGGTCTCTAGCTCAAAAGTTTCTTTGATAATACAATGATCCAAAAGGATTCTGATTTCTTGGACGGCTAAGATCATCCCATTTAGTCAGTACTTATCTCAGAATTTGTCTTGTAAGTGGGAACCCACTGATTGAAGAGTCATGTCCTAATGTGAATTGGCCTTATACACATGATACTAATTTTCTATAGATCGCTAATTATTGATTTATTGATACTCCTCATGGAAAACAGGACATAACAGTGTAAATCTTTTTTTTTTTGGGGCAAGATAAAATTTTGATACAATCAAGGATAATTCAAAAAATTCCTTTTTGTTTTGTTTTGTTATAAAAAGAGAGGTTTCAACTTCTAACTTATCTAAATCCTATTCCCTTCCTTTCAAATTGATCCTCCTCTTTGAAAAAACAAAAACAGTTTCTAAGGAAACCTTATTAAATGCTTTTCAAATTAATGCATAAGTTTTGAGATTCTAATTTTACCCTCAAGTATGCAAAACATTAGAAAAAAACATTAGAAAAAGAGAGAATATCTTTTTAAGGGTATTTTAATAAACGAATAAAAAAAACCAATGACTTTTGAAATGTGACAATAATTTTGAAACATTTAAAAAAGAAAAGTATGCTACTTATTTAGAAATAGAGAGAATATCTTTTACTCCATTTTCTTTTATTACTAAACTAATTTTAATGGCTTAATCCAATAAAATTTTCAAACTTATACAATTTTTCCTGTCAAAATGCGAAGAGAAAAGCTATTATGAGGAGTTCTTTATTGTGTGACTTATTTTAGAAGATATTATGTGTATACCAAACCGTGAGTTATACCTTTGAAGAGAGGACTCGAAGAGAGGACTCTTCAACGGTTTCACGACAAAATTTATTGTGATTTGATCACTCAAGTCGAGTCAAGTTTGATATCCTATATTGGCCAACATTTTTTGACTAAAATCCACACTCAACTTTGATATATTTAGTTGAATTTATATCAATGTGATAGACCTATCATGATATCTAAGATATATATATAAAAGTAGTATTCGTAATCGCTATGTGGTAACTTTTTATGCAACCACGTGACATCTTTTTTATTTTTAAGTGTTTTAAAAGTTGTTTTTAAAAATTATATCTCTTATTTTCAAAAGTGATAACTGTTTAATTATTCTTAAAAAAGACAATTATTTTTTCAAATGTTGCAACCATTTGTTTTAATTTAAAATACACAATCCTTCTAATTGACATTTATATACTAAGATTAAAATTTTGATTCAAGAGTTGAATTAAGAGGTTGACGAAACTAATGTATTGGCACAAGTAAGATTTTACTCTTACGTTTATTTTATTTTATTTTCTTTTTAGGTTTTTTCTTATTAAATATCATGTTCTTCTCTTTGTCCTGTGCAATGCACGGACTCACTGCTAGTTAAATATGAAGTGGTGCACATTTTGAATTTCTACCCAAAATGGTTGAAAAATGAGATAGTACCAGACATAATTTAGGCTAATATTTTATCAAGTATGAAAGGATTACAAAATATTTGGAATATGTTTTTTTATTCTCAAATAATTCTCAAGATTTTTGAATTATGCATAACTTCGGATTTTTGAAATAAAGAAAGAATCGATACGAGCATCGAAATATTAGTTAAATATTAAAATTTTGAATTTAAAATAATTAATATTTTATAAAAACATGCCTATATAATTAATTCTTTTTTTTTTTCCAATATTTTTTGGTTTCAATTATTTTTCCAATCACAAAACCGAATATACGCCCGATGGTACTTTTGCCGTATCCCGAAATATTAACATCTCATAAGAGAGCTTGGACCCTATAACGTACAAGACATTCAAATTGATCTTGTTATATAATCCTCAGATGCAACCTAAGCGTGCCAAGTGTACGGCCACGGATATTTCAACCGTACCGATCTTAAAATCGTAATCAAGGGCCCCACCTTGGATTGGTTCCCATGAAGGGGAGCTAGCTGAGCCGGCCATTTCAATGTCATTTCAAGCACAAGGAGACGAGATGGTACATAAGAGTCACACACTACATGGCTCACCACCAAGAAAATAGCTTTCATGGTGGGATCCATATGAGGTTTTTCGTTTATTGACCTCTATCAGTTTAGCTGATTCAAAGGTTGTTGAGATGGAGGTATCCTTACCCTACATGAAACTTGGGATGGTAAAGTGGACCCAAATTTAAATCATCATTAATATTTTTTGTGTATGTGTAGGTGGTATGTTTCTTTCTAAGACGACTATTGTTTGTTCCAAATCTACCACCCAAAAGTGTGAGATGTGAGAGTGAAAGGATTGTAAGAGAGGCGAAAGGTCTAAAATACCCAAAAAAGTGGTGATTAGTAGTTTGTAAATTCCTATGGTCACTTGTTTAAATTAACTCTCGCCAAATCAATCATTGATTAGGTTTATCATGGATGTTAGTTAATTTGGAGTCGGATGTGACTTATTCTGTGTTCAGGAGATAGTTGAGCAAAAAATTTGGATAGCGCATTGGGAAAAAATAAATCAAAATAAATAAAGGAAATGATGATAGGGAGAAACCTGCGAAAATAGATAGATGGCACATGATCACTAATTTAGGAGTTGAAAGTCTTGAGTTCAAATTTTAGCTCATTTGTAATTAAATGCATGGGTTTATAGTTAAATTGTACATCGCGTGGGACTAATCTGGACCCAAATCTTTGTGGGAGTAATTTTCGATTACCCACATTTGCTCAGAGAGAGAGAGAGAGAGAGAGAGAGAGAGTATGTCGCATTGTGACACTACGAACTATAGGTTAGCAAGTAATATGTGTATTATTCTTATGTAATCACCCTGAAAATTTGACTTGGGCTCGACTAGCCAACAATTTGTTCAAACTCAACGCTGGGCCTTCAAGTTTGGCCTAGAAAAACGAAAACACTCACTTGGGGATCATGGGGAGCAACTTTGGCCTTTTGACTTGGAGCCAACGAAGGAGGAAGAATGTAAGAATAAATTTTAATTTTTATTTTTATTTTTTGGTGGCTATACACACTCACACACAAAACATACAATTGAGAAAGTCCACATTAGAGGCTACTTCGACTTCCACCCACACCTAAAATGCTCGATCCCATCAGGGTACCATTTAAGGTACAAGGACGGGTGATAATTACTAGATTTCATTGTCAGATTAATGTGCACTAAATTTTTTACCCTAAACATGGGTTATTTGAAGCTTCTTATTGGAACATATGGCATACAATTACTGGTGTATTTATACAGTTGCACACACATGGTTTTCATTACGGCAATGTATTAATCTACAACAAAGTCATCATTTTTATCCCCCCAAAAAAAAGAGACAATGCTTACGGTAAATGTTGAAACTTTTGCATTGATTTTAGTTAAATGCACCCTCAAAAGCAAGATGGAAGCTACCCCCTCCTTCTTTCTCTCTCTTTTTTTTTTTTTTTTTTTTTTTTTTTGGGTTAAGCAAAATGGAAGCTACTTTTAAGCATGTTTGAAGAAGTTTATAATTGTAATCAATACATACCATAGTCTAGCAGCCCAAAAAAAAAAAAGAAGAAAAAAAAAGTACCATTAGAGTTTGAATCCAATAGTTCCCATTAACTCAACAGGTTTTCTTAATTTACGCCCTAATTGCATATGTTAAGTTGTAATTAATGATTCAATCATTACATTAAAAATGATGAAAATAATGAAAATTGCTTAAAAAAATATGAAAATGCTTAGAAAATTATGAAAACATATTTTTTCATATAATAATTGAATTATTAATTACAATTTAACATGTATTCTTAATGCACACGTTAAGAAAATCCTAACTCAATATTAAATCCAAACTCCTCTAGCAAGCAAAATAGTGAGAAAAGTTTCCACAGACACCAAGTAAGTTGTAGAGGGCATGTTAAATCGAATCTAAGAAAATCATAATGCAAGGTAGTTAGTATGAATTTGTTTGGTTAGGCTCGTACAAGTTAGTAGGATAGCAACATTGGCTAGTACTTCGGTACAAACAAGAAAGTGAGACAATTGATTATTAACCGAGAGTACTCAATTTTTGAACTTTGTGCAATTGTGTCCCCAAGTTAGCACTATTTATTTATTTTACAAGCTACAAAAGTGTGTTTTTTTTTTTTCTTTTTCCTTGAATGAAAAGGAAGAGGTCAACACCATCAAAGATTAACCTTGGAATATCTAAAATATTCCAAAAATATTGGGAGAGCTTAAGATTGGTCGAGCCTATGTAAAAATAATTTCAATTAATAGTCATCATTAGGTTAAGTTAGTAGTCATTTATAAGGAAGTTGGTATCACTTTACACTAAACTGTAATTATCTTTTTGTAGACAGATTAATCTAAAATTCCCCTAGAAATATTTGATTCTCAAATTCAATTGTGTTATTTCTATATTTTAGTTATAGCATACCTTGCTAGTACTTTAATGATGTGCTAAATAGTATGCTAAAAAATAGTAATAATATACCCTTGGCACACCCTTGTGCTAAAATAGCATAAAGGTGGTTAAAAAAACATAAAAGAGGTGGTTGTTGCGCCAAAAAAAATCACATATTATGTCATTTGCATCATTGGAATATATCGTGTCAAATTACAGCATTTGACACTGTAGTATGTGTTAAAATAAAAATAACACATGTAAAATAGGCACAAATCATTGGAGATGCTTTAAGCATGGCTTATCTAATAGCTATATTATTTTTCACAGAAATTTGAATATAATCAATCAAAATATTAGGTATAAAATTTAATTTTCAAAAGACAACTCTGTAATTTTGTAAAACTATTGATAACAATATTGACATCTCCTTTGATATATATATTCATTTAATCTCCTTCTTTTTGGCAAGAATAAAACCATTTCTAAGAGCAAAAACTTCATGTTTTGCACGAGAATATTAACATTAAATCAAACTGACTACATAATGATTCGTTTATCATAACTACATTTATTAATTGAACCAATTGCTCTTTTACTATTTTTAATTGAGTCATCAAAGTTCTATTTGAATCACTCCTCATCAGAAAAATCCAACAAATTAATATCGGTTTTTTTTTTTTCTCTTATGAAACCTATCCCCCACAAGTAAAAAAAATCATAGTTTGAATTCCGTGTGTGTTATCTTCTTATGAAGCGCATCAAAATGCAACAAATGAATATTCTATCATCTTTTAATTCAATCTCAACTGATTACATTAAAAAACACTAGACTATCACCTATTTTCTTTTGCGCCTCTATTTATATGTTTCTATGGCTTCTCTGTTTATTATCTTAGTACCTTTAACTTGATTCAAACACTCATAACTTGATTTAAACACTCATACACATTCGATTATCCCCAAAAAAAAAAAAAAAAAAAAAAAAAAACCACTCATACACATTGCCAATTTGTTAGTAAAAAAAGACCTATTCTTAACTCAAATGTCTCAAAATTAAATATTTACACATACTGATTTAATTAACAATAAATTTATATTTAAAATGTACTGTAATCCCTTTCTAAAAATATATATTTGCTACATTAGATAAAACTTAATTTTAAACCTTATCTTGATGTAACATTGAATGGGTTAAATTCCCAATACATTATTGACTTCTTCAATCCCTTGTAGGCATTTTGAGCATTGGAATATTGCAAGTAGAAAAATTATAATATATTAAATATGAATGGGTGAACTTATTATAAGTTAGAAAATTCAAGTAATAATACAAAACACAAGGGGTGTATTTGAAAGTTGAACAAAACCAAAGGGTACAATTGCACAAAAGCCCTCAATTTTAATTTTGAAATCCCTCTCCCTTCCTTGTACTATCTTGGTGCTCCATGCCTTTTCTCTCGATTTGACTCCACATTTAACCACAATTGACTAATGCCTGACGTCCGCCCCTACTCTCTCTTCGTGTGATCATCCCATTGGCGGACTCCACCCGCCCATTCCAATCCACTTTAATCAACCCACACACACGTCCACACTACTTACCTTCCACTTCCTCACCCGGTCACCTCCTCTTCCAAAACCCTTTATCCCCACTTTCCCTCCCACCGGCCAAACCCGTCTCCCCCCGCGCCTTCGTTTCCACTTGCATTTCGGGTGCATTTCAATGCAATTTCGTATCAATTTCCATATCTCTGGGCGAGCTGAGATAAATTCACCCCAAATTTGTCATCGTTTCATTTCATTTCAATTTCGAGACGTTACTCTCTCTCTATACTTTCTCTCTCTACAAGCGTTTGCTTTCTCTCTCTCTCCCTCTCTCTGTCCTCGGTTGCATCGAATTGGCGAGCATATCAACAGAGCTTTCGTTGTTGTTGGTAGTGGTTGGAGAGAGAATGGAGACGAAGGAAGACGCTATTGGCTTCCCATTTTCGTCGCCATCTTCAAGCTTTTGTTGTCTTCAGCTGGTTCGCTGTGAGGTCATCATGGCTATTGATCTCTTTCTTCTATCTCTGTACTCTCCAGATCGGTGAAAGACTGTACACACACTCTCTCTCTTTAGATCTGTCCTCTCATTCTTTCTCTCTAGCTGCTTCTTCTGATCATTGGTAAGTTCTCCCCCCACTCTCTCTCTCTCTCTCTCTCTATATATATATATATATATATGTATGTATGTATGTATGTATGTACATGAGTGCTGTGAATCTGTTCTGAGTTCTTCGACTCTCATACTGTTAAACCTATAGGTGTATTGAAGTTGGAGATTGCTTTGTGGTTTCGGTGATTTTGTTTCTCGAATCATGTTTTTGTTTTCGTTTTGACTTTTCGAATTCTTTTGTGCGCTTTTATCTGTTTTTCAATTTCTTAGTTATTTTCAGAGAATTATTCCTTTTTTTTTTAAATTTTTAATTTTATAAAAACAATAAAAGGTCGTTCCTTTATTTATTTGTTTCCGTGAAAATGGGCATGTTATTCTCTCTGTGTATTGCTATCGAGCTTGGAGGAGGTTGCCTTGTAGCTTAGGTATTTTAGCGATTTTCTCCTTTTTGTAGTAGTGAAATTTAGTATTTTTTTTTTCTCCCTGAAGAATTGTTTTCCCTTTTTTCCCTCTAAAGAATTGTAAAGATTAAGCATTTTTCACTTTTTTCTTAAAAAAAAAAAAATAAAAAAATAATTGTACTAATTAGTTTTTAACAAAATTTAAGATGATCTCCGGATCTGGTAGAGGACCTATGTTTAGATTCTTTGTGTTGATCATTTTCTAGGGTTTCTATATTTTGGCATATCTTCTATCCTAGGGTTTCCACTTTCCTGACACAGTTTTGTGTGAAGTTGACTCTTGCTTTTCAGGACCCAAATCATGATGTCTTTGCTGTTTCATGTTTGTAATTTTGATTTTGTTCTCTGATTCTTACTCTTTATTCTATTTACTTTGTTCTCTTTTTTAACTACCCTGTTTGGTTCCTGAGAAACCGGTGAAAAGAAAATAAGTAAAATTTTGAATATTATGTTTTTAATTGGTCAATATATAAAGATTACAGAATGAAGAAAAATTGACCTCTTCTAATCCCATCATAGGTGAATTTGGCTCAGTTAAATTGTAGTTTCGTTTCCCAATATTTTGTATAAGGGTCAGGTAAATGGGTGGTTGTTTCCCCCTGTCCGATCATTCAAAACTTGAAAAGATTTAAAGTTTGGGTTTCTTTTCTTTTCTTTTCTGATCTTCCCATAAACCAAACACTAAACAGACCAATCTGTTGTGTTTTTGATCTTTGTATGCATCTTTCGGTGTTGAGATCCAGAAAATGATTTGTTAATTCCTTTTTTTTCCTCCCCTTTTACTTTTGTTCTGTTCTCTTTGATTGGTAAATTATGAACGAGTTGATTATAGGGCTCTAATTGTTGAGTGGGCTGATGTATTTTCAGCTAATTAAAGCATGTGCGGTGGTCCGGAGCGATCAAAAACAGCATCGTCTCAGTCTCAATCTCCATCTTCTGTAGAAAGCCAAACTAACTCCCAAAACATGAATAACCTGACTGTTGAAACCGAAGATTCTTTCTCCAGCTTGCTTGAGCTTGCTGCTAACAATGATGTTGAAGGCTTTAAGCGATCTATAGAGCGTGATGCCTCTTCAATTGATGAGGTTGGACTCTGGTATGGCCGCAAAAAAGGGTCAAAGCAGATGGTTCTTGAGCATAGAACCCCGTTAATGGTTGCCTGCTACCTATGGTAGTGTTGAAGTTTTAAAGCTAATACTTGCCAAATCCGAGGCAGATGTGAATCTCTCTTGTGGACCGGATAAGAGTACTGCCCTTCATTGTGCTGCTTCTGGTGGGTCTGTTGATGCTGCTGATGTTGTAAACCTGCTTTTACTAGCTGGTGCTGATCCTAGTTTTGTGGATGCCCATGGTAATCGCCCTGCTGATGTTATTGTTGTCCCTCCAAAGCTCCCAAGCGTGAGAGCTTCTCTTGAAGAACTTCTGATGAATAATGCTTCTGATGGCTCTATTGGTGAGCACAAATTAAGGGTCTCAATTAATACTTCTAATTCAGACTCACCAACCCTGTCTTCATCACCCGATAATGGGTCTCCATCATCTATTTCGGATTTAATATCTTCTCCAAGGACTTCAAAGTTTAATGACCTTCCTGCTAATTGTGTGTCGGAGAAGAAGGAATACCCTATTGATCCGTCACTTCCAGATATCAAGAATAGTATTTACTCCACAGATGAGTTTCGTATGTTCTCATTCAAGGTTCGGCCTTGTTCCCGGGCCTACTCCCACGACTGGACCGAGTGCCCTTTTGTTCACCCTGGAGAGAATGCACGTAGAAGAGACCCGCGGAAGTTTCATTACAGCTGCGTGCCTTGCCCTGATTTTCGTAAGGGGGCATGTAGGCGTGGGGATATGTGTGAATATGCTCATGGAGTGTTTGAGTGCTGGCTGCACCCTGCACAGTACCGGACTCGCCTTTGCAAGGATGGCACAAACTGCATGAGGAGGGTCTGTTTTTTTGCCCACACGTCCGAAGAGCTTCGACCCCTATATGTGTCTACTGGATCTGCTGTTCCTTCCCCTCGCTCATCTGCCTCTGCTGCCAATGCCATGGACATGGCAGCTGCCATGAGCCTTTTGCCTGGTTCTCCCTCAGCTGTTTCTGCGTTGTCTCCTTCCCCTTTTGGTCAACCCATGTCTCCATCAGCAAATGGGATATCACACTCAGCTGTGGGTTGGCCCCAGCCAAATGTGCCAACCCTTCATCTCCCTGGAAGCAACCTTCAGTCGAGTCGCTTGAGATCTTCCCTTAACGCCAGAGACATTCCACCTGAGGATTTTAACATGTTGTCGGATTTTGATGCCCAGCAGCAGCTTTTAAATGATTTGACCTGTTACTCACAGTCTCGTAGCAATTCCATGTCGTTGAGTTGGTCTGGTCGTTCTAAAACGCTAACACCTTCCAACCTTGAAGAGCTATTTTCAGCTGAGATTTCATTGTCACCCCGCTATTCTGATCAAGCACCGGCTTCCATATTCTCCCCATCACACAAATCAGCTGTTCTCAATCAATTCCAACAGCAGCAGCAGCAGCAGCAGCATGGCATGTTATCTCCTATCAATACAAATGTTTTCTCTCCCAAAAATGTTGAGCATCCTCTATTGCAGGCTTCCTTCAGTGTCCCATCTCCTGGGAGAATGTCGCCAAGAAGTATGGAGCCAATCTCCCCAATGAGCTCTAGGCTCTCTGCATTTGCTCAGCGTGAGAAGCAGCAACAACAGCTACGCAGCCTCAGCTCCCGTGATCTTGGATCCAACACTGACTGCCTCGGTTGTTGGGTCACCTGCAAATTCCTGGTCGAAATGGGGATCCCCAAATGGAAAAGTAGATTGGTCGGTTAATGGAAATGAAGTGGGTAGAAATGAAGTTGGTCGATTACGAAGATCATCTTCATTTGAGCTCGGGAACAATGGTGAAGAACCTGACCTGTCTTGGGTCCAATCTCTTGTCAAGGAGTCACCACCTGACATGAAAGAGAAGTTAGCGGTTCCAATCTCAGGTGCTGCATCGTCGGGTGAGAGTTTGAATTCCAATTCTCAAATTGATTCCATTGATCATTCTGTTTTAGGAGCTTGGCTTGAGCAGATGCAGCTTGATCAGCTCGTGGCCTAGTAAAAATCAATTCATTTTACCCAATTGAGATAGGAAAAAAAATAGGAAGTACATATTTTTTTTTGGTGGGATTTTTTCTGGTTGGGAAGGTGAAATTGAGAAGGTTAACGGTAGCAAAGTTGGAAGGAAGGGTGAAAAGGCTGAAAAGTTGGAAAGATAATTCAATTTTCGTCATTTATTGTCACAACAGAAGTCAGAAAAGGATGAAGAAGCCTCTCTGGGTTAAATATTAAAAACCGAGTCCCAGGTTAGGCATGTTTCTCCAAATATTTCAGTTTTAGGATTATTCTTTCTTTTTTTCCCTTTTGTTCTCTTTAAAAAAGGCTAAATGTTTCTATATGATGAGACTCATGGCCATGTATCTGTTAATGTCTCATTTTTCTAGAATGTTTTTCTTTTTGGCTAAATGAGTAACTGTGGTTACAAACAAGGGGTGATTGGAATGGGTGAGGGAAGAAGGGGAAAAGTGGGTTTTGGTTAGTTCTTATGTCATGTGGACGGTTTTGATGTGGTATTAATGTTTATTATACCATTTCAGAATTGTGGGGTTAGGCAATATGTTCCTTTGATGATGTAAAACTGAATTAAAGTTTATTGTTTCAATACCTTTATTTTTTACTTGTTCTATTTTGGATGGCTACTTTGGCACTTTGCCCACATTTTTCTTTTTCCTATTCTCTCTCTCTCTCTCTCTCTCTCTCTCTCTCTCTCTCTCTATATATATATATATATATATATATATATGAGTAATGTTCGAGTGCGGGATGGATTGTTCTGGGATGGATTGTTCTGTTTGATCATGGCTGTTTGTGAATGATATGTGTTCATTCATGTGCGTGCATGTGTCGGACGGTTGTGATCATATAAGATATCCTGTTTATATATATATATATATATTGGATGAAATCTATGATGGCCGTCTTATTAAGATATTATACATCAATTGTTTGGACCATTGTATTATACTATTATTGATCTAGACCAGCCAACAAATAGACACAGAATGGATCTATCCCCATGTTTACTAGAATTAATAATGTAAATGGGGTTTTTTTTTTTTTTTTTTTTTTGGCGTGACACATGAGAACACATGCAATTTCTTTTTAAATTACAATTCTTGAGGAAAGAAGTTAGGTTTATTATTTAAATTAAGAGAATTATCTGGCTCTAATTTCCTCTTTCTTATTTTAAAATCTTCTTAGCACCCAATATGGGAGGTCTTTATTTTCTTGGAATGTTAAGGAAGGGGTTGTGTTGTGGTGTTTTTTTCTCATCTCTCTTTATTTCATTGAATTAACAAAAATAACTTCTGAAGTTCAAGGTTCTAAAAATCTGTAGCCAAAAATAATAATATTTATTATTAGTCTTTTTATAATAATATTTATTATTCTTATAAATAATATTAAAAATTGGCAGCTCCTCTATGACTAAAATTTATCAGTCCAGGATAGTAGTAAATAAAATTATGACATGAACACGGATAGATATGCATGAACACCGATAATTTTATTTATTATCTTGTTCAAAATCATCTTTACAAAATTAAAATTTTCTATTAAATTATTTTCAATATTCTTTCCCTATCTTTTTGAATGGTGTGCTTCGAAATGTAATATCTGAGTAAACAGAGTTTTATTTGAGGCTTTGTTTATTCAATGTCTCCAAAAAAGTCTTCTTGGATTAATTATGTAAAAATTTGTTAATAAAAGTTAAAGTCCTTGTGTGGTAAAATGGTAAGGATTTTTAATATTTGTTATTCATTTTGACCCAATATTCAAAAGGTTGGATATCTAGTAATTTGTTGGGTAAAATATACATTGTCCCCTTCAAGTTTGAATCGTTTTCAGCAAATCTCTTTATAGTTCATAAATTACACTTTACCCTCTTCGCATATAATACGTGGCAATCCATTTAGCTGACACATGATCACCTGAAGGGGTAAAGTAATATCTTTTGCAGAATGTGTATAATTATCTGTTCGGTTTTAGATTATAAGAGGTTTGTTGAAATCGGTTTAAACTTAAAAAAGGTAAAATGAAATCGGTTTAAACTTAAAAAAGGTAAAATGTAATTTGCCCTAATTTGTTTTTTATTATTAATTTTTGTTCTTTGTAACTTCAATTATATTGACCGGATCAAGAGTCTTTTAACTTGTATACTCGGCTATCCATGAGACTCATATATTATATTATTTGTATATACGTATACATAAAGATGGGAGATTTTGGAGTCGTGGGATTTTAAAAAGTATGGGAATGTGTGCTGTTGTGGGTCCAGATAATGAATGGGGATTGGTTCATAGAACATTAATTTGGATCCTTGAAATCTTTGTTGAGAAGATGAGGTATGAGGGATTGGGACACATGGATTCATATTTTCCTTGAATGGGAAAAATTGTGTCCAATTTTCTAAAGATGATGGGGTTCTTTTGAGAAAGGGGCATCATGTACCTTCTCTGATGCCAACCACTCATCCCATAAAGTGGGTTGGGTTGGGTTGGGTTGGGTGGGTGGGGTATGTATTTCCTAAAGTGTGATGAGATGAGAAGAGAAATGGTCATTTCTACTTGATTTGGTGATGGATGGTGGGGAGTGTGGGTAAGACTTCCTTCCAACGGCTTTGCTTTTAATGGCCGGCTTTCAACTCTAGGGTTTGCTTAATTCTCAAGTGTGTAATATTTTGGTTTAAAGCATTAACATCCTCATCATTACAGGTTATCGAGTCGTAATCATCATCTTAAGTCCGAATCATCATCGTTGTGCGAGTCTGATAAGGTCGCACCTGTAATATAAATCCTTGATTAATTTTATTTTATTTTAATAATACTTTTAACTATTTCATCTAAAAAAGAAAGTTTCACACCTGTAAAAAGTATTCTGGATTTGATCACAGCTCTTGGTCATTTAATCATCTTGGGTGGTACAACTCTTGGGGACTTTACAAGAATGTAGTCGATTTAATTTAATTTTAATTCCAATTACATGAGGTCGGTTACATGAAAATTTTTAACCCCTTTTCATTTGTTGGGAATTGAAACTCTCGAGAATCTCAAGCCATTGTTCAAGCCATGCATTTGGTTCGGTCGCTATTTTCAGTCGTGTGGCTTGGGTGGGATTGTTGGATTGTTCGGTTTCGGATTAAGAAGGCCTTGGTTTTGTAATGGCCAAAATTTGCTCTGTTTTGGCCTGCACTAGTCAATTTGAGTCTCTCTGCCCCTTTGGGGCATGTCGATTTATTTTATTTGAATTTTATTCTAATAGATGAGCTGCCAATTTTTTTTTAATTATCTATAAAAATGATAAGTAATAATTTTTGGCCACAAATTTTTAGAACCTTGCACCTTAATAGAATAGTCGCTCATTGTTCGAGCATTTCAAAACACCCCCCCCCCCCCAAAAAAAAGATTTTTTTTTTTTGAGTAAATTACATTTTGCCTCCTTCAAGTTTAAGCCGATTTGAGCAAACCCCCTTATAGTTTAAAACCAAACAGATAACTACACACATTTTGCAAAAGATGTCACTTTGCTCCCTTCGGACGATGATGTGTCAGCTAAATAGATTGCAACGTGTCATGTGCAAGGGGCAAAGTGTAATTTATGAACTATAAGGGGGTTTGCTGAAAACCGTTTAAATTTGAAAGGGGCAATGTGTATTTTACCCTTCCTTTTTTTTTTTTTTTTTTTTTTTGGGGTGCTCTATGCTTGAAATGGAAGACTAATTAGAAAAGGGAAAGGGGGGCACAAGAGATTGATATGGCAGTTAATTTCAAAAGATTGAACTATGGAAATGTTGACTAGAAAGGATTCAACAACCATTTTTTTGATTTGGAGTTGTGAGTTCAGGTATGGGTGGGAGTTGTGTTTGAGGCATTGAATGGTAATTTGGTCAACTTCTGCACTATGGTTTTTTAATTTTAATTTTTAATTTTTTTCTTTTTTTAATTGTGTTGTCGTTGTTAATGTCGTCCTCGTTGTCCAAGTCCAAGTTGCTTGGTTTTTTTGCTTTTGCTTCTTGTTTTTTATTTTTTGTTTTTGGTTTTAAGATTTGAAGATTTCATTTACAATTCATTAGAAGGGAGCATGTGCTACACGTGTTAATGCGAACAATAATCATATTCCAAACATGATTTAGGTTTTGTAATTGAATATGAACAACATAAAAAACATCAACTTGAGCGATTCTTCCATCATCACCCTTCCTTTTTTTAAAATTGGCTTAGAATAATTGGAGTTTTGTTTGAATTTTCAACATAGGGCAAAATATGAAGCAACCAAAAGAGCAGGAGAATGGCTCTTCTGTGTGTGTGTGTGGGGTTAAAAAGTTGGCCATGCATGGGTACCAAAATGAAGTAATCGCATCTTTGTAATATTAAAAGAAAAAAAAAAAAAAAAACTCAATGGTCAAATTTTGAAACATTCCATGATTTTATTATGAAGTTGTACATAAAATGTTGTAAATATACTACATCTCACATCGATTAAATATCGAATCTAATATGTTTTCATATAACTGTTTGGACAATTCACTTATAAATATAGGTTTTTAAGTTGGAAACCTAACATGGTATCAGAACATGTCGTTCCTGGGTTGTTTCGCTCGTAAACCAGTCTTTATTGTTCATATGACTAGGCCAATTTCTATGTTGTAAGGCTTGTACATGAGGGGGAGTGTTGAAAATATATCACATCCCACATTGATTAAATATCGAATCTAATATATTTTCATATACCTGTTTGGACCGTCCACTTATAAGCTTAGATTTTTAAGTTGAAAACTTAACATAAAATTTATGAACTATTGTTAAATAGTATGACAGAAAGAATTGATTCTTTTTTTTTTCTTTAACCATTTTATTCGATCTTCATCATTAGATAGATTGAAAAACCCATGTAGCCCATTTCAAAGTGGCTAAAAATAAGAAATAATTGAATTTATCCTGGGTATAATTTGTGAATTAACAATGTGGGACACTTTCGGTGACCTAACCGATCCCGGTCCCAATAATAATTCATAATTGGATAGTATTTTCCAAAATTTGATGAGTTGTTAGGGCACCACTGTCCTTCTGTCTCTGCCAACAATGGAAATGGACATTTAAATTGCTTTTTTTTATTATTGTCATTTATAAATAAAATAAAATAAAATAAAAATATGGTATTGGTTGTGACCGTCTAGCCATTCTAATAAATGGTGCCAACTATGGATGGCAGTGCACTAAATGTAAATGGGTTGGTGAAAGGTCTTAATTTGAACATGGCTCCACTCTATAAGGTACTCTTGGGTTGATTTCAAGTTGTTCTCCCATATCACCACACTCTTTGCCGAATTGAAGAGGCAAATGGTTTGTTTAGCCACTCAAAACTTTATTGCTATTGTTGGGGGTTGATTTTGCCCATTCAATACCATTTCAACCACATCCTTTTTGTGCTCAGTTACTTCGTACTTGGTTTGTAATTGGAAGATTGTCCCTACTATGTGCAGGTACAACTACCACTATGAATAATTTATTATTGTTATTATTATTCCTCCGTTCTTATTTGATCGTGAATTTTGAAAAAACACACATCAATGTAAATATTTTAACATACAAATTTTACCCTCACGTATACAAAACCCGAGAAAATGTAAAATACTTATGAAAAGGGTATTTTACGAAATCAACTCAAAAAGTTCTTTTTGAATGGGACAATGATTTTAGACCATCCCAAAAAGAAAAAAAAGGGACAATAAAAGAGGAACAAATAGGGAGTATTATTTTTTGGTTAATAGGGTTATCTAAGTGTAGGATATGATACTTGCATGCTTTACCATACAACCTGCAGTGACATAATCGCTCGGAGTTTGCCCTTGAATAAAACTTTGTTCCACAATGTTTAGAATTGGTTTTATGTGAATCATTTTTTTTTTTTTTCATAATAACTTTTGATTCTAAATTTTAGCTTGATAGTTTTAAGAAGCAAGTTAGCATGTACCCCTACTTGGGTGTTATTAATAAAAATTATGCCATTAGCAACTAATTTTATATCCATTTTTTCTTCATTTCTTTCTTATAATTCACCACATTAACTTCTCTTGGCACAATCGGTACTTTAATATGGAAGAATCATGCCATAATTAAAGCGATAGGGATATAAGGCCATTTGTCAAAATAAATTTACTTATTTAAAAAATTTGCATTAATTTAAAAAATAATAGGCAAAGAAATGCTATCGATAGTGCACTGGATTCATTGCAAATCCTCACTAAAATACAGGAAAAACACTTCCAATTTTCCATGAAGCATAAGCACCCCTTTATATTTAAAATTTTGCCGAAAAAACTCAGCATCCTAATCCATCATTGCTTGTTTGTTTCCAACCTTCACTAACAAGATAGAGATGAAACAAGTCATCCTAATCCATCTGTGTTTTGTTGCCATCTTGCTGCATAATGGACATTGCATTATAATCAATTCATAGAAAAGACATAATCATCAATACTTTATATTCCAAAACAACAAACAGAAACAAAAGAAAAGAAACAGAACACATCAATACCTACAAGGATGGTAACAAGGTGGTTTAGATGTGATCAAACCCATCAAAAAATGCGAAATTCAAACGCATAAGCTAAATGACATATTTTAATTATGCAGTTTTGGTGGCCAAAAATTGGGTGATATGTGATGGACATTCACATCAATGAGCTAAAGCTCGCATAGTACTAGTCATAAAGAGTTTGGTAGAGTCATCCGTCGTGACATTGTGGTTTTCTTTCATAATTATCCTCTTCTACATTTAATATTCATAATCATATTATACAAAATCCATTTTTTATATTTTATATTTTTTGTGTTCCAACACCCAGAGTGTCACCCAATGATATGATTAGTATATTAGAATGGCATTGAGGTGGTTTAGATGTGATAAAACGCAATAAGTAAACACAAAAAAATGGGCAACTGCCTAACCCAATATCTATGTACACTATGTTAAGTTTTGGTGGTTAAAACAAAAAAGGAGTCTATCGTGGAATTGGTGAAGGCCATTAGAATTTATGAGCTATAGGCCACAGTGCCACACATGGGTATAATGAGTCATCAGTGAGTAAAATGACATGGTGGTACACATTCTGCATAATTTCCTTTTGCATTTATTCCTGTATATTCATGGTATGTTGGTGGTGGTTCTCCATAATTGAAGGTTTATTGATTTGTGTTTTCAGTCCTGTTGGGAGGAAGTGGTCCATCCTCTCTACCCAATTCACCAATCTGCTATAAAAATTGTTTTTCCTTCCTTGTTTTGGTTATAGAAAACAGAAGACCACTATGATCACCCATTGATGCATGTTTAACTTAATCGGAGAACAATTTAGCGTTAAATTTTGAACCAAGTTGGAAAAAAATTTATCTTCAATTGCAATTTCCACCACTCTGCATAGGCATCATGCCACCATATATGCCCATAGAGAAATGCTAGCTTGGATGTATTGCAGATTTTGAACTGTTATATATATGTATCTTTAAGCACACTGCTTCAAACTTATGTGTAGTGGCATCTTTATTAAGTCAAATGCATGGGATTGATGATTTTCAAGGGGTCTATATTTGATCATATAGACTTGCTTTTGTTCAGTTATTGTTAAAAAAATTTGGTATGGTAGTTGAAGGGAGTAAATGAATTGGTCCAAAATCATCTCACAACTTATTTTCAACCTAGGATTCTCCTAGGTAGAAGCCAACCAACTCATTTTGTGTATGTGTGTGTGTGAGAGAGAGAGAGAGAGAGAGAGAGAGAGAGAGAGAGAAAGCGATGTAAGAAATTATTGTACAAATAAGATTTGAAGGAAAATAGTAAGGTAGTTCCAACCATAATACAAGAAAATACGCAGGAAGAAGTGTATATCTGGAAGGGGAACCTCAGCAAGAAAAAGAAGAAGAAAAGAGTAACAAGAATATGTCACTAGGTTATAGAAATTCCAGTGGTTGTTTATCCTACGGCAACAATCTGCCCCTGAGATAGCGCCAAGGTCCAGTGCCAGTCCCCATCCTGCAAATATAAGAGTAGAAATGTCAAAACATCAGAGAAGTTTTTCCATTCAATTAATTTTGGGCATGAAATTTCTGAAAGGTCCACATGAAACTTTAATTCCTTCTAGGGTATGCTAGGCTCCGTTTGGTTAGCATTTTGAAAGTACTTCTATTGCTTTAGAATACAAAAGTTGCTTTTTTTTTTTTGAGTTTTTATCTCCAATGTTTTCCCACAATGCCGAACAAACAGTGCCTAAGATGCTCCTGTTCCTCAGTAAAATGAGGGCATCACCTTCTGTTACGTGACCTGGTTCATTGTGATTGGTAACTCGACAAACGCTGAAGGGAGCTTCAATAATGTGGGCTTAGGAAATATAGATGGTTATTTGATATTAACAAGAAATATTACCTCCAAACACCAGCCAATGCGCGCAGGCCCATATAGATGGTCAAAGCATACCATATTCCAATAAAACCATTGCTTTAGAGAGAAGGAATTCAGATGCAATGCTCACTATGGAAACCAGAACCTGAAGTAATTTTATAAAAAATGTGGTTAGAAAGATGAGTTACAGAACATTAGGCTTTGATTATGTTGTGGAGAAGGACTAGAAAAACTTGCCATGGAGTATGCAGCATATGCAAAATCAGATGCGCCAAAGTTGACACCATCAAAAACAAAAGCTAACGAATTGATCGGTTGTGTAGCTGCAACAAACTGATGGGATAAACAGAAGTATTAGTCAGGAGTTAACGACAAGTGTTGAAAAATGTCATTGCTTTTGTGCTTGTGGATTGAAAAGTACCGGAATGCCTATGCTTATCAAGTGCAGAACGTGGACATCAGTTGTAAAGACTCTGGCTCCAAATTGCAACCCAAGTCCAACAATAACAGCAAGCCCCAGGCCAAGAACAAATCCCATCTGTAAAATTTATAAAACCTCTTAAAAAATATTTAAGCACTGTCCATTTCATATAAAAATGAGGTTTACGAGAAGGAGGATATCAATGCTGTTGGATGAGGTGTGTCATTTTTTATATGATGATGGAATCACAAGTGAAACGACGTGTTTGCATAATATTAGATGGAGGACAAGTCCACTTCCATTCATTTTAGAGGATTGCAGAATTGTCAATCAGAAAGTTTGTATGGATCTCTTTGTTCTGTGAAGATAATGGTTGTGTGAGTAGAAGACATTTACAAAATGGGATACCTGTAATACTCGGGCTGCTGCAGCTGTTGCCTTTTTATAGTCCTTCTCAGCAAATGCACAAGCTAGAAGTGCCTATAAGAAATGGGGTAAAAAACGGACAAACAAATATTACCAATTGAATGGGAAAAATGTTTGAGTTAAATATAGTGGCAATTTAAGAAAATTAACATAGTAAGAAGTGTTTGTTACCTGTCCAGCAACAGCTAAACCGTCAGCTAGAAGTGATGATGTCAACCAGACTTGTAAGCAAATCTGGAATGCAGCCATAGGCGCTGTACCCTTTCGTGCAGCCAATGATGCTGCTAAAGTGACACAGAATGTCACAGCTATCACCCTTGCTAACAATAGAAAACCTGCAGCCAAGCATAGAAACAAAGTAAAACAAGAGACACTTGGACTTGGGAGTGATCCCAAACGTTTCAATCAGCAAATAAAATATGAAACTCATTAAATTCTAAAACTTTCAAGAATCCCTTACCATTTTTAAAGAACCGACTAAATTCCAAATCTTTTATACTTGGGGGCATGAGATCAACTTGTTGCTTCAATCTCCACAACAGGATCAGAGAAATTAAGTACCTATAAAGAACATTAGCCATGTAAGAAACACCCTTCGAAACACATCAGAATACCGAGACATGAAAACAAAGAAATTATTAGACGGACAATCTTGAGGCACAAACTTACTGAGAAGTAACATGTGCAATGGCTGCACCAGTGACGCCCAATTTGCAAGCAAAGATAAGTATTGGGTCCAAAATGATATTTGTTACATCACCTATGACTGCATTAGATCAGATAGACAAATGAAACAGAGTTAGGCAAAGTGTCCAAAATGATATTTGTTACTGCATCCCCTATGAAATTTAATGTTCAGAACCCAAAGACATGAAAAAAAATAAAAATAAAAAAAATCCAGAAACTTGCTTACCAGTGGCATATAAAGGAGTTCTAGTATCCTTAAAGCCCCGAAAGACCCCTTGCATGGCCAAAGACAGAAGAACTGCTGGAGCACCGAGTGATCTTAATGTCAAATACCTTTGAGCAGGGGTGAGCATAGGAGAACCCTTTACAAATTCAAAAAAAGAGCTTCCATTATTTATTGTCATGCAACTTCAAGAGCCTTTGGCGTTCATAACTATTACTCTAAGAGTACATCAAACACTTACTGATTTCACACCCATGAAACTTAAGAGAGGTTTTGCTCCAAAAATGAGCACTACGGTTTGGATGAGGCCAAGAATAGCGCCAAAAACCAGTGCTGTTGAAGCTGAAGCGATATGTCGCCTCTCATTTTTTACTTTTCCCTTTACTGGATTGCTACTAGTGACAGATGTAGACTTGTATGCAGTTGTATCGAACTCTGAATAAGAGAAAGGATTTGACATGTTAGAATGATGGATAATAATATTCAGGGTGCTATTGAACTCTGCACATCAGAGTGGAAAAATACCATCTTCTGGTGTGGATTCTTTCATTTCACCATTTGTATCTGAACCACTCTCCAAATTGTCCAGCGTTTCATCTGCTGGCATCAACTCTTTGATTTCACTCTTTTTAGCCAAATCCTTTTCCAAGTCTTCGCATCTTTTCGCTTCATTTCTTGCTTTTTCTATAGTATCTTCCTCAGCAACGAAAGAAGTTGTGATACTGACAAGTGGGAATATGGTAATCCTTGAAGCTTGATTGAAAATAGCAATGGAAACTCCTACGGCAGCAACCTCCACAGGACCTATAAACAGAGGTATCAGCATTATGGAACTAATTACTTCCTATATCTATCACACAATGCATGAAGTTTACTGATCATATTGGGACGCCAAGATGCACACTAAGGACAAGTGGAAGGAAGTTTGATTGGTGAATTGTTTCCAGAGAACACAGTGAATTTCTGGTCTACAATCTAAATCATGACAACAAGAATGGGAAAATTGAGCCACTTTGTTGACTCAGTGATGCAATGATGTTTGAATTGACAATAAAAAATACAATCAAATTGTGATTCAGATAAAACCTACCCTGGTTGAAGTTGAGTCATCAAACATACCATCGAAAATTTGAAAAAAAAAATAAAATTGTGACAGACAAAAGTTGGCTAAGGGGAAACAAGTATAGTCCATTAATCGTCATCATGCAGTCCTTTCAAAACATTAATTTCAGGTGGCAGTTAAAGGGTAGAACATCAAAGACAAATAAAAAAAATTGAAAATAAAAACACAGACCTAATCGGCCAATGAACGCAGTGTCGATCAGAGAAGCAACTGGGTCAGCAGCTAAAGCAAGCGCTGCAGGGAATGCGATTTGTAGTATCTCCCGACCAAGTGCATCCATCTTGAAAACTTTCCTGGAAAATATTATGTGGAACCAAGCATTAGCTCTTGGCCGCAGGAAACTGTGGTTTATTAAATCTAATTGTAGTTGGCATAAAACTCAATAAAATTGGTCTTCTAAAGCAGAAGCATTCCTTGAAAGAATTATCAGTGTGTATCTGTCATTAACTCTTTATACCTCAAAATCTAAGTCATCGATCGAGGTTGAATATATGCCTCTGAACACTAAGAAAAATTACAGATGTTCGAGTAATTGAGTGTACCTTGCATCTTTGAAGAAAACCCCAAGTGGTATCTTCCACTTGTTCTGAGATTGAGGCAAAACTTCATTTCCAGCCATGGCTTTAAAGGTTAGACAATCTTAGTGTCAATACAGCAGATGAATGCTTATGTTAAAAATCTCTGATGGCAATAACTCCAAGCTAGGTAGAAGTGTTTTCAATGCTGCAGATGCAATCAAGCTTCTATATATATATGGTGCCACCAATTCCGTTTTCAATGCTGCAGATGCAATCAAGCTTCTATATATAAATGGTGCCACCAAAGGAATTGAGTCCTCACAATTTGAGCTCCCTAGACCTACAAAGTCCATGATAATCCACTTTAAAACAAAAATATACCATTCTACCAAGATATATATGCATGATGTTTTTTTTAAAATTACTCCTACCCATTAACAAGGGCAGTGGTCCTTTCTTTCTTTCTTTTTTTTTTCTTTTCCTCTGAGAAGGGCAGTGGTCTATTACATATATATGCATAATGATTTTTCAAAAGGTAATATTACTGCCCATCAACGAAGGCAGAGGTCTAATACCATTCTATCCCAAACGAGTCTGGAAAGAAGCATACCCCAATGGATAATTCAGAACAAGGGTTTACGAAATGAGAACCTAACCACCCAACAAACCATATGCTAGCTTAACAAACATAATTTACATGAAGATGTCACTTCATCGGCGCGGCACCGGAGACATGGGTTCAAAGCCCACTTTCATGTAACCCACTAAAATCTAACCCAAAGAAGGAAAACAGAAAAAACAAAAAAACAAGAAAGTATACTTTGAAGATGTCACTTCATCGGCGCGGCACCGGAGGCTGCTAAGCCCATTTTCATGTAACCCACCAAAACTGAAAAAGGGCAAAAAAACAAAGAAGTATACTTTGAATTTTAAACTAACTTCTCTCCTTTTATTTTTGACTAGGATATGACAACAGAAAAATCAGAGCTAGTGGCTAGTGGAATTGAAAGGCCAAAGGGAAGCATGCTCAACAACAAAAGTTGATGTCAATTTAAAAGGTCTGAGCTCCCTTAACTCGATGACTTGGAGGACAGTATGAACCTCCCCTAGTTAGGCGAGTCCACGTGTCCGTCAACAGGAGAGTCCTCGTAGTCCAATAAGGGAAGCATATATTGGAAAAATGGGCCAATTACCCTTTCATCCCTTCGAAGGTTAGAAGTTTATTACAACCCAAAATGTCTCCTGAACTATGGGACAGATTAATTTTCGCTATTGATCGATTGGCGTGAACGGAAAAGGTGAAATGATCCATGACCTTTTTTTTTGGCCTTTTATGGTCTGGGGATGAACAAATTAATGGTTTATGTGATGAAAATTAATATAATGAGTATAATTTTCTTAATCAATGGCCGGCGTCGGGCCATGACAGCCACGGCACGTGCATGTGGAGAGAAACAGAGGTTTTACATTACGTGCATGCAGAGCTTTCCCCTCCCTCTCTCATGGTGGCAATGGCAGCTATTGTCTGCCATTGACAGGAAAAGAAGAACAACATAGAAGATGAGAGCAGATAGTAATTTATTTAGTTACATTTTTATAAAAAAAATTGCATTAAAAAATTGAGAAACGACAAAATGCTCAATATAAAAGGCTAAAACCATAGCATGCGCATCAACATGATCAATATTCAGTCATTTTTTTTTCTAATTTTATATGCCAGCTTTACCGTGTATACGATAAATTTATGTTATTTCATGCGATGATAGTTTAGGGATATTTTTTCATGGACAGAAGAAATCGTCTTGATAAAAGTATTGGACGTGATTTACTATATCCAAATAATGAATTCTACCCGTCATAATCCAATAGGGTGTAGATCATGCCGTTGCTTAAAAAGGTATTGGAGAGGATCCATGCCCGTTTTGAATTTCTTATTCACTTTAAGGTACGTTTAGGAATAAAAGTGGTAGCACTATTATACTTCAAGAAATAAAAGTGTGTGACCCCAGATTAGTTTAGTAGTAAGGCGAGCTTACAAAATGTACATCAAGTACTCAAAATCCCACAAAAGCCGAATTGCAAGTGCTCAGGGAGTTGTCACAAGCAAAGCCCTTTGGACACCTTTTTATCAAGAGAAAAGAGAAAGAAAGAAAGAAAGAAAGGCGAAGGTGTAATTGAACCTTTAAAAGTTGCTGACTTTATGGGGGAAACCTTTATATATTGGAATTCGTAGCAAAAATCCAAATTGAACTGAAGGACCATTCAGTCAAAAATTTCACCTTATTTTTTTCCAAAATTATCCAACAATTAGCCTAGGGTTTGCTAGGTGATTAAATAATGTATGGCCGAAACATCAGGTGAGAACTTTAGAAGAAAAGAATGATGCAAGAAAAAATTGACACAAAACAAAGGCAGAAACTTCTCCGAAGATTCGCAGGAGAATTTTGATCTTGAGGCCAATACAAAAAAAAAAAAAAAAAAAACAATTAAAATAATAAAATAAAGATTCACATACTAATTTATATATACCACCGGCAAATTAGACAAAAAAAAAAAAAAAAAAAAAAGAAGGGCGAATTTGGATTTGTGGCCAATACAAAAAAATAAAAAAAAGATTCACTAATTTATATAGCACTGGCAAATCCGACAAAAAAGAAAAAAAAAAAGGATGATTATTAAATGGAAGATAAATAGTCACATTAAGTCACCCTCTACTCCTCTAGAGACATGTCTTTCCTTTTATTTTTTCCTTTATTTTTTTGGGTACATATGTCCACATCAATAGGTATAAAGTATAAACAATCCTTTTGGGTCAAGAATTCTTCACTTCTCTCCCCCAGATAACACCCCAAAAATAGTAGGTGACTTCATTCTTTCCCTTCCCCCCTCCCTCAGATGACCCATGCCCAAGTATCCCCCATGCTGCCTTAGCCTTAAATTTGTTGACCAACCCCATGCAGTACGTACGTTCGAGGAATTCTCCAACATATACAATTATCAATTGCATCAAATAGTCCATCGACAATGAAAAACGCGGTTTGCTTGGGGGATATATCTAGCCTACAACTTAGGGTGCAGGGTTTGGTTCCAAAAAAATACAAAATAAAAAATAAAAAGGATGATGAAAAGAAGGCCTATGTCGTAGACTAAAGAAAAGAAAAAGCAGAGTCAATTAAGTACGAAATGTGAGCTTCAATGAACCTTTTTTTCTTTTTGAAGTTTAATCCGTTGGCCGTATGTGCATTCGTCGTAGTCAAGATACTGTACGACTCTCTCTCCCCAGGTGATACTCGAATGATGGTTAAACTAAATGAAACCATGCGCTCTGTGCCGGAGTTATCAAAAGCTTTGACATGTGAAAGCTTTTGTAGTGAAGAACATGGTGTGGATCGGTTTTTTATATTTTTTATGTTCAAATTGTTGAGATATTATTCTGGGTTAGCTAGCTTTTTTCTATGGTAACCAAGAATCGACACATGTCCGGGTAAAGTAGTTTTCTCTCGATGTTTTTAACTGATGTGATATTACTATATTGTTCTTATAAATTCTATAGTTATAAAGTATTAATAGAGACAATTTTGATATCTAACAAGAAAACACAAATGAAGAGGCCAATAATGTTATAGTGTGATAGTATAATGCAGAAGAGAATCCATTGGTTCAAATTAATATGATATTACTATCATTTTGCTTCTTTAACTTTTTAGTTATATGATACTCATAGGTTATTTTGGAATTGAGCAACAAAAGGTATGTACATCGATGTAAGAGTAAAAGACCAAAAGTTCTATTAACTTGTTAGTTTGATACTCCCTTCGTTCTACAAAGATAGACATTTTTTTTTAAAAAACTTTTTTTTTCCCAAAATGTTTGTCCATTTAAAAAGTCAAATTATAAATTTTTTTAACTTTCCCAAACTACCCTTTATTATTTCAATAATTACTTTCTACACAAAACCCAATACCAAAAAAGAGGGTATTTTTAGAAAGATGGAAGTTAATAAATGATAAGTTAATGCAATGATAGTTTTATCTTAAATTGCATGCATGCTTTATTAATCTTGGCCTATATTTGTGAGAATGGAGGGAAGTATTCATTATTGATCCATTCACTGACAATTTTTTGGGGTTAAAAGGTGTTCCAACATGGTATCAGAGTTACGGTTTCTAAGAGGTCGACCTTGGTACAAGTCCTTTTACTTATATCTATTGATTCCTCATTAGTTTATCTATTTGTTTCTCGGTTATATGTTTCTAAGTTCGAACACAGCTGCTTTAAAATAGTATAGATAGGTGATCTAAATATAACTATGCCATTCAATTTGGAGAACATTTCAGAATATCAAAGAGATTATTGCGGTGTATATGCATGAGATAACACATGATTGAGAGGTAGTTTATGTCTTGGGAGACGTATATGCTCATTACCCTCAATAATCTTGGATAAATTGCATCGAATTGTGCATCATTAAGACAATAAAACACGAACAAGCTAATAAATAGAGGTAAGGAATGAAGAAACCAAAAACATTAGTGAATTATCAATTGAGCATTTTCATGCAATTTGGTCAAACTTGGGTGGTGCATGGAGTTTCCAAACACTGAGTGATGAGTTCGTGAATGCACTTTACGTGTACCAATACATATTGCACCTACAAAGGAGGGTGTGAACGCACCTAGAGATTCCAAAGACCTTTGATTCCATTTTTATTTATTTATTTATAAATTATTTTTTGTCTTCCCCTGTAGAGACGACAAAGCTTAACTTCGTTGGGACGACTCATCTCTTAGTTTAAAGAAGAATTCAAAAACAACTCACCCTCCATTCGTTGCTTGACGAAATGTAAGAGTAGAAAGGAAAGAAAAATGAAAATTAGTTTGCAGTCTTTGGCACTAATTCAGTTAGGGTTAGGTTGAAGTTTTTGTTTGTAAAATTACGAGGTTTCCTTTTCGTTTTCTCAACAACCAAACATTAATTTAGAGTCTATTTGACCCCCTAATCTGTATTAAATTTCATGCCCTACACTTGTCTTATAAGGTTGAAAGGAAAGAAAAAAAAAAGGTTTACAATTGAATGATAAACTGACTAATTGGGTATCGCCAAATGTAATGATCGGTATTTTATGTACATGCATGATTCAATAATATTGATATGCCGAGATTTGAATGCCACCAACTAATAATAGAGAGAAAAATACTAGAGAGTGAAAAAGTACTACTGCTTGTTTAGATTTTTTATTTTTTATTTTTTTGACGTGAAGACGGGAAAATGGACCGAACCGATTAAGATATGATCGAATAATGGGGCCTCAAGGCCATGTGGCCGGGCATAAATTTAGACCTAAGTCATTTTAATAATCGGATCAAATGGACTTGGAGCTAGTCATAAAGCAATTAATAACGTTTTTTTTTAATTAAAAAACTGGAAATTTCTCGACAAAATCCTAGTAGATGAAATTGCAGTTAGGTTTGACGTTGATCCTTTCAGTTGAAAAAAAAAAACACTACCTATAAATTTGATCGTACGGCGCACGTTCATGAAAAATGATAATTAATAGATCCCACCTACAGAATGTGAACTCTTTCCTTCAGTCCGTTGGACCCGTGTTCTATTGTGGGGGCAGCACTTTTTTCATGGAAGATTATAGGAAATAGACAGTAAAATAATTTTTTTTTTCTTCCTTTTTAGTATAATGAGAGGGTTTGAACCTTTAAGCTATTCTATTTCTATCCTATTCCTAATCGTCCCTCTAGCGCTTGACTAATCAAAATAACTTGAGAAGAAAAGAAATTGGCCTATGAAAAACTCCAAACATATTACAGAGTAATAGATAATAAGTTGATTTGGACTGTTGGATCATCATTTTGAGCAAAATCCTTATCACTAATCTCTCTTCATTAGATAGAATTGAATTCATGTTATCGATTCTGTAGTGTTCCGAGTTATTACTAAGCTAAGATAACCTTAACTAGTTGACTATTATAATCTTTGAGAAATGTAGATGAACCTTAAAATTTGGATCTAAAAATTGTGTAGCAATGTATACGGGTTTTTTTTGTTTTTTTTGATAAGCATGTATAGTTGTATACTATCTGTAATATTTAACAGATATTCCACAAATACTTTGCTTGTTATTTGTGCAAAAATATTTTAATATCCAAGAAATATGTTGGTTCTATGATTAAATGGCCCCTTTTAGTTGGTTCTAATTAGGATTTTATCTTAATTAAATCAATTATATAGAAAGGGTCTCGAAATCTTTGGTCCGACTAATCTCCTAAAACACAAAAAACTAGGTAAGGCCACCTTGATTCTGTATCAACTATTGATTATTATAAATCTCTATTTGGTGATTAGCTTAAAGAGGGAGTGAAAAAGTCGAATCAAGATCTTCTGTTTTTACTGCTTCTTGAAGTGTAAGTCTAAAGAACCACATTTGAGTTTTAATAAAATAAAATAGCCAATCACCACATTTTACAAAGTTTTTATGTTTTGATTAATAATAATATCAACAAATCAAGACCATCATTTGTGCTAATAGTAACTTTCAAATATTAAAAATTTATTAATTTAAGTTTTTTTTTTTTTTTTTGGGGGGAGGGGGGTTTGGTTGGGGGACGGTAGCATGACTATAATTTTTAAGCGTATCTTTCTAAGAATAGCTTGCAAAATGTCGTATGTATCAAATTGGCTAATTTTGCAAATCAAGAAAGTTATATTAGCTAGTCATCCAATGTGTTGTAACTTCTATTTATTTCGGTGGACAAATGTCAATTTATGGATTATTAACTATAAGTAGCCTTTGTAGGGTTGGTTGAGTGGTTAGGTTTTAGATGTGCTTCTTAGAACTTATCGTTTCAACTTCTCATAAAAATCATTGCTTTTGTGGGTATAGGACATCTCATATAGGTCGTTAGGAGAATAGTTTAGACTAAAACTTCGACGGAAATAAGGCTTAAAATACCCTAATAGTTAAGAAAAAAAAAAATGTAAGTATGAAAATTTAACACCCATACTAGCATGGCTTTAAATTTAATTTTACGCATAACATGGCTTTTCACATCTTGTGAGGACACAATCCGACAATCCCGTTGGTCCATGGTACTCCATAGAGGCCTCTTCCTTGATAAAAGCAAGAGCTACTGCAGAGAATGATTTTTTTATTTTCTTTTTCCTTTTCTCTTAAAAAATTTTTTGGAGTGTGAATCGGTTTACTTCGTGTCTTCTGGAGGGATGACCAAATGAAAATGTTTGTCCTTTTTGACGCCCCCCCCCCCCCTCCCCCCCTCTTTTCCTCTCTCTTGTTTCTCATTAATTCTTGCTGGTTCCTCGTCAAACACGGCAAAAAGTGATGGGCTCATATATTATTATTATTATTATTATTACTTTTTTCTAAATTAAGGATAGAAAAACAAATACACTCATATAGAGTCGAAACAAAAATCTCTACAAACCCTGCATTCCTATTAAGATAGGAAATGATATGATATTAAATTCAAAGACCATTGATGATGAACCTATATATTTGTTGGCCCAAAAACTATATGAACCCAATTGAAAATAATCGGGATATAGGATTTGAAGAAAAACATGAGAATGATGGTAATTTTTCTTTTTGACCCAGAAAAAGTTTATATTATTAATGAAGATGTAAGTAGCATATAAAAAGAATCCCCAAGGTCCCAATGGCAAAACAGAGGCAAAACATAAAATAAGACTTTGACATCTAACCCCAAAAAACAACAAACCCAAAGATTATACACATAGTAGTGAGCTAAAGATGAGTTGAGAATGGTGGTAATAAAAGTTTTGAAGACGAGTTGCAGCCAACAAAGGGTCTTAGTTATGAGGGATGCGATCATCGGTGACAATGATTATTTTTGGTGGCAGAAGAAATCATTGGAGTCTAAACTTGCTGGTAAGGTTCAGATCTGGAAGAGAGAAAGAACGGGAGAGCGAGAAGACAGAGAGCGAGAGAGACTGAGAGAGAGAGAGGGAAGTAGAGAAGCCAGATCTGGTGAGTTTCAGTTCTGGTTCGGAGGAGCTTGACACCAATGAACTTTATAACCAGTTGTCGTCGTCGGAGGTCAAACATCAATGGAAATCAGCCACCACCGGAGTTGTTATTTGGGTTGGGGTTTGAGAAGAGAGGGATGGTGATGGGGTGGTTTCAGAATAGAGGATGGAGAGGGGCAGGTGAAGAAATGGATAAATAAATAACTTAATAAGATGAGGGTATTTTGATCAGCTAAAAGCCAAATGGACTTAGTGAGTTGAAAAACTCAAAAAAGAGTTGGGTAACTGTTCGCTAAATAAGTTATATTTGGTGGACTGATGGCCAAATCCCCCATTATATAAAAAGGGTCCCCAAATCTTTAGTCTAGCTAATCTCCTAAAACGCAGATAACTAGATAAGGCCATCCTTATTCTGTATTAGCTACCGATTAATATAAATCTCTATTTGGTTAGCCTAAAGAGAGAGTGAAAAGTCAAATCCAAAATCTTTTGCATCTTGAAGTGTAAGTCTAAAAAACCACATTTGAGCTTAAATAAAATAAAATGGCCAACCACAACATTTTACAAAGTTTTTATGTTTTGATTAATAGTAATATCAACAAATCAAGACCATCATTTGTGCTAATAGTAACTTTCAAATATTAAAAATTAAAAATATTCAATGATAAAATTTTTATTAAAAAATAAAGATCTTTAATTTATGGATTTTAGTGTATACATACAAAAGAAAAAAAAGAAAATAAAATTAAAGGAGTGGGGTCTTATGCCCCCATAAACCCCCACCTAAATTCCTTTCTATCTACGATTTTTAAGTGATGACCATTTTTACGATTTTCATGTGTAAGCAACTGACCTTACTCATAGTTATCAAAAACAATAAAAATCAATAATAAAAAATTTAAAAATTTAAAATTTAAAAAAAAAAAAAAACAGAAGAAGAAGAAGAAGAAGAGGGGTTGATGGTAGCAATTAATCTGAAGAAGAAGAAGAGAGGTAAACAATTGGACCTCGTTTTGGTGATCACTTCCCAATGTATACCACAAAAAACACAATTGGTAGTCTTTTGTAATAAGTTGATAATCAATGTGTAAGAAATTAGTAGTTAAAACCTTTTCTTGATATTAGATCGGAAGATGGTCACAAAAATGTACTTTAGTAAGCAAGTTTGTGAAGTTGGGGGTGGCCATGGCCCCCCCCCGCCGTGCGGCGCAGGGGGCCTGGCTGTAGTTCCGCCTCTGTATGAGTAGGTGTTTTGTGTCTTGGGAGTCTATATGCCCCTCGCACACAATAATTGTGGATAAATGTATCCTAATGAAGTTATAAACTTTTGTCTTTACGCAAAAATAATTAAAATAAATAAATGAGGAATCAAAGGTATCTACATCAATCCCTAGGTGCGTTCACACTCTATTCTCTAGGTGCATAAGTGCGTTCACTTGACTTGTTTTTGGAAACTCCATGCACCGAAACTTTGCAACTGAGTACTTACTGATCGATGTTTTGGTTTCCTCATTCTCTACTTGTTTCTAATAAATTGTTCTTTCTATTGTCCGAGCAATGCACAATTTCGATGCACTTAAAATTTATTCTTTGGTTCGTTGTTGAGAAATTATGGCCAAAAAAAAAAAAAAAAAAAAAAAGTGAAAATTTGGAGCCCTTGCAGTAAGATGGGAAAGGTTGAAGTTACTGTCGTAAAATTAAGCCTTAAAGTAGGGATCAGACCGGATTCAAATTTGGATGAGAATAGGTCTAAGAGCATTTTCAAGGGTACTATAGTTAATAAAATGATATTTTTTAAAAAATAGTTAACTAGCAATCCAAGTGAGTACTCTAAAGGTTTTAATTATTTTTGAATATTTCAAAAAGTTTAATCATTTGGTAAATAGGTAAAGAGAGAATGAGGCATAAAGAGAGGACAAGTGTCACTTGTTTAAACTAAAACTCGCTAGCTAAATGTAACCAACCAATATAATGATGACTAAGATAGTTAGCCATATAGCTAACCATTTGGAAAAAGAAAAAAATGATTTGGCTAGATAAAATAGTTAAGGTGATTGGATAGTTAACCCCGTTAGGGAAGCTCTAAGATACCGATAAGCCTTATACTACAATTTTTCGATTATGGATTGAATTAAGTATTATTTAAATGGGTAATGCTACCTTGCCTCATACTTTTGCGTTACATTTTGCCCTACTATTGTATTTGGGAGGGTAAGGTTATGAGACCTATTGATATGATTAAACATTTACCCTCCCAAAGACATTAATAGGGCAAAGCATAAGACAAAGTGTGGGATGAAGTAGCATTACCCTATTTAAATAATAAATGGTGCATCAAACTCATGTCTGACGTAAATTTAGACTAGATCTATTTAATAATCCGACCTAATGGACTAGGAGTCTTGGACCAATTAATAAAAAAAATTTAATCACATAGTCCCCAAAAAAAAAAAACAAAAAAAAAAAACCCTTTTTTTTAATATAAAATTATCAAAATCCCTAAACAAAACCTAGTAAAACTGAATTATAGTTAGGATAAACGTTAAATTGATTCCTTGTAAGAACTATCCTTCGATATGGCAAAAACTTTTATGTAACTGTGATATGATCAGGTGGTATCACAAGCCAATTAAATTGAAGCAAAATGGGAAAATAAGATCACAAGTATACTAACATTTTCACTTTGCTTGAATTTGATTGGCTTGTAATATTACCTGACCATATTACATTTACATAGAAGTTCTACTGCTTGGATACATATAACCTGTACTCATATGCCTATGACTCAATGAGATAATAATTTAATACAACGGTAGGTCCTCTATTTTTGGAGTATGTGTGGAACCACCTGTCATCAAGTCCCATTAAAGGCAATTATTGAATCACTAATCACGGTAGTTAGACTCTTTGTTCCCTAATTACAAATAGATAATGGCCCCCATGGAAGGCTTTAAGCCTCAATTTCTTATTAATGTGGGCCGAGCCTCCAGTTGGGGCTATCCAAAACATAGCCAAAGACCGGCCCATTGGGAGTTGTACTTTGGGACCATCTTTAAAGGCTTTATCTTAAAGATTGTAGGAAAGCAGGGCTACAGTCCCTAAAGACCCTAAGACCTGGTGCATCTTAGCTAGCTAAAACCTGCTTAAACTCTACTTACATGTTTGTCACCAGCAGCCGCATAATGGTGCAATAAAATTCCTTCTTTCAAGGTTGGTACACTTTGCAAAGAAAATTAAAAGCAGAATTTTTTGTCATTTTCTTCTCTGCAATTTCTAAATTTGATAGCCTTTCCCTTGATCAATAACCCAAAATATAAAAATAAAAATAAAAATAAAATTAAAAACTAAAAAACAACCAAGGACTCATACATAAATTATAGTTATATGTCAAACACGTACTACCTTGATCCCTCAACATGCAGACTTGCAGTGAAGCAGGTATCCAAATTTGTGTTGTTATTGTTGTTGTCGTTGTCGTTGTCGGTTGTTTTTGTTTTTGTGTTTTGTAAATTTTCATCCGTCGCTAGATATGATACCATGCTTTGGCCAGTTTATATTTTTTCGTGCACGTACGTGTTTGCATACTTCTTACAAGCATGCATGATATATATCTATATATGCACGTGCATGTGCATTATACTGAAAATGATCTAAATTTAGAGACATGGAATTCATAGAAAGTGAAAGGGAAGCTTATCAATGGAGGGCCGGAAGCATACCTGGCCTGGCCTGGCCTCTCTTCTCTCAGAGAGTGAGTGCAAAGCTCTTTCTACTTACTTGCTCTTAATTTTGATCACAATACCAAATCCAACCTACATTTGCGCTTTTATGTACTCCCCTTCTTCATTTTCTTGTCCCACCCAAGTGACCAAACCCATAAAGATTTACATATGAGAGAGAGAGAGCGAGAGCCATCTCTTCATTCTTTTGTGGTCGCAAGGTGAACAGAACCAAAAATTTTTACTGAAAAAAAAAAAATACAAAACATAAAACAAATTAATTTACATATGGATAAAAAGCAAATCAAACAAAATGAGATGCCATGGTATGTTGGTTGAGAATTCGTCCGTCTTGCATGTCGTTATAGCAGGGTGCTATGAAGGTGGAATTCCATGACCGAAAAGTCTTGTAAAATTTTGCAGGATATTGTCCTACTTTTTGCTACAAATTTAAGTGCCTTCAGTACGTAGGTAGCACTAGAATTTCATTTTTTTCTTTTTTTTTTCAAAATTTTGCAAATGTGGGCCGCGTAGGATTTCCAACACCTTATGTCCAGTGGTCCAGGCCACACGACCTAAGTAGTGATATATGATAAGTGATAACAGGCTACTAAACATAAATTAATAATGGGAAAAAGTCTCAAAAATTACTGTAACAAGAGGAATGTAATTAATAAATATAGAATGATAAGGGTGTCGTAATCAATGATCGAACCATTTTGTTTTATTACCTATTAATTTTTGTTGTTTTATTAATTAATTAATTAATTAATTTTGAATTTTTCTGTTTTGAGAGAGAAACAAAATGCAATTTGACTTAGTCGTATGCTCTCTCTTTATGTATAGAAACTGTAACGCCCCAAAATTTATATACATTAAACACGTACAATTTTTATGAACTCCGTACAAATAAACCTTTTAAAAAATAAATTCTTTTTGAAAATACAGAGTATTACGCAGTCCGCAGGGTAGCGATAGTTAACCCAAAAATCATCATCAATATATATTGGCCAACCTAAATAAATAAAATTATATCAGCTTTAAATAAAAATAAATATACGCGATAACTTATCCAAATCTCAACCCTAATTCTACTACGTGCCTCCAATAATATATAAAATATATTGGGGTGAGCGAACAACAACCCAGTAGGAAATCCAATTCCTATACAATAAATAATGTTTCAAAAATCACATGCAAGCATTTATATATTCAAAATAATATATAAATCAAATAATACGATTTCCAAATCATTAACCTCAAATATAATCCATATGTCAATGAAAACAACCATCATAAACCTTAAATATATCACCATCAATAATTATCACTTTGCATAAATCAAATCTTAATATATGTTTCAAAATAATCATCATTCACTGTACAAGAATTAAATCCTCTACCTCAAAAAATGAGTGAATAAAATGAATAACCACCACTGTAGACACATAAATTTGCTCAAAATATAAAATTCATACTCGCATGCGTGATTAGAACTCCCTTGATCCGGCAACTAGACCGTCGGCCCTCTTCCTCTCTTGCTTCCTCCCTCTCCCATCTCGTTACTCTCTTTCTCTCCTCCCTTCTCTATTTATTTCCTTCCTTCTTCTCTCTCCTCCTTCATTTCTTCTTTTCTTTCTTCCATCCATACGTCCTATCTCTTGCCATCTTCTTTCATCTTTTTTTTTTTTTTCCCAATTCACACGCCACTTTCTTCCTTTCATTCATTTCTTTCCTTCTTTTCTTCTTCCTTCTCTTCTCTTTCTCACGCCACTTTTTCTTCTTCTCACCTAATCCATTGATTTTATTTAACTTTTCTATTCTTTCCTTCTTTCTTTTCTTTCTTTCTCTCTGTTCTCCTGATCTTCTTTTTTTCTTTCCACACGGAAACTAATCTTCTTTCTTTCTTTTCTTTTCCTTTTTTTTTTCCTCTATTCTATTTCTTTCTTCTTTTGTCTTTTTTCTTTCTCTCTGTTCTCCTGATCTTCATTTCTTCTTTCCACACGGAAAACTAATTTTCTTTCTTTCTTTTCTTTTCTTTTTTTTTTTTTTTTCCTCCATTCTATTTCTTTCTTCTTTTGTCTTTTTCCTTCCTCATATATATACATATATATATATATATATATCTCATAATTTAAGCATCTTTTCCATCTAAAGCAATTTATTGCAATATCTCCCAACATCCAACTAATTTAAAAAATATTTAAAATTATCTCCCTGTGTACAATTCCATTGAATATACACGTAAAATAAATTAATAAATATTCAGGATATTACAAAAACAAAATGGATCATTATCAGGGTGTTATGAAGAAGAAAAAAAAAAAATTAATGAAAGTGGAGGGCCCTCCACAACGATGATTATAAGATAATTAAGCGCATGCAGTGGAGTGGTTGAGCCTTAATTTCTTGGATTAAACTGCATGCAAGAGTGATCGGATCGTTATAATTAATCAATTTAACCCCTTATTAAATCGATTGGATATTAGTACGTGCATGAAATTTGGTGATGCAATCCGAGCTTGAAATCCTTGAATTTTAGGCATTTGAATTGAAATCAATGGAAAATTTCATTTCAAAGATACAACTATAAGCAGACGTACATTTATTTCACGGACTAGCTAGTTGTTAATCCATGCATTGCATGGGAAATAATTTTTATATTATGGTGTTTTATTTAAATTACTATAAAAACCAAACGCATGTTGAAGAAGACTTTGCCTATTTGAATTTGTTTAAATTACTATAATATGAAAATTTAACACCCATACTAACATGGTTTAAATTTAATTTTAGGCATAACATGGCGTTTCACATCTTGTTAGGACTCAATCCGATCGACAATCCTGATGGTCCATACTCCATAGAGACCTCTTCCTTGATAAAAGCAAGAGCTACTTCAGAGTGAATGATTTTTTATTTTGTTTTTGTTTTTCCTTTTCTCTTAAAAAATTTTAGAGTGTGAATCGGTTTACTTTTAGTCTTCGAGTCTTCTGAGGGAGGACCAAATGAAAATGTTGGTCCTACTGACCATATACCGTGTGGAATAATAGACCTAGACTTAAACATTCCTCGTCAAACACGGCAAAAAGTGATGGGCCATATATTATTATTATTTTTATCTTTTGCCAAATTAACGATTGGAGAACAAATACACCCATCTACAAACCCTACATTTTTATTGAGATGGGACAGGACATGCCATTAAACTCAAAGATCATTGACAATGAGCCCATATAATGTGAGTCTACACTCTACAATTTACACCACCAGATTAAAAATTTCCAGTTATGGTGCTTAAACCCTCACCTCTACATTCCACTAATCAAATCTGAGAGAGTACACAACCATTTACTCATTTAGAATTATATTAAGAATATAGCAGCATCAGGGGTGGACCTAAAATTTTTTATTTGGGGTCGCTGCCTATGTACTAACATACATACACAAGCATATATATGCATACATTGGATTTAAAATTAAAGGTAGAGAAATAAATTTGAGGATCTCACTTTATCAAATTTGAGGGTGCCACTTCATGAAATTAAATATATATATAAAGGTTATTTAAAAACTTTGGGGTTCCCATGGCCCCACAAGCCAATGAGTGGTTCCACCCCTGAGCAGCATCATGAAAGTGTTTTGCCATGTAAGTACTATGATAAGTGCATCAATATAATGTTTAATTATGAACGTAAAATAAGAAAAGGTAAGTGCATTTTTAATGTGATCTGTAAGCATGTTGTTGATCCATCAATATTGCTTTCTCCATGTTACCCACAAAACCACTACTTTAATTTTCATTTTCAGGCAACATGGATAAAACTAGGCACATAGTTATCTGTGTCATATTGGAATTTCAGCAAGTGGACCACCCCTTGGTTAGTCCTCCATCATGGGAGAGGATTCAGTGCTGAGCTTAAAGTTCAGCACGGTGCCGAACTCATCTCAGTCATCCATCTCGGTTTTGAACAGTTGAGATTGAAAGATGATAAAGTTACCAAAATGCCCTTATAAGAGTAACTTTTTCATTTTTCAATCTCAACCGTCCAAAATCGAGATGGATGATTGAAATTAGCTCGGCACCGTGCTAAACTTTCTAAGCTCAGCACTGAATCCAAGTCCCCCTCCATCATAGTGCTACAGTTTTTCTTTTAAAAACCATTTTTCATTGGTTTTTTCTTTTCTTTTTTTTTTTTAAAAAATTTTAAATATCCAAAGGGCCCTCATGTAACTTTAAATAATGTGCCACGTACCTCGGTGACCAACATAATTAATACTTAATGCACCCCAGGACACAACAAAAAGGCAGCCCCATGTTTCAAAGGCATGAGAAACCTTTTTACAACCTAGGTCCTTCGCAGATTCCACCATCCATATATAGATAACATAAATAAAAAAAGAAACTCCAAACACTTCACCAATCATCCTTTTATTTGTAATTTTTATAAAATAAAACAATAGCAGAACTCTTTATCCCACAAATCAGAGCAACCCAATGAACCCTCAAAATTAATTGGTACAAGATAGATCACTTTCTTTTAAAAGGGTTCCACGTGGCAGACAAGCCTTTGCAATATGTGACTCTCCTTTCCTATGACTGTCACGCACTAAAGATTTCATCAATGCTTGAATGTGTGGATGGAAACGGAATGGGTGAATTGATTATAAGACAATCTTAAGGATCGGATTTAATTATTAATCACATTTACAACCACTGATTTTAAATTTTTTGTGCTCAATTTGTTGAATATAGACCCAAATTTCGGACAAGTTATTCTAGCTAGGTTTAGAGTATCTTCAAGAGGGCTAATTATTTTTTCTCTACTATGAAAAACCTAACAAGAGTCTTATCTTATTTAGCCAAGAGAGCAAACAAGGCTAACTAAAATAGAGAACATACTCTTTATTTAAACCAAGATTCCAAAAGGATTAACTATTTTTTCCTCATAGGAGTAGTTGCCTTTTCTCTACTATACTTCACAGGGCAACTAACCTCTTGAAGATGCTTCTGCTCTTTATTTTAGTTAAAAAGCTAGAAGACCAATCAATCTCTTGGAAATGCCCTTAGATTGGATTCGGACAATACCTTGGTAATTTGGATTTGGACATTTTAACATCTCTAAACTCTTTTTTTGGTCTTTGACCCAGTGTATCCCCGAAGCTGACAACTAAGGGAGTAATCACTGTCGTGACGGGTGAGCAATGGTAAATCGCTGACCTAGAGATTTTTTTCCAAAGTGCTAGGACTTGAACTCGAGATCTTTTACCTCCACTCGAGACTGCCACATAAAAAAATTGGACAATCATATGAAAAAATTGTCACTCTGCTTCACTTTACAAATGCCATTATTGTCATGTTAGGCTGGTTTTGGCCAGCATGAGACTACATTCCATATATATAGTTGCCTTGGATTGCGGAATTAAGATATCTAGTTTTTCAAGAACATGCCAAGAGCTCCACTTTTGATTATTTTGGGTTATTGACAAATTTTCCTATGCTTCAATTTCTTTGACACTCATATATAGCAAAAAAAACGAGACCACTAATGCAACATTAATATCAAAACCCTCCAAGGGTGTAATCTCTCTCTCTCTCTCTCTCTCTCCATTTTATCGATCATATTTTTCCTTCTTTCTTCCACATAGGAAATAACAGCTAAGATTAAGAACTTATTATGCAGCTGCTATTATATGCTTGGGTTTGATGCTTCTTATCGTATGAACTATCAAGGACTAGTAAACACTCAGCTTGGTGATGGAATTTAGGCTCGATAAGGCTCCAAACGACACGAAAACTCGATCTCAAGCTCACGCGAATCACTAATGGCAATCCATGGCCCGACTCAAGCATGTCCTCCATGTCCCTCCCTGCAGCATACATGGGCCTATTCCTCGTTCCCACATATAATTGGAACAATGTTGAGCCATAGCTCTCAGCATATAGTTCTGGTCCCTACAAGGTCAGGATTGAAGAGATGAAAATATCAAATGAAATTGTAGAGGAATAACAAAATTTTAATGTCATATATAAATCAGATATATAAAATAAAAAATGGGATTTTTTTTTTTTTCTCCCTAACCCTCTATTTGGTTTGTAGATTTTACCATGGAATAAAAAAGAGAAGGGAAAAAAAATACGGAGTAAAGAAAATGAAAGGAAAAGATGATATCATACCAAACCAGAATTATTTCGATTATTGTTTTTCTACCAATTTTCCTTTGCAATCAAATAAGAAAAAGTACAATTCTTCATTTTTTTTTTTTCCTTGATTAAATCCATGAACCAAATAGAGCCTAAATTTCTGGTCAATGATAAGAACTGAACCCCAGCTTCAACCTGACCTACCACCCATGCCATTCTGCACTACTGTATATACCAAAATGGATTTGGCCGCAAATGGAAATTTGGCATTGTAACCCTATTATTTTAGAAGCATAGTCGAATTAGGCTTTCTAATTGGCTTTAAATCGTAGCCAGATAGAATTAATGCAGAATTAAGGCTCAGTTTGGATCTTAGAAAGATGGAAGGAAAGGAAAGGAAAATAAAATACTTGAAATTGCTTATGATGAATGGTTTTCTTTCCTAAGCAATTTTGACCAATTTTCCGAGATCCAAACAGAGGCTAAGTGATTTTGACAATAATTAGGGTAACCTTACGCGTGAAAGTGCGAAGGGGAGACGGCCAAAGGACATTTCCATGAGTGGAGGGTGAATGTGAAGACCAAAGGTCTTAGACTTGTTGTCTATCAATAGTTCCATGGAACAATTGCATGTGAGAATCTTAGTTGGAATGCCAGAGGCATCCACTCCCTCCCCTAGTCCGAACTGGCGTATTCCTGCCATCTGCAACAAAATTAATAAACTTCTCATTAATCAACAACAAAATAGAATGTCATACTTCTAATTTATTTCAAGTTGATTATTGTTTTTTTGCCGGGACAAACTTTTAGGCACATGAAAGTGTTTTTTTCCCTTCTTCAGAGCTTTTCTGATTTCACAATATTTTATGTTCAGTTGTTGCCATCAATGACCAACTTGTCACCAATGACAGCCCTTTTAAGTGAAGTGGGCATCAGCTTCCTCTATCTTATGCGGCGCACGAGCAATGATGAAGAAGAAGTTGGAGATTTCATCCCATTGTAGTAAGGATATGGTTTCACAATAGTTGGCAACAAATGCCCAAAAAGTTTCACTGCTGAAGATCACAAACCAAAAAAAAAAAAAAAAAAAGGAAAAATGGAAAGGGACATTTCTTAATGATTGGGCAACCAACATATTCATAACTTGAAAGACCAACAGCACTAGTTGTGGTCATAGTCTTTCATTGGTACTAGTAGTGGTACTCGGTCTCAGTTATAGGACTTGGCCTCTGGGCTAGTTCTCTTCTAAATGGAGCAAACTTCAAGCCTAATCTTGGCCCATTTGTTTCTTCTCTCTATTCCCATTCTGCCTAAAGTTTTGGCTTCATCATTCCTATCATGGGCTACGCAGTATGTAGGGTCAAATTTAAGCCCGAAGTTAAGTCTGGTCCTGGCTTTTGTCCCTTGCTTAAAATGGGTCCACTGTCGACCTATAACTAAACTGGCCATTACTTTGGGCCCTTTATTACAAGTCATATCTTTTGTTTTTAAGGTTTTATGCAAAATATAAAAGGTTTTTATGAAAACCGGTCATAAAGTCCACTAGAAAATATCATTTTGAATAACTTTGTAGAAGAAAGTTTTTCCAAAATCTATCGTTTAAATATACTTTTTAACCATTTATAGCCTTTATTTTATTTTTTGCCAAAAAGTCTGCCTAAACAATAAATTTTGGAAAAACTTTCTTCTACAAAGTTGTTCAAAATGATGTTTTCTAGTGGACATCATGGCCGATTTTCATAAAAACATTTTATATTTTACATAAAACCTTAGAAACCTAAAAGATGGGGGTGGGCTTATAGGAATGGGGGGTTGTAATAGCCGTTCCCTTAACGGTGGGATTCCAGCTGGGCCTAATCCCGTCAGGGTTCAAGCCCATACTAATCACCACGTAGTCACGTAGGCAAGTATTGGAGTCTATTGTTCAAACTTGAAATCTCCTATTCATGAGTTACAATTCTTTGTCATCTATGCTATCCCTAAGGATAAAATTCATGGGTTCAAACTCTCTTGACGATATAAAGTATAAACCAACTTTAGGTAGCTAGCTAGCTGAAACAAAGTTGTGTACTTTTTTTGAGCTTGGGCTGAATTTGGATTGACCTTTTCTCAGCCCAATTTGCATGCAAATTTTTTTTTTTCTTTTTAGCTGGAGGCCATTTTGCAACCTTGATATCTTCCCCCATTTATATATATATATATATATATATATATATATATATTTTTTTTTTTGTGTCAGGGATGGGGGTGAGTGCGATGGAACTTAACAGAACCCATACCACATACCCCACACAACCCTTCCTTTTTATATCAAGATTATTGGTTGAACTTCTAATTTTCTATAAGATCAGAGTGAGAAATATCACTTAAATTATAAGGCCAATAGTATTTTGTATCAAGTTATTGAAAAATCCTACAAGCTTCTTCATCAGTACTGCGTAATTTTTATGAAACTAGACAGATTGCTAGTGTTTCTGATGTGAGAATTACAAGTAATGGGGGGGACAAACTATGATTATTTAAATTTGTAAATTGAGAAAAATAGTGATGAGAGAAAAAAAATATGGATATTTAAATTTGTAATGAAGAGAGAAGAAAAAAAAAAGTGACGAGAGAGAGAGAGAGAGAGAGAGAGAGAGTGATTGGTACCTTAATAGACAGCTTGGGTGGTGGGGGCTTAGTAACAATGAAGAAAACAAGCAATGCAAGTCCCAAACTCAGCATAAGCCTCCAACTTATCTGTAAACAAATCCACCCACAAGAAGAAGAAGTACGAAACGAAAAGTATTTCCACCACCCATGCCCACCTTTCCTCCCATAGAACACATCATCCTTCTCATCATCATCATCAAAATCATCCTCATATTTTTCTTCTTCAACCACATCGGTACCAACAATGATCCTGCACTTCTCGCCATTCTCAGCATCGTTCTCGTGACTCTGAAGATCGTAAACGATCTTCTTCTCCTGCAAAAAGGAGTTGTTGGATCCGCGAGAGGAGGAGTAATGAGAGAGAGTGAAGCGTGAGGCTTCACGGGCGCTTGTGCTGGTGATTGTTGGGTTGGTGATGATGAAGTTATCGGATCGAAGAGGGGAATGGTATGTGGATTCGTTGTGACGGCAATCGGCGGCGCTGTTTGCATGAGAGAGGGTTGATGGGCTTTGGACGTAGTAGAGGTCACAAGGGTATGAATGAAATAGAGCTTCATGATCTTCTACTCCGTCCATTCTGTGGCTTATCGGCTAGACAGGAGAGAGAGAGAGAGAGAGAGAGAGAAGAGAGAGATGATTTTTCTGACATGGGGAAAGGGGTCTTTGGAGGGCTTTTAAGCTGGAAAAAGAGACGTTGCTTTTTATGAGGAAGGAGGTTGGCTTGGCTCTGACTGCGACTTGAGCTACATCGAGCCAAGCTGTTACAAGTTGCTCTAGCTATGTCCCTTTTTTCTAGTTAAAATGCGAAAATTAGGGGCAGACAACCTTTTAGCATTAATCCCATGTCAAAGGGCGGTTTAAGGTTTTAAAAGGTAAGGTTTAGGGGTGGATTGGGTAGTCCTATAGTCTCTTTTTAAGAAACAGGTATTGGGTTCAATTCTCTTCACTTCCCTTAAGTTCTATTTGGTTCATGGATTTTATCAAGAAAATAAAATAAGATATGAGGAATTTTACTTTTCTCATTTGGTTGCAAAAGAAAATTAGTAGAAGAATAATAAGTGAAATAATTTTGGTTTGGTATGATATTATCTTTTCCCTGTATTTTTTTTTCTCTTTCCTTTTTTTTCTATGGTAAAATCTATGAACCAAATAAAGTGTTAAGGTCATTTCATAGAGTTTGTCTTATAATTGTTTAGTGCATATAAGGCGACGGAGTATGTGTATCCATGTATCCATGAAGATTAATTAAGTGCAAAGCATTTGAAACCTTATGATATAATTAAAAAAAATAAATAAAAATGAATAAAAAGGAAAAAAGGACTCAAACTTTTTTGCTTCAACATATCCAAAATAAAAAAAAGAAAAAGCCTCAAGGACCAAAAGGGATGGGAATACTGACACATAGTAAAATAAATAAATAAAGAAGCAATAGAAGAAAAACAGAGAAAAAGAAGGCAGTAGTTTGCATGTCACTAGCCCACCACAATTAGTTAGGTCAAAAATTTAAATGACCTGTGAAAAACAAAATTTAAAATACAAAAAATAAAACAAAGCAAAACAAATATGGCTGCTACTTCTACATTAGGAAGAAAATAGTGTTACATATTTTTTGGTCTAGAAATGAGTGTTATTTGTCACCATTTGTTTCTAAGCAGTTACATAGCATTTACGCACGCCACAGTATCTTATTTTCCTTAATATTAATTTATTTTATATTTTTAATATTGCTAGCTTCCTCAAAACAACAAATAAATCAAGCCCACACTAAAAATGAAATAAAAGAAATAGTATTTTTTTTTTTTTGCCAAGCAACGAGGTGTTCGAACTGTCAGAGTCTGACTAATCCTCACTCTCCACATGGAGCCACCGTCCCATGAGATCGTTTAACGTCCAGGTTAATAGTCCTGACTGATGGCTAGCCTAATAGAGATTGACTGGTTTCGAACTCAGGATGTCTGAGTTTATAGTTCACCCCTTTGCCGCTCCCCACACTGGGGCCACCGCCCCATGAAGTCGTTTAACATGCTAGGCTAATAGCCCTGACTGGTGGTTAGTAAAAAAAGATTGATTGGTTTCGAACTCGGGATGTTTGAGTTTACAATTCACCCCTTGTTGTCAAGTCAACTCTAATTAGATAAAAAAATAATATAAAAAATAAAAAATAAAAAACAGTTAAAAAGTGAAAAAAGAAATGAAAGCTGTTGTACATTCTCACCCCACACTTTTATTATCCTTTTTAACCACACAAAAGGTGACTGATGTTGCATGTGAATGACACTATTCACCCAAAAGAATGATACGAACAATTGACGTGTCCTATTAAAAATGAAAATTTGTGCTACGCGTTGACAAACTTTGCATTGACATACTATTACAGGGGAATTATAGATCTAAAATTCTCCATATTAATGTCACTCGTCAAAAGATTAATGAAAAATCAAAGTCAAGACCCAAGAGGACTAACTCAGATGATTGAAGAATGATTTGTAAATTCAGATATTTTAGATTCTATTTTTTACTGTGCTCATTTGAGGAGTATTCTAAAAATTTATTGTTAAATGCATCAGGCCGATGTGAGAGAATGTGTCCTTAAGATCGTCTAAAAATAAATTAATTAAAGTACATGCAAGTTGATCCAGATAATCTAATTGTCAAATAAAAAATTAAAAAAAAAATCAAAGTCAAGATAAAAAATAATTTCGTACTATGAAGGAATTGAGGTCACGTGACTGAGCATATACCATAATACCATAATGAAACCAGGGCAGGTCCGCAGGTGTAAGCAATGTGACAGTCTTTTATGTGCAAATTGGACCACCATACCTTCGGTGAAGGCAATCAATTGGTCATGGGTGTAATGGGAACGTGGGACTTGTTACTTAATTATGAAACCCCTGCGTCAGTGTGTGTCAGAGAGAGAGAGAGAGAGAGAGAGAAAGTGCACGTACTATTGAATCTATTTGTTGATTTGTAATAAAGATCCACTATTAACAATAGACAACTGAGCATTCACCACAGGCCCTTGCCCTTATGACCTAATGCTACAGTATCTGGGTGGAGTGTGCATAGCCTAGGATTCGAGTCACTTCCATGGAACCCAAAAAAAAAAGAAAAAAAAAAAAAAAGAAAAGGGAGGATGGGGGAGGGTTGGGTGAGCAATTAACAATCCCTATGTGGAGACAAGGTGGCAATGGCAGTATGTGGAATTCTCAGAGAGAGAGAGAGAGAGAGAGAGAGAGAGAGAGAGAGAGAGAGAGAGAGAGAGAGAGAGAGAGAGAGAGAGAGATTCTGAATTAAAAGTTCATTTCTCTCCTCTCTTAATTTCTCAAGTCTAAACTAATTTACTTTATTTATATATTTACCATTGCCCTCTTAATTTAATATATGGTATATGCTATTTTTATCTAATTAAAGAGGTTTTTTTTTTTTTTTTTTTTTTTTTTTTGACAATCAATATATAAAAACTACCTTCATCCCTAAACCCCTTTAATATCATGAAATGGTTATCAATGACCGATATCGATCACTTACTTAATAAGTGACTAGACTATCATGTTATTGGCATCTAACTAAAAAATTAGAAGTTCAAAACAATTCAGATCATCAATGACACCAATTGGTCTGGTGTCGTGTCATCCCACGAGAGCAAGTTGGAATTTGTTTATTGCTTAGCAAATGGATAAATAAATAACAAAAGCAAAAAGCGAAAACAAATGAGGCACATATACTTAGAACTTTTCTTTTATTTTGTTTTTTTCTTTTATTTATTATTTTTTTTGGGGGGTGGGGGGGGGGGGGGGGGGGGGGGGGGCGTTCATGCTCTAAAATTTGTATTACTGATATAGTAGGTTCTGGACTTATGAGACAAATTTTAAACTAAACTTGAAAGGAAAAAAAAAAAAAAATGAGGGGGCAAAGGACAGCCTAATTGGTATTGGGTGGGGTGGGGGTTGTCTTGGATTTGAATCCTCAATTACAAATTTTCCCTTCAATCGATATGGACTTAGCATACAATCAGACACATAAACCAACTCACTCTCCCTTAAATTATGGCATACGAATGAAAGTCAATTAAAAAGTTAAAATGACCATTTATCGATTACGATGTTACAAAAATAGAAAATAAAAATCATTGTGGAGCCAAACTCATAAGCCCACTTCGGCTCGAGTCAAGACCATGATAGGAAAATATGGTCCGACAATTACGGGAAAGCCTCTTCCCTAGTCCCTAGATATTAGTTTGCTTTACACCGAATTGTCTCTTTCTTTCTCATCTGAGGAATCATAGCAAACTAAGCACGCTTTACCCCTCCCATTCCCTCTTTAATTTCACTCTAATTTTATAGTGCCCACACAACTTATTACTCTGTTGGTCCACAAATATTATATGCCATGGAACACTCATGCCTCCATATTATATAGTCTAATTATTAATTTATTATAGCTTTTTAAATTAAAAATCTCCTCAATAGTGTGACACACATCATTTTTCGGACTATGAAGGTCTTTGCAATCGATCAACATGATGAATTGAACCAATCACATGCTTATATTTTGATTTCAGCTTCCGTGATGTGTTTATCTGAAATCACGACGACTGTAGTATGATATTATCGGTCGTGCTGGAATGTTTTTATACTTTTTATGTGGCGCTAGGATGATTCATGTGGAAGAAACTTAAATGCAAATTCATACACTAGATTATGAAAAAAGATAAATAGTGAGTCATTGTTCGATCCTATATTGATCATTACTTTTCTTCTCCAAAACTGAAAAAGAAAAGGATAAGGGAAAAAAAAAAGGGAGAAACCTGATGATATATCTTCAAATAAATATATGAGAGAGATAGAGAGAGGGGTAGGGGGAGAGATGCAAATTGTTTTTGGGAATTTTGCTTGCTTTTGAAGAGATGATGGATTGACAAGCAAGGTTGGCCATATGTGGGCATGATTGAAGGTAATAGTGAGAACATTGAGAAATAATCAAATGGGAGTAGCTTTCACTTTTATACCAAGACATTATGAATGGGCGCTTCTCATCATCATCATTATCATCATTAAATACAGCCCTTTTCTACCCCAATACTAAATCTTGCGGTTTACTACATTATGACCCTCAGCTAAGACCTAGGCACCACCACCAGACACGTCACACATCCAAAATAGTGCAACCCTTCTTACCGTTAAGGGACTGCTAGAATATATTAAATCAACATGCCTGAGTTTACTTCTTTTTTTTTTTCAATCAAGATCCATCGGTGGTGCAAAAACGATTTGAACAAAAGTATTCAAATCAAATCTGGCCACCTGCTGTAGGGTCGCACCCATTCGTGGAAGCACATGGGTTCAGCTAGGGTCTGTTGAACATGGTGGACAAGGGTTTGCGGCCGGCCTAAGAGATGGTAATCACTAGATTGACCTTTCCATGATGGATTTTTTTGAAAAACTTTTGGGTCTGAACTCTCATTTGGGTTCCCTCCATCTACAGTCTCCCATTCGTGATGAACTTTGAATTGTCAAATGGGATTTGCAGCACATATGTCGTCTTCTACTAGAGTTAATGGCAGGATAGAGGTTCAAAGTCAGGCAATATCAATGCGGTCGGAGCTACGGCTGCCGTGAAAGTGAAATGTTGCTTAATTGTGATGAACTTTGAATTGTCTTAATTTTCAGAAGGGAATGAATTGTTTTCATGCATATATGAGCCAAAAAAACAAAAAATGGCTGTCATTTTTACATGTGTGAGACTGTGAACCTATTAAGGCATGTAATTTTTGCCAAGAATTAAGCCTTTAGATGCATGTAAATATAGCCCATTTGATGCTCATTTGCACATTGCCCATTTAAAGTTATCCATTTACGAAGCCATATTGGGATTGATTTTTTTTTTTTTGTGGACAATATCGATAGAATTTACCCATACTCTTAACCCCCTAATATCTACGAATAAGTAATCAATGTTTTTCTATTAGGTTGAACCCAAGATCGTTACTTGACAACTGATAAGAATGTCACGAATTAGCTATATGCCGTTTGACATATTGGCATTGATTTTATGCAAGTGTTATAAAGAACTAATATTGTATTATGTACGACGTACCATTTCTACTATGATATTGAATTTGGGAACAAAATTTGGGACGAATAGCATTTTTCTCATTCTAATGGGCCTTTTCCTTGTAAGCCACATGCTAACATTCTATAGGGGAAATCCAAATTTTTTTCAAATTTTTGTATTGATTTTTTTTATAAAAAATAAAATAAAATAAAATAGTATAAATTGGAATTGACATGAGTCCACCACAAGGATAAATTAGTGGAAGGCATTACCCTACAGGGAAGACAAACACATAAATTAAATCCATTTCCAGTAATTAAATCAACACCTAAAAATGATCCTTAAATGTTTGGTACATTACATTGGTCGGATAGGATAAACATACCATTTTCATGTACTTGGTACTATTTTCAATTAAGGGATATATTATCCGTATGATAGTTATATCTTCAATATGCGGGATATAATAAACCTGCCAAGAGCGATGGTATATTTTTATCCTAAGATACTATATTTAATAGAAACAAGGTGATAGAAAAATGTTCAAGAGACCATCTTTCCCATTTCTAACAAAGCAATCAAAGATTTTTTCTTCATCTAATAATTCTATCCCGTCCAACCTTTTAATACAGCATACCAAACATAGCCTAAGACTGTTCTAAAACCTGACAATACATAAACTAAATGAATCACTAGTGTCTTAATTCAGTCAATGCAAGAAGGCCCAACAAACAAACAGAAATTCTACACCCCATGAGATCCTCAATTCTCTAGTAATACACCTTTCAAGCCTTGATTGTCACATTGCACAAGCACAAATGACACCGGAAAATGGAGAAAGAGGAGGAAACACAAGAGAAAACTCAGAAAGTAACCCAAATTCGCCACCCAAAGGAATCCATCAAAGGGATAAGAACAATAGAACAAGAAGAACTCCTCCTTCTTAGAAAGCCAAAGGCTGAATTCTCATTCAAATTCTCTAAAACTTCCTTTCAAATATAAGACTAAAAGCTTTAAATAACCTTAGCATGGAACAACCCTCCAACAATGAGTATAGTCTCAAGGCAAATTAACACAATTTCCAAGCAAGAATGGGCAACATAGCGAAGCAAACTTTGAATGAGAATTAAATAACACCTCAACAAAATTAAAGAGAATCTTATGGACTTAAAATATGACTTAAAGGACTACCAATCTCGAAATTATAGCAAGTAAAATAAATAAATTAAGCTGGAATAGAACCCAAAGTAAAAGACACTAGAATTCTACAGTCTTAGAAAATAGCCACTGTTCGTCTTTAAATCTGAATGTTCTCGGGATGCTCCAACTAACGAGCCTTATATGCTTTCGAAGCCCTTCGAGTCTAGTTTCAAACCCAACAAACGGTTCACGATTTCAAATCCTAAGGACAAAGTTATGACCGTTTTACTGAGACTTGTCCAAGCTAACTGTTCTGCTTTAACACTGCGAATTTTACTACAATTGGCTCCTTGGGCCTTTTCTTTGGGCTGATCCTTTGGGGAATGTAAAGAGAGGACTAGGCAATGAGATGGAAATGACTTGGCACCCCCAAGGCTTTCCTGTGTTATTCTCTCTCGGTTGAAAAAAAAACTCGTCCTCAAGTTGCGAGTATGCTAATTGAACCTTTACAATGCATGCCATGCTTTTTCTCCATTGGCATCTTCTTTAGTATTTGATGATGGAGACCTCCAACTTTTTTTGCGAGGACAACTCTCCTTGGCTTATCTCTTCCTGCCTTTGGAAACAATTTGATGGCCTTGTCATTTACTTTAAACTCATAAGTATTTTCTTGACCTTTTTTAACTACATCTCTATCAAACTCCCATAGGCATCCAAGTAACACTTGACATGTGTCCATTGGAATGACTTGACACCATTCTTCATCAATATAGTTATTCCCAATTAAGAATTCAAGGAGTCATCTATGAGTAACAAGAATTTTGTTTCCTTCATTCACCCATGCGACCGTACAAGGCTTGTCACGTTCTTTAGTTTCCAAGTTCAAGGAAGAAACTAGCTATTGAGAAACAAATTTTCAGAACTTCTAGAATCCATAATAAAATGACATTCAATTCCTTTTACCTTTCCCGAAGTCTGAAAAATTTTATTGCGTTGTTCAAGAACTAATTCTTCTATCTAATCCCATTTTAAGCTCTTCCTTTTATTTCCCATGAATATCTTTTCCAAATTGTATGCATCTTGAAATTTATTGATCCTTGGGATATCGATATTGCTATGTGAACTCACATTCATACTTTTAATATTAAGACTTCTTTCAAGCCCTATTACCTTACCATCTTGATCATACTCATCATAGATAGGCGGTTTACTCTAATCAACCAAGTTATTAACATGCGCTGTATTTAAGTTTCGATGTTTTACTAGAGCTTTTCTTTGATCTCCATAAATGATATCTTCTTCACCTTCCATTTCCTCATTGATGGGTGATTCTTTTTTTGACTCCTTTTCTAATACCTTTTCAATTAGAGATATAATCTTGCAGTTGGGGCAATCGGAGGCTATGTGGCCAAACCTTTGACACTTGAAACAACGTTTGTCGGAATTAAAAATGCTAGGATGGCTTGTATTACCAACACTATCATGTTTAGGCAGTGGCTTTGAACTAGTTGCCTCGGTTATTAGAGGAGGTTGAGAAATGGAAGCACTCCCCTGGTTAGAACGAAAGCTACTCCCATGTAACTCCTTGAGTTGTCGCTCCACCTTGATTGCTAGCTTGAAAACATCATTATAAGTACAATAGGGCTATAGTTGGATAACATTGCAAATTTCTGGCCTAAGTCCACCAAAGTAATGAGCAATAGTTTGTTCCTTCGATTCATCCAAGTTACAATGCATTAAGAGGTGGTCAAAGTCTGCTGTATACTCCTCCACGGACAGCTCCTTTTGTTTGAAATTATGAAACTTGGGAAAAGAATCTTGTCGGTAATGCTTCGATAAATACTTATTCTAGAGTGCTTTCCTCATCTTGGCCCATGTCACAATCTTACCCTTTCCATCATGAACTCGCTGCTTCTTAAGATGTTCCCACTAAAGAGAGGCATGCTTCTTCAACTTGATAGCAACTAGCTTCACTTTACGATGATCTAACACATCTTTGTAATCAAAAACCCTCTCCACGGTATTAATCCAATCTAGGAATTCATCTACTTGCATTTTTCCTTCAAACTCCGAAATGTCAACTTTGAAGTCATAACCTTGCTGAAAAACTTGGTTCCTTCGAGGTCGATGATGAGGAGAAGCCTCATCATTTGAAGTCCGGTTGTGCTCTCGGTGAAAGGGGTTACTCCTCCTCCTCATCATTTGGAAGGTGAAGAAGATATTACTTATGGAGATCAAGGAGAGCTCTAGTAATTCATCGAAACTTAAATGCAGCCCATGTTGATAACTTTGTTGATTGGAGTAAACCGCCTATCTATGATGAGTATGATAAAGATAGTAAGTTAAAAGGGCTTAAAAGAAGTCTTAATATTAAAAGTATAAATGTGAGTTCACATAGCAATATTGATACCCAAGGATCAATACATTTCAAGTTGCATGCACTCTAGAAAAGATATTTAAGGGAAATAAAAGGAAGAGCTTAGAATGGGATTGGATAAAAGAATCAGTTCTTGAACAACGCAATAAACTTTTTGAGACTTCGGGAAAGGTAAAAGGAATTGAATGTCATTTTATTATGGATTCTGGAAGTTCTGAAAATTTTGTTTCTCAACAGCTAGTTTCTCCCTTGAACTTGGAAACTAAAGAACATGACAAGTCTTGTACAGTCGCATGGGTGAATGAAGGAAACGAAATTCTTGTTACTCATAGATGTCTCCTTAAATTCTCAATTGGGGATAACTACATTGATGAAGTATGGTATCAAGTCATTCCAATGGACACATGTCAAGTGTTACTTAGACACCCATGGGAGTTTGATAGAGATGTTGTTAAGAAAGGTTGAGAAAATACTTATGAATTCAAAGTAAATGACAAGACCATCAGATTGTTTCCAAAGGCAAGAAGAGACAAGCAAAAGAAATTTGTACTCGCAAAAAAAGTTGGAGGTCTTCATCATCAAATACCAAAGAAGATGCCAATGGAGAAAAAGCATAGCATGCATTGTAAAGGTTTGATTAGCATACTCGGAACTCCAGGACGAGTTTTTTTCAACCAGGGGAGAATAACACGGGAAAGCCTTGAGGGTGCCAAGTCATTGCCATCTCATTGCTTCGTCATCTCTTTACATTCCCCAAAGGATCAGCCCAAAGAAAATGCCCAAAGAGCCAATTCTAGTAAAATTCGCAGTGCTGAAGCAGAACAGTCAGCTTGGATGGGTCTTAGTAAAACGGTCATAACTTTGTCCTCGGGACTTGAAATTGTGAACCGCTTATTGGGTCTGAAACTAGACTCGAAGGGCTTTGAAAACATATAAGGCTCGTTAGCTGGAACATCCCGAGCACATTCAAATTTAAAGACAAACAGATGCTATTTTCTTGGACTGTAGAATTCTAGTGTCTTTTACTTTGGGTTCTGTTCTAACTTAATTTATTTATTTTGCTTGCTAGAATTTCGAGATTAGTAGTCTTTTAAGTCATATTTTAAGTCCTTAAGAGTCTCTTTAATTTTTTTAAGGTGTTATTTAATTTTCATTCAAAGTTTGCTTCGCTATGTTGCCTATTCTTGCTTGGAAATTGTGTTTGCCTCGAGACTATACCCATTGTTGGAGGGTTGTTCCATGCTAAGGTTATTTAAAGCTTTTAGTTTTGTATTTGAAAAGAAGTTTTAGAGAATTTGAATGAGAATTCAGCCTTTGGTTTTCTAAGAAGAAGGAGTTCTTCTTCTTCTATTATTTTTATCCCTTTGGTGGATTCCTTTAGGTGGCGAGCTTGGGTTACTTTTTGAGTTTTCTCTTGTGTTTCCTCCTCTTTGTCCATTTTCTGACATCAAATTGGTATCAGAGCTTTGGTTTTGATGGCTGGTCGTCGTCGTCGCGGCCCAAATGTCGAAGAACCATCAGCCTGTGAACGTAACTTACGTGATGTCGAGATAGATGATTTGAGGAGACAAGTTAAACAACTCCTAGTAGTGTTTACAGCGCTATGAGCCTCTAGAACGTGATGATTCTCATCATGATTTAGAGAGTGAAATATCAAATGATGAGGAAGGGTATAACCCCTTTCACTGGGAGCACAATTGGGCTTCAAGTGATGAGGCTTCTCCCTATCATCAACTTCGAAGGAACCAAATGTTTTAGCAAGGTTATGACATCAAAGTTGACATTTTGGAGTTTGAAGGAAAAATGCAAGTGGATGAATCTCTAGATTGGCTTACTACCGTAGAAAGGGTTTTTTATTACAAAGATGTGCCAGATCATCGTAAAGTGAAACTTGTTGCCATTAAATTTAAAAAGCTTGCCTCTCTTTGGTGGGAACATCTTAAGAAGCAACAAGTTCATAATGGAAAGGGTAAGATTGTGACATAGGCTAAGATGAGGAAAGCATTAAAGAATAAGTATTTGCCAGAGCATTACCGACAAGATTCTTTTCTTAAGTTTCATAATTTCAAACAAAAAGAACTGTCCGTGGAGGAGTATACAGCAAAATTTGACTACCTCTTGATGCGTTGTGACTTGGATGAACCAGAGGAACAAACTATTGCTCATTACCTTAGTGAACTTAAGCCAGAAATTTGCAATGTTGTCTAACTACAGCCCTATTGGACTTATAATGATGTTTTTAAGCTAGCAATCAAGGTTGAGCGACAACTCAAAGAGTCACATGGGGGTAGCTTTTGTTCTAACCAGGGGAATTTTTCCACTTCCAAGCCTCTTCCTACAACTAAGGCAACTAGTTCGAAGCCACCACCCAAGTGTGAGTGTGGGTAATACAAGTCGTTCTAGCACTTCCAATTCCAACAAACGTTGTTTCAAGTGTCGAGGGTTTAGCCACATAGCCTCTGATTGTCCCAACCACAAAATTGTCTCTCTAGTTGAAAAAGAATTAGAAAAGGAATTTGAAAAAGAATCACCCATTAATGAAGAAATGGAAGGTGAAGAAGATATCACTTATGGAAATCAAGGAAAAGCTCTCGTAATTCATCGAAGCTTAAATGTAGCTCATATTGATAACTTTATTAATTGGAGTAAACCGCTTACCATTTTACTGAGACCTGTCCAAGTTGGCTGTTCTGCTTTAGCACTGCGAATTTTACTAGAATTGGTTCTTTGGGCTAATCCTTTGCGAAATGTAAAGAGATGACTAGGCAATGAGATGGCAATGACTTGGCACCCCCAAAGCTTTCCCGTGTCAACAAACTAAACGGCTTTGTCTCAGAAGTCTGCCATTCGGAGCCTAGGGTTACATCTGGATCATACAACAGTGTGCGATAGCTAAGTTCCACTTCTAGCGAGAATAGTACAAGCTTTCCATCTAGTATCCCAAATCGAAACCCACTACTTGAGCTCCCAGTCAATGGAACTAGTACCATCATCCATGAATTATCCTATGGGTTGAATATGGCTAGTTTCCATTGATTCTTCCACTCCATACAAAAGAGCATTCTCCCTAACACAGCATGAGCTATGACCATGACACAACCATTCTTCATCTTGCACTAGGTGTGCCCCTCATGGTTGTACACATCAACAAACCCTTGAGTTTCCAATTGTGAAGCTTGACCTTCAACCCATGACATAAAGTTTTCCATCGAATCCACAGGCAAAACAGCCCCACCTTAGGCGACAAATACTCTATTAGTGTCTGCTTGTCAATATCATGGTTATACATAAAGATTCACCACCTACTCCATAGCCCCCTACTGCATAAACCATGTCATTAACTTTAGCACAAGCAAAGTCATAAATAGTGACTAGTGAGCCACATTCATGTTTGCTAACTTGCTCCAACTGCAATCACAAAGGATAAGTTACAAACTAGCAATAAAAGCTTATGGAAAGTAGGTTCTTAAAGGGTGGATTTTTTTCCTTTTTCTTCCAAGCAATGAAGTGCGACATACATATATCAAATTACAGTGCTCTACAGTTTCCATGGTAATGTCATTCTAAACTAAATTGGCAATTGCTAGGCAAAGCCCAATGGCCATATCAACATCTAGTGTTTTATCCTGTTTTGCTCCAAGCAATAAGTGTGACATTATATATAACCACAATAGTTTGTAGTTTCTGTGGCAACATCCTTATAGAAGAAAGTGGCTGCTGCAAGGGAAGCCCTATAACCATATCAGTATCTAGTCTTTAGAAGCATGGCAATGCTGGTATATGAACATGAGTAATAACCATTAGGCATCTTCTCATGTAGGGTTTAAAAGAAAGAATGATTAAAAGGTTGTTAAACCGGTTTATATCTTATACTAAATGCAAGAGGACCCTAGGTTTCCATATCCACAACTTATACTAAATGGAGAGTCCATTGAAGCAATAATAAATTGTATGTGCAACTTAGTTCAATGAAACCCTGGCCAATGCTAAACTCAAATCACTTTGGTTTTGGTCGCATAATGTATAGACCACCATTCGTTGCTAAAAAACCAAATTTCCTGGAGCCATGGTTCTTGGATAACCACTCCAACCCCACCCAAAAAAAAAAAAAAAAAGAGGAAAAAAAAAAAGAAAGAAAGAAAGAAAGAAAGAAAGAAGAGAGAAATAACCCAAATTCACCCATGGAGGAATCAACCAAACAAATGCAGTCTGAGGCAGCTAATTTTCGCCTTTTTTTGAAGTTCTACAACTGATGTCAATGACTATTAATCATCTAACAATCAGATTTCAACCCATTTACTTGTTGAAAATATTGCAACTGATCAGCTGATTGGATCATCCAACTTTTTGGTCTTTATTCAGTGAAATCACCTAGTCGAAACTGATATATCTAAAAGGTACCGATCAAAAAGCTTTCAAGCAATGTGCATATAGACTCTACTATAGAAATCAAACTTTCCAACTAGCAAAGAGTTTGAGAGAATCCACTAGCCATGAACCAACAGATCATCAACCACAAGAGAGAGAGAGAAGAGAGAGAGAGAGAGAGAGAGAGAGAGAGAGATTCATTCCATCCTAAATGATTTGACAGTGACATTTGGAAAATTAACAAAAGCTATAACAAGGAGCAAATTCAATTCAATTCAATCCATCCTCAACTCCATTGGCAAAATTTAACTCTTAAGTTTTTCAATAAAATCCACCACAGAAAGTTCAATATAGTGATGACTATCTCCAAGGCCAGTCATGGACTCTTATCCACTATATTATGTAAACCCCAGGTGCAAGACCAAGCTTGAACTCACTTCCACCAATGGGTTCATCACTATGTCCAAGTCCAGACCCTACAAAATAAGGTTGAACAGTGGACCAAACCTCCCAAGCTTGCCAATATTTGAAGGCTCTACCACAATGCTTACACACATACATGCATTTTGAGAGGAAGAGAGATAGGTTAATAAAAGGCCGAGAGATCGAGGCCAGTAATCCGGTTTTTAAAGCAACGATTATGCGCAGAATAATATTTATATTAGAATAACAGTGATCCAATCCTATTGAAGGCAACCTTTTCGTTTTTAATTTTGTGATAAGTAACATGCCCCCTTTCTTTGATTTCCATAGAATCTGAGAGAGGTTACCACAACAGAATTAAAAACGAAAAGGTTGCCTTCAATAGGATTGGATCACTGTTATTCAAATATAGAAATTATTATACACATAATCTTTCATTTGAAGATTCTAGAGAAAAAAATGCTGGTAATAGACAAAAAAATTTCTCTTCAAAATTATTTTTTTCATTTTATTTAGTTGACAGTGAGTGAATTAAAAAACACAATTCCAAACAAATAAATTCGTATCTCTTCTTTTTCATAATACTCTTGGAAAATTAGCCCCTTTTGTGGTTTAGAATACCAAAAGCCACAGGTTTTTTTTTTCCTTTTTGTTCATAAGTAAACTAACAACTATTTGGTTTTGCTAGTCTTAGATTTTGGGATTCTAAAAAAGTGGGTCTATGATGATGGAATCTCATCTCTCATCCCTCTTATTGTGCATACACGAGGGGCCAAGCTCTTGGATTATGAATGAAAAACACCCAAAAAATTCAACTGAAAACAAATAGTGAAACCCTTGATTGGAAACACTAAATCTGAAACCAAAATAATATATTTGAAGGTTTGAAGAAGATGAGTACGAAGAGATATTTCAGGGAGAGAAGAGTGTTACCTGTTGATATAGATGAGCGATGACGGCAGGAGATGTTCGTGAGGAGAGAAGAGCAAAGAGAGTATGGCGAGAGAGAATGGCGGTATAAGAGTGCGTCGTCCGCACATTTAGATAAAACTAGTTGGTGCACACGTGCGTTGCACGTAGCTAATTTTCTCCTAATTTTGATTAAAAAAAATCTAGAAATTTAATTAAAAATTTTAATATAGAATTATAATTTAGTTTTTGGAATCATATTTGGACTCGATTATCCTAGCCCATTTGATTTTCATGGACACTTTCATTATTTGGTAAGAGTATCATAGCTATAAAAGGGTTTTGAGATTTTTTTTTTAATAAATGCATTTTTGTTGGGTTGTTAACACGAAAAAATTCCTATAATTGCAATAAGATGAACATCAATATTTCAAACCTATGTGTTAGAAAAATCTCCAAAAACTACCACTGCCAGACTGTGTAGATGGTACAACTACCCATAAAATTTCTTCACAATATTAAGATAAACAATCTGAATTACCTTTTCTAATCCAACTGGTAACCACAATCACCCAAGGGTTTTTTAAAAATACAAGAACTGATACAACATAATTCAAAAAAATTCTGAGCTCATGGATGCTCCCAATCATTCTGCAAAACTACAAAAATTGTACTTGAGCTCATAAACATTGTAACACCATTATTAGAGATTTACAACCAATCAATGTTGGTAAATTGCTTCCATGTCAAACACAGTACAATACTCATACTACCAGATAACAAGTGAAGTGTTATAAATTGATACTGCTTAGCAGAAATGATAGCACAAAAACTCTTCAGCCTTTGCGTGCAATGCTGAAGTTACTATAACAGAAATAGTTGCTGCTTCTATTTAGTTCTTGTTTACTCCATATGCAACAAAACCAAACTATGTCCAAGTAATATCATTTTCCAAGCGCAAACTACAATGTTAGGAATCCAAGGAAAGCTCCAAGTTTGAAACAAAGTAGAATAAGCACCAAAATTTTAAAAAATTTCATGGACAACATGTTTATATGAGTGACTTCATAAGTTAACATTATTTGAATTTTATTTCTTCCTTTTAAATTAGGCTAAGACTCTTAAACAAAATTTATTTTTCTTTGATTTTTATTTCAAAATAAAGCTTGACTTGATTTACACAAAAGCCTTGATAAAGTAAAATTTCAAAGGAAGTATTTCAACATTAAGCTCATTCAAGCATTTTGTCAAACATTGTCTTTGCTAAATTGCCCATAGCTTGAATAATATCTTCATCATCTAACTTCACTATACATTATAATGCACATCATACAACAAATAAGAATTAAAATACGTATTCTAAAACTCAGTTTTAATCATAATGTATGGGCAGTGGAAAAGAGTCAAAGGATAATGGGGTATTATCTAAAATGCAAATTTTTTTGTCTTGCTTCGTCTCCCTGATTTGACCTTCTGATCATTGTTAAGTGTGCAATTCCATATTTAATAGGTGTAAACCAATAAGGAAAAAAATAAATCTACAAAAAATGAAAAAAACATCCAAATAAAAATAGGAATTGGGATATATTAACCAAAGAAACTTACATATCCATGTGGCTATATGTACGAAATTCGAGTTGTTTGAGCCACGGAACCTATACAATTCAAAGCCACCGAATGCTGTAATTAGTCGATGTAAAACTATGGAAGACAATAAAAAAAGCTAGGGTTTCACGTTGGATTTGAATTAACTTGTAAGATAGAGAACCTTCTTCTGGTGACCTTGATATTCTCTGCTTTGGAGATTCTTGAACGACATTGATTATGCCATCTCTGCAACCTAAAAAAAATAAAAAGCGGGACAGATTATGTCTATTCTATAGACTTCTTTTGGAGATTATGCCTGATTGAAAAGAAAAAAGGATGAAAGGAACAACAAATATCAATATATTGAGAACAGAAGAAAGGACATCTTGTAATTGTTTATACTCCATATTATGGAGTATAAAGGGGAAGACGAAAGGAAGAATGAGTAGAGCAATGGTTCGGAGAAACATAATGAACGTTTGGAGAAAGCATTAGGTTTTTTAGAATATATTAAAGTATGTGTTTTAGAATTATAGTTTCCATACTCCTATATATTTCTATTTATTATATAGGAATTATAGTTTCCGCTTCTTTTGAATTCCTATTTGTGTTTTATATATTAAGGTATGTGTTTTAGAATTATAGTTTTCATATTGCTATATTTCTTATATATGCAGAAGGGTGGGTAGTTGTGTATTTAAAAATTGAAATAAGGATATATTAGTCAATCAAAAGTTTTTCTTACATTCATCTTTTTATAGGTAGTATAGATAAAATAATAATAAAAATAAAAATAATACTAATACTAAAAGCGTGCGTTACTAACACCGCTTTTAAACTTTTTTTCTATATATATATATATATATATTTTCGTTTTCAATATTTTTTTCCTTTTTAACCCATATTTCCCATCATCCAGCTCAAGTGAACTATAGGTTGGATTTAAAATCGGCTTCTTTTTTAACCCATATTTCCCATCAATTTTAAAAAATCAATTTTGCTAAAATTTATATTTGAATGGTGAAAGGTCACCTAATTTGGTAACATTTTGCGCAATCAATCTAGTACGTGATGTTGCAAATTAGATAATCAAGACTCAAAGATTTTGGCTAACCTATTTGTATAGTTGACATATTGAGTGGGATTAAACAGATGATGGATCCTAATCATTTGCAGTCGATTCCATATAAACACATTTTAAAGAGAAGTCTTCGTAACTTTCTTTTTCTAACCTTCTCGTTTATATTGGGTGAAACTCGTACTCATGTGGAATTCACATGGATCCCATCCCATACAAGAAAGTATGTGTAAAAAAAAGTTGGAGAAGAATAGCATTTCCCATTACGAATCTGGTTCGATCAATATAATACAACAAATTTGACAGTGGGTAACAATATGTATTACATTGGAAATTTGGAATAAAAGTTTTGTAAACCATTTAGAAAATTGTGAATTAAATTGTTTCATTGTGTTTTTCATATATATAATTTTGTGATCATGTCCATCTTTATGAATAGAGACATTCAAAAGGATGGCGATCATAATCACAAATTATAGTAAAAATTTAAGACGCATGTATTTCATGAATCTCTAAAAAATGATCTCATTACACCAATTATGGTGATGATTTAAACTATTTCAAGTGGTCTCATTCAAGAAGATAGTTTTGTGCTATCAATACTATATAAATTACAACTAAATCTATTCGGATAGCAAAACAATCCGTCGATAGCATTGAGAAGTCACACATCTAGAGGTGTAAACGAGCTGGGTCGATCCGAGTAATAGGTTGCTTAAGCTCGGCTCGTTAAATTACTGAGCTCAAAAGTAAAACTTGAGTTCTGGTTCATTTAGCTTATAACCGAGCTCAAACGAGCCCTTTAATTGAGTGGAACCTGAGTAGTACTTTAAATAAGCTTTAAAATGATACTCAAGATCAACTTGTTTATCTCACAAGCGAGCTTGAACGAGCTTTATATCAAGCCGATCTCGAGTCAAGCTCGAGTAACTTGACTTGTTTTACAGCCCTACCTACACCCTAGATCATTCAAATATTCACAAGTAAATTATTGTAGATTGAGCCTATCAGTGATTAAGGAGTATTAGAAAAGTTATACATCTCACATTGTTCAAATATTATAATTCAATATGACTTCATATACTTTTTTAGACTTTCCACATAGTAACTAAGTTTTTCGGGTTGGATTCTCTTCACAAAGAGCCATGGATAACAATCTAGCAAGATCTTGATTGCCTTTTTTTTTTTTGAAGTTATGAACCAATAAGATGGAGGAAGGACCATTCAATTCTTTTTATTTTTTATTTTTTATTTTATTTTTCTTTTTGTCGGTGTTATTACATGACCATTCAATTGGTATTACCCTACTTTACTCTCTTAAGAGATAAAGACCAAGACTACAAATGGGTTGAATTACCGAATTGCCAATAACTGTCCTAATTTGAATGGGCTGTGCTTAGTTCTGAATGAGCAAAGTATGGCCCAAGCTCAGCCCAAACTTAACTTTGGGCTTGAAAATCTGGCCTTTCAGCCCAATTGATAGTTCTTTCAAGTTTCAACACTGGTGGAATTGTATGCAAGTGCAGTCCTATAGAAGCGAATTAATGGACTAATGGAGTCCTCTACCTCACTCAGTTTACAATCAGCATGGTTGAAATTTTTTTTAGCTATTCTATTCTTGGATGAAAAATTTAGCCATTTAATTTCAAACTGAATTGTTTAAAAGGTGATGGGATTTTGACAAAAAAATGCGTGTGAAAAACCAGACGTTTCAATGTTTCATCAAAGAGAAGCTCAATATCATTTACGCGAGTTGATATTTTGAGAATTGAATGCAGATAGTAGGGCAACAATACGATGGTGGTCGGTGGGACACTAATTGTTTTAGTTAGGCTAATCGATGTGGCTTAATCATATGGAGGGGACGCAAAAGGAAACATAATGAAGGAGATGACACAAGAGTATATGGATCAGTTGAATAGTAAAAAGCCCAAACAAAATTTGGTGGGAATAATACCAAAAAATGCACTACCATGGGAAGTCTCCACAAATGGAATTGCGTGAAAGTTGGTGGTCGAATGCGAAATGTTGAGACAATCAACAACCATTTCTTCACTCCTAACCTATGCCCTTTTCTAGGAAACTCCTTCATTTAGGCCCCAAATTTGTGTTTTTTTTGCCTTTTTTGGAATGTTTCCAAATTGCTATATAACTTTGGTTTTCGAAGTCACGATTGATCTTGTCACTTCCGTCTTATTTCTTAGATTAAATATTAGTAGTCTCTAGGCTAACTCAATTTTGCCATTTTTGGTAATTTTTTCTTTAATTTATGTCCTTTTTGTTACTTCAAGGACTTAATTAGTTACTGTTTCCCGTTAGAACTATGCCTAGTTCCTTATAAATAGACTTGTTATCAGACTTACTTCAAAAAATTTGCCATTGAATTCAGAATTGATGAGTCTTTGATCTCTTTATTTTTCTAGCTACGGTTCATTGTGTTTACTAGACTTAGATGCCACTATTTTCTCTTAATTTCGCAAGGAAGATTAACAAAACTTCCTGGAAGGTTTCAATTGGTTATAGCCAAATTCGTCATACCCATAAACGCTCGTTGAATCACAGAGAATCTCGTTCAAAAGAAGCCAAGTTGAGACTCCCACAAAATCTGTTACAAGAAAAATGCATGTTGTTTTGTACCATAAATGTTGAGAGAAAGAAAAGGATTAAATGAATAATCCATAATATGAATGAAGATGATCATATTATCTTCAATTAGGGTTTCCATACATCATAACATGCTTCTTAATCAAATTCAATGTGTGAGAGAGAGAGAGAGAGAGAGAGAGAGAGAGAGAGAGCGAGAGAGAGAGAGGACTTTCTATTTCTTATTGAAGTGTTACATCCTACTTATCTCCCACTAATAACAACTTCCACCTCCACATTATTCCACTTTTGTACATTAGGAATGAAGAGTTCACCAACTAATTAATCTTTATTCCTCTCTTCTTATCTTTACCATTCACTATTCACAATTTCTCTTCTTAAGAAGCATGATTATTTCACCAACCCTGATTCCTGCAAAATGACCAAACTGCACTTCGCAAGGAATATAATACACATAGTACAAGAAATCGATCCCTGGCCACCCAACCCAACTCTCTATTTTATAACATCTCTTTCCAGCATCATGGAAGCATTACCCTATAGGCCTATAGCTTTCATGACCACAAGAGACTTAAGGCCGGCCTTGACAGAACAAGAAGAGATGTACCTTACCAAAAGCTTTAAGGGTTGGTTTTGTAGTGCATGACAAAAAGAAAAATCCTCCAAAATTTCCTATGGCATTGAGAGAGAGAGAGAGAGAGAGAGAGAGAGAGAGAGAAGGGGGGACCAAGGGTGGACAGATATTAAACTTGGAAATCAAGGCAAGGAAAGGAGGAAACATCTTCCATCAAACCCTCCAAATCCCATTCTCCCATTCTTAAGTTTTCTCCTTGCCAATGATTTCCAAACCCAAACATATCCTCTAGTTTGATGCTCTCTGCATTGTTCTTCATGAAGTGGTTGTTATTGGCTTTCACATCAGTGATGTAATCCTCAGTTGCACCAATATTCTCTTCATTAATATTTTTGCTCTCTAATGTAGGAGGAATACTAGAAAAGTCCCTTTCTAACCCCATTTTATCACCAGTCTCTACGATCCCATAATCCCCATAAAACCCATTTTCCACACCAACTTGTTCCAAGCAATTGGGCACATGAAACAAATTACCGGTTGCACCTAACTTTACGTCATAGTAATTGTCAAGCAGAGGGTAAGGGTCGAACTGGTTGCAGGTTGCCATCGCTTGCATGGTCGACGATGATGAGGACGACGAGTCCATGCACATGGTCATCATGATGTCATGTTCATGCATGGACATGATCCCTCCCATGATATCTCTAGGCTCTGATGAATCAGTGTCGTTTGGTGAGGATGTTGGAGGGTTATTTTTCAATCTCTTCTTGACAGTAGAATTCCAGAAGTTCTTTATTTCGTTGTCCGTCCGTCCCGGAAGACGTGCCGCAATCTGAGACCACCTGAATTATGTAGCATGTGAAATTTAAGAAATATGTTCAAAATAAAAATCAGCTTATGCTTATTTTATATTTTAAATGTATGCTTTTGCATGGATGATGGGTGCCTAAAGTCTACAGGCAAAATGGGAATGCAAAGCCCTAGTTTCAATCTAGGAACAATATAGATTACGTTGAAGCTAGGTTGCCAACAAATGGTGTTCTAATCTTATAAAATATTATATATCTTTTATAAAAGTACATTACTAACCAGGTTAATGAAATTTCATAAAATTTATTACTCTAAATTCAGATTTAGAATGATTTTGGCATTAAAGTGGTAAAATTCTGCATCATTTGACATCCAGGAAGTTCATAGTTAATTTTGGCTGCACCTCGTCTCCTAGTGATGTAACATGACTTGTGGACACACAACACGTAAGTGTTAGGGCACATGCGAACAACATGGGGTTTACATGTTAGATAGATGTTATATGTCTGTATATCTGTCATTACTTTTAAACAATAAGGACCGTCATGTCATGCTAGTTGTATTCTTCAAAGTTTGATGACCTCAAGAACTTTTAAGAGTTTTGATACATTAGTGGGTCTTTCTTCTTTAAATCATGGACTTCAACTCAGTCCTTGAGAGTTGAGATCATCCCCTCCTGATAATTCAATTACTTAATTGGCATTGTCAAAAATCCATTAAAATATAAGGGATTGTAATTATATCAAACAATAAATATAGACGCTTTAGGGTGTATATTAATTTGGGTTTTAGAAGGCTGCTTCAAGAAATAATTACTCGTAGTCAAACTCTAATCTTGTACCCACCCCCCCCCCCCCCCCCCCAAAAAAAAAAAAAAAAAACCTTCAATCCTAATGTTGAAGTTATTTTTTTTTATTAGAAAAAAATAGATACCACATGCTTTATGGGAATTTCCTAACACAATTGAGGAAAGTGTCCAGTTTAAATAAATAAAGAGGAAAGTATCCATTACTTAAAAATACACAACCTTATATATATTCACCCTAACTTTTTGTCCTCAACAATAAATCTTACATTCATGATACCTTATGTATCCCATTACAAATTCTTTAGACCATTAAAAAGTCATTCTTCCTTGAAGTTGCTTCGAAATGAAACACGCCGTTATGTTTTGGTCAATAAAGGAAGGTACCAAATCTATGAACTCAAAAGCTAGGCAGTTAAGAGAAGATGAACTGGAAACCAGTCTAGCTAGGTGTTTCCTCCACAGCATATATACAAATGTGTATAAACAATATTCAGCTTCAAGACCATTTATTTGTATGTGTGCGTGAGAGAGAGAGAGAGAGAGACCTGTTGCCAAGGATTGAATGCAGATGGACGATGAGTTCTTCTTCTTGAGGCGAGAATGCACCGCGCTTTAGGTCAGGTCTCAAGTAATTAATCCAGCGAAGACGACAGCTCTTGCCACACCTCTGCAAGCCGGCATTCCTAGCAATATCACTCCAACAACCTTGCCCATTTCTCAACATGTAGTTCATTAGCTTCTCATCTTCTTCTGGTGACCATAAACCCTTCCTAAGCTTGCTCTTGCTCACATTGTTTACCCTTTCTTTCCCTATTGGATCCATTGGCTTCCTCATTTCAAGTTTTCACTACAATCCGGTCGAGCCTTTCTCCTAACTTGTTCGATGGACATAAGAGAAAGATATATAGGTGAATGATATCAGAGAGAGAGAGAGAGAGAGAGAGAGGCTTCATAGAGTGGTATTGGTGATGATGATGGTGATGGTTGTGGGGTTTGCTTAGAATACGGACATGGCGAAAGAGAGGAGAGAGAGAGTGATATATTTTTTATTTTTTATTGTTTTATAGTCTTTTCATGCCGATATATATGTGCTGATATATATTAAAAACAGGATTGTACATTACAATTCATCCAAGCATAAGAAACAATCTCCAATGTAAATATAAGAAAATTAACACATATTATTAACTTGAATATATATATATATATCACAGTTCTCGATGACTTAACAATGGTATCACAGTGAGTCAAGATTTAGATAGTATTAGGTTTAAGGGTCAATTCCTTCTCAATATATATATATATAAGTAAATAGGAATAGGAAAATGGATGCATTTTTTACATATATTTGTTATGGGGGGGAGACAGTTGTGTTGTTGGTTGATGGGTAGAGTGGAAAACGGATTGGAGGGGGACCTCCATGGAAAGAGAGAGGAAGGAAAAGAAGAGGATCATATCAATGGTTGGTCTTCTTGTCTTTGACTCTATATTTTTTTTCCTTCCACTTTTTCCAGATGCATTTTTCTTCACTCACAAGGTAATCATCATACGTTTATGAGACTGGACCATGTTTGCTTCCACTTCACATTTTACTCTCTCTCTCTCTCTCTCTCTCCACCCGCACGTGTACATGAAGCATTAACACCCCCCAGATATATAGAAAGTGATCGATGTACAGAAGTACTAGCTTTTGGTGCACTTCCCCATGGCAAAGTGTTCCACGTGGCAATGTACTTGTCTATTTTTTCATAGTTTTCTGATTATATTTTTTTGCTATATATATGTATGATAATTGAGAATGTAATCCACCAGCCTAACAAGCTTCTGAAACAATATTTACAGGTTATTCTCAAAATTAATTAACTGTATAATGATAGTTTCTGTTGAAATTAATTAAAGATGCTTTTTCCTCTTAGAAATGATAATGACTCCACCTAATGATAGTTGTTGAAATTGTTAAAATGAATGAGTGCTAGAAGAAATTTTAAAAAATATAAATCAAATCCATTTTTGTCAAAAGCTGAAGGTAGCACTAATTGCAAATAAAATGTGAAAAATGGAAAAAGAAAAAATAATATTGAAATGGTTAGGCCATGTCCACTGAATTACTGTACTATAAGTAAGACATTATTTCCCTATAGGCCTATAATCTAGAAGAAAACACATTACAAGGTGTTGTTTGGCAAATCTAAAACCATACCACCTGAAAATAAGTCTGGCCAATTCTGATTTCACACTATTTGATAAGTCTCTTTTCTCTACTAATCAATTTAGTTTTCTTTTGAAAATAAAACATTAACATAGGTTTTTTCAAACCAACTGAGTTGATTTTTAAAAAGATAGATAACAATTATGGACTTAACCTAATCTAATCTAGTTTTTAAAGTTCTCAAACAAACCCCAAAACATAGATAAATAACAAACAAGATTTCTGGTCCAAAACCCAAACAACTAGGTCTAGGCATTGTTAAGCTTAGCTAATGATTATACAAGTTTTTCATTTTTATTTTTTCTTTTTATTTTTCATTTTGTATTTTTTTTTTCTATGCCAATCTAATACATTTTACAAAGGTATTTATTTTGAAAGTTAGTAGGTGAAACCCTAGACCTCCCCATTCATTAAAGGGGCGAGATACCACCATGTGGTGTAAAAATTCATTTTGAGATTGTACTCATGTGTTTTAAAAATTCTCTTTCTTATTGAAAAGTTGGTTTCTAGTTTTCTCTTTAGGTTACGCCTACCAAAAAAAGGCCCTTTTTCAACTCAACAAGGTCTTATTCTAACAAACTACAGCTTTTCTCTTAGATATTGATCTCAATATCTACAAATTACGGAGAAAACCTAAACGAGTCACATTTTTTTAAAAGAATTCCAAACAAGTAGAATAACTCGAATTATCAAAAAAATATTCATCACTTAAAATCAGTGAAAGAACCTACTCCTGATTAACGTTGCATCACGCAATGACCCTAATAGTGAATAAACTTTCAAGGCTCACATGGACCAAAGAATCGTAGCAACGACTGCTAAATTATACCCCACAGGCCACAGAATTGTTCCTCATCCCATGCTCTTATTATTATGTTATCTTTCTCGACAAATCCCTTTCCTCACCTAATATTCCTAAACGCTTTTAAGTTGCAATGGGATATATAGCCCATAAGTGTCATGGGAAACCCATCAGCAATTCCCAATCATCGAGTGAGCCAAATCAGTTTTACGTGAAAGTGTTCAATCAATACCCCAAAAATAAATAAATAAATAAATAATAAAAAAGAGAATTGTAGGGTCAATTTTAGAAATTCAAATTCTGATCCAACATGCTGATTGGGACTTGTAGCATTTTGCTTGGAACGACAGAGAAAACTCCCAAGCTACTCAAAAGCCCCTCTTTTATGTACATGCACAGCTGTCCTGCGCGCCAAATCTATATCTCATGCTTGTGACCCTGTGCTAAGCAACATGCTACTTGGTTAATAAGACAAGAAAAACCTAGCCAATATAGATGCTACACGGCTACACCTGGTTTTTAATTGTGAATACATATTTTTTGACAACAACCTGTCAAAATGAGGGATTTTCAAAGGGTACTTTCACAAATTATGAGCTCAATAAGTGAAGTACATGCAGGAAACCATGCTTATAAAAAGTAAGAGGTTTGCCGAGGGTTGTTCCGAACAAATGTGAATATGAAGTTGCTTTTATTTGCAAACAGATGGATTCCATCTTCTCAAAAGAAGGTGCATGGGCAGCCAAAACCAAACAAGAAAAAAAATTATAATTCTTCCTTCTTTCTTGATCAGGTTAACCTGAAAAGTGGGGGCTTGAAGGTGCAGCACCCTTTCAGAGATTGTCGAAGTTGATTGGGTCCCGCAGGAACCTTTCCATCTGCCGTGCCCTAGTCTTTATGGACATGTCAAACACCTTTTGCCCAAATTCGACCATGAGCCCACCAAGAATACTAGGATCAATCTGGCATATATATAAGAACGAGTCAGATTTGCTTCCATTCTAAAACAAGTTGCATATCAGAATTATTTATACAAACAATAAAAGTTTGTGGGTGATACACTACGTACCTTTTGTTCGAGTTTAACCTTCTTTCCATGTCCAATAATATCCTGCAGTGTCTCCTTCAGCTCTTTCTCCTCTTCTGGGGGAAGGGGCTGGGTAAAATGGGGGAAAAGAGGGCAATTAGGAAAGAATATTTTATGTAACACTCAATTACACTGCCAAATGGCTGGCAAAAAAGTTGTAAAAGATTATAAATAATAGAATTATACAACTTTCAAATAGGCCAGTTAAAGTAAAGATTCAAATCTGAATTACGCAGTATTCAATCAGAGAACAGCAATTTTGGAGAACTTTTGTCATCCAACATAAAAAATAAATGATATTTGCACAACCCTGACTGCTAAAAAATAGCTGGCTTCAACATTTTTTTATATCCATATGTGATATAAGAATCCAAAGTATCCCTAGCGTCCCTTTACCCGAACAGCTTCGAATATATCTTCCACAAACTGAATCCAATGAATTAAATGGTCACTTCTAAATGTCTAGCAACATTCTAATAATAAAATGGATTCTAATAATAAAATAGATTAAGAACAATTGAGCTAACAAAATGCCTTGTTTTATCTCAGTTTGCCGCATACCTAGATCTCACATATTGCGAACCAAACCAATACGGCAAAGCCAATACGTATGAATTAATATTCCATTAATGTTTCTGAGATTAGCAACAATAAGATTTGTCCAAGTCACTTCTTAATAATGCATTGCCGCAACCAGATTTGTATAGCATTAGGTGACAGAAGATGGACTAGATTGAGTACAAAAACCTACATAAAGTCAAAAACCATCACAACATCCTAGGCAATTAATTACAAAACTAGCCACAGAAACTATTTTAAAGTAAGATGATATATATAAATCCACCAGTAAACTCAAAGCGCTTTGGTGTGTGGCTTTAGTTCACAGCATAATTGAACAAACAAGCTACAACTGATATGCTGACTAAATAGTACGCACCTTCTTTTTCCCCAATTTTAGGTTTGTGTGTTATCATCTTTTTACATTCAAAAGGCGTGCATTATGCCTTTTTCATTGTTTTTCTTTTGGTTACTTTAGGAATCAGTATGAACAACTGAGAAGTTAAAACTATACTCCCTCCGTTCCACAAAGATAGAACCTCCTCCAAATGCCACATAATCTTCCAAGGGATAAGTGGTTCTTCACCACAGATTGGTAAAAAGATATGGTTTGCTTCTTTGTTTCTTTAACACTGAATGTAGTTTTATATTATTCTATATAGTTTTAGACTCTAGGAATCATCTTTACTTTCTTTTTAAGAAAGATTATTGATATGATCAACGATAAATGCATCCAACCAAAAAAAAATAGAGTAATAAATTCCTCCAAATGAAAAAAACTAAACTGAAATAAATCCATGCAAATGAAAAGAACTAAAATTATATTACTATTACCAACCAACAAGAAAATAGAGTAATAAATCTATTTTAGTAACAACAATCTACAAACATAATGTCACACACACACACACACAAAAGGCTTTGTTGACAAAAGAAAAGTGCCATATCACCAATATGCATTGGCAGCACTGCATCTCACTGAGATGGAACATAAAATCATCCAACCCCAGTACTGGGTGTCTCACGAGATTTCATCATTTTTTCACCTCCAAACACATATTCACGTTTAAAACCCATCGGCAGTAAAACCAACACACATTGGATCTGGTCAAACCATGCCATAGACAAGACAACAACCTAGCCTTCCAAGCAATTATATGAATTAAAACTTGAAGAATGATGCCCAGTTATATTAAATCATGAAGACACCACCAGTCCCAGAACTCATATCATACAGATGCCTGATATTCTATTGAGAATATCCTAAAGCAGAAAATAATTTTTTTTATTAAAAGTGAACGAAGGAAAGTTTTCTAATTTCTAGGAGCCAGAAACAAACTGGAAAGATTAAAAAATTTCCTGCTATAAATAACAATGCGGTTACAAATTTAAAATTTACATTCCAAGGAGTATAACTTACAATGACAGTTGTCACAATGGCTTTCACCTCTCCCTTGTGTGCCATGGTCAATTCCAAAAGTCTCTTTGCTATACTTTCCATGTATTTTAGCCTACCATTCTGAGCCAAAATAACTAAATACAGGAAAGAAAATAGTTAGAATACAAAATAAATAATTATCAGAAACTAAATAAGTGCAGAACTCCTTTAATAAATTTTAGCAAATGACACCCGAATGAATAATATCTAAAATAACATAAAAATAAAGCAGCAGCAAATAAACTAGAGAACCAATTACATGAAACATGCAAACATTGTTTACATAAATATAATAAATGCCTTCAGCAAAGAATTGGTGAATTTGGAAAAGCAACAATGATATATCTTTTTTTGATGAGGTAAATATGTATTAATGATCAAAAAGGGCTTAGCCCAAGCATTGTTTTAAAAAGCTCTTTTGAGACTCGCCTCAAGGCGAGCCTTGAGGCAAGGTTGTCCAAAAACGCGTTAAGGCTTAAAAAATTAAGCAAGGCTCTCATTAGGCATACACCTCACTAGCCAAGGCATAGTCAAATGTGTGCTTTTTACGCCTTAGCACATCAGGCATACAGCTCATGCGACCTTTCGTTAAAACTTTTGATTTAATTCTCTTTTTCTCTTTTTCCTTTTTTTTTTTTTTTTTTTTTTTTGCTATTTGACTGTATTAAATATGTTTCAACCTTGTTTAATTTATTTTTATGCATTTTACATCAACCCATGTATATTAGTAGAATTATGTTTAGAATTTTTTTGACATGTTTATGTAAAATTTTTGTATAACTTAATCCATTATGCAATGTGAACCTTTATCTTTAAATAACTATACTACTATGATTTTAAATGTCCCAAAAATGTTTATATACTTTTTTAATCTTTGTGGTATTTATTAATTTTCAAAATGCTATTACTTTTTGTTTTCTCCCTCTCTTTTTAAAATGAAAATTACTAATCGAAAGGCTTACGCCTTATGCCTTGAGGCTTACGCCTCACTTTGCAAGGAGTAAAATGCCTTGCCTAACGCTTTCGCCTTTAAAAACACTGCCAAAGTACATAAGCCACATACAAAGACTAACCACATGCCCCTCTAAAGCTTAAAGGAGTCAACAAAATTAACAAAAGAAATATTACAAGTATTAGTGTGACTAGAAAACCACAAAAATAAAGTCTTAATAAAAGAAGACTTAAGATCAATGGTAAACTTCTCAATCCCATCAAAAGTTCTAGCGTTTCTCTCCCTCCAAATGCACCACAAAATAGCATGCAGAGCCATATTCCAAATCACTTTTGCCTTTTTATTCCCCCCCTTGAACCACCAACCCGCCAAAGGGTTATAAGTAGATGAAGGAAGCACCCAATGAACACCAAACATGTTGAATAAAAGCATCCAAAGACTCCTAGCCACAAAGCAATGAATGAAAAGATGATCCACCGTTTCTGCGTCTTGTTTACAAAGAGCACATCTATTCGGCACATACCAACCTTTTTTAGCAAGATAATCCGAAGTCAAAACACTTATCACTACCCACCAACCAACAGAAAAAGGCAACTTTAGTAGAGATTGAGGAAACCCACGTAACTTTTGCCGAAGGAAATAAATTCCCTAAAAGTCTTACAATTGTAAAAAGATTTTACGGAGAATAACCCTTCAGAATCCTTACACCAAACCAAGGAATCATTCTCATCCACTAAATTCTTACTCTCATAAAGAACTTAGTAAAAAGCCATCACTCCCTCCAATTCCAATGCCGAGTGCCAACATCCCCTTTCAAACAATCCTTAATCAAAACTTCTTTGTTTGAAGCAATAGAGAATAAAAAGGGAAACTCCACCATAAGAGGCGAATTAGAGCACCACAAATCTTTCCAAAACTTCACTCCGCTACCATCAACCACTTTAAACCCAATCTCTTTTAACAAAATCACCATAAACCTCGCATAATCACCTTCTACAGACCCAAACCATGAGGACCATTAATATCATTAGACCACCAACCCTCTCTAGAAATACCATACTTCCATATAATAACATCCCGCCATAAACCTTGATCACCCCTTCCAAATCTCCAAAGCCATTTACCCATGAGAGCTTGATTGGTATGAACAATGGACCTTACCCCTAAACCTCCCATATTTGTTGGAAGGCGTACGGTATGCCAATCAACAATATGATACTTCCGCTCGCCTCCCACTCCATTTTATAAAAAATCCCTTTAAAGTTTTTCAATTTTATAAGCCATAGACTTAGGAATTTTATGAATGGTCATGAAATAAATAGAAATGCATGTTACAACACTTTGAATAAGTGTTAACTTACAACCTTTAGAAAAGATACCCTTTATCTACCCACCAAGTCTTCTTTCAATTTACTCAATGACAGGTTCCCAAACTTTAGTATCTTTGAAACGAGCCCCCAAAGGGAGACCAAAATAAGACATCGGCAATTTTCCAACTTTACAACTTAAGATAATAGCAAGGTTATCCACATTACCAACACTTCCCACTGGTATTAATTCGGTTTTCCCAAGGTTAACTTTGAGCCCCAACACCGCTTCAAAACAAAGAAGAATAACCCTGAAATGTAACATTTGATCTTCCTCCAAACCACAAAATAATAAAGCATCGTTGACAAAAAGTAAATGAGAAACATTGCACATCCCAAACCGACCATCTCCCACCAAGAAACCATCCAATAAGTTTGCATCTACGGCCTTCGAAATAAAATTACTCAAAACTTCCATAACCAAAATGAACAATAATGGAGAAAGAGGGTCCCTTGACGAACCCCTCGAGAGCTTTGGAAAAAACCATAGGGGGTCCCATTCACCAAAACCGAAAAAGATTGGGTAGATATGCACCAAGAAATCCACTTTCGCCATTTCACCCCAAAACCCATCCTTCCAAGTAAATAAATAAGAAAATGCCAATTGACGTGATCATACGCCTTCTCCAAATCAATCTTAGTCATAATTCTTAATTCCCACTTTTAAGTCTAGAGTCCACACATTCATTCACCACAAGAGCTACATCAACTATTTGTCTCCCATTAATAAAGGCGAATTGTGATGGTGAAATGAGTTTCCCAATAACTTTAGTAAGTCTCAAGGCCAACACCTTAAAAATAATTTTGTACACACTACCAAGGAAATAGGACGAAAATCACGCACATCCACCACTTCCCCCTTTTTTGGAATAAAAGCAATAAAAGTAGCATTGAGACTATTTTCAATCTTTGCTCTTTCAAAAAATTTCTCAAATACTTTCATTAAATCATCTTTAATAGTCCTTCAACATTTATGAAAAAAAGCAATAGATATACCATCCGGGACGGGGGCTTTATCACCACATAAAGCATTAAGAGCTTCCAAAACCTCCATTTCATCAAATTCTCTATTCAACCAATTCGCTTCCTCTTGATCAAGAGGAATTAAAGAGCATATCATCAGTGAGAGGTCGCCAATCCTCCTCCACATAGAAAAGGTTCTAAAAAAGGTCAACAATTTTTTTAGAAAAAATTTCCTCATCACACACGAGTCCTATTCTCCAATAATTTTCCAATGTAGTTACCCTTCTTATGAGCATTAGCTATTTTATGAAAAAATTTGGTGTTTTTATCACCTTCCTTAAGCCACAAAACTCTAGACTTTTGTCACCAACTAATCTCTTCCATTTGAGCTAATCTAGCAAAATCTTCTTTAGCCTCCATTCTACTAGCTTTCTCTACATCCAACAATTCCATCCTCCTTTCCTTCTCATCAAAAAAATGGATAATGTCCAACACCCTATATTTGGATTCTCTAATATTATCAAACACTTCCTTATTTCAAACTTTCAAATTTTCCTTCATAGCCTTTTAACTTTTTGGCAAACACAAAGCTAGGCGAAGCCAGAAAAAGAGTAAGAGCCCCACCAAGAATTCACAAGATCAACAATGCCATCCTCCTCTAGCCACATATTCTCAAAACGAAAGGGACCTCTAGCCATTCTCATACCTTCACTATCAAGTAATAAAGGAACGTGATCGAAAAAGGGATCTAGGAAGGCCAGATTGAGTAACTCTAAGAAACCTATCCAATCTTGAGAGACTAGAGATATCACAATTATGTGACAAAGTAAACCAACCCCCAATTAACGGAGGGTCAACTAATTCATTAGACTCCACAAAATCTGAAAATAATCGCATAGCCGATGAAAGATGATCACCACCCCTTTTCTCATTAGGAAACTTCACAACATTGAAATCTCCCACCACACACTGAGGGAGATCTCAATTAGAATAGAAACCCTCTAATTCTAACCAACAAGATGCTTTAAGGTTGTCAACATTGGGGCAATAAACCCCTCTCAAAATCCATTGAAAACCATCATCAATATTCTTAAAGACACAAGAAGCAGAAAACAAGCCAATTCCTTCGTCAACCTTAGATAGAACCCTACCATCCCACATAATCAACATCCCCCCCCCCAAACGTACCTTAGGCTCCCAACTCTACCCAATTCATAAAATTACCCGCCCGAATAATGCAAATTTGAAGTTATTTAAAGCAGATTTGATCCTCCTTCTCTTCCCTATTGTTTAAACCTCTAACATTCCAACAAATTATGCATAACTTCATAAAGAAACTAAATCACGAAATTGATTCACCCCATCAGCCCCGTCACAACTTCAGATCCTTCTTTGCCCTCATAATTGACAGACCATTCCAACTTTTTTAATTCCCTTTGCCTTCTTTCAATCGGACTAATCAATTTCCTTTTCGAAGATAACAAACTTTTCGACCTCCAGCATTTTTCAATGGAAGAAAACAAGGAGACGACCTCTTCTTCATGACTACCATAGGAAGTTTCCTAAGAACCTACTCAGACCTTTAACTTTAGATTTTACCCATTCCGAAATTTTGACATCATTCGTATCCCCATATTCAAGTAAAAGACAACCATCAACCCCATCTCTGTTAAAAAAATCACAACCAAGTTCAAGAATATCAATCGGAGAGCATACGAGGGGTTCAAAAAGATTAGTGCCTGGAGAAATTATGTTCTCGTCTTTATAATCACTGCCAGAATCAACAGTCCTAGCATCGCACCCCTACTAATCCTCTTTCGCCATTGAACTGAAACTCCCATAACCACCGCCAATAAGCTGTTCAGCAATAACGCCCTCCACCACAATCAGAAAGCTACCGCCATTACGAACCCCACTCTCTTCATAAAACTCAACATCGCCATCTCCATCACCATCTGAAGTAGAACCCCTTCGATCACCCTCAGCTACTGACTAGAAAGTACCAGAAGGCACCGCCATATAGGTTAAGTTAACAAGGCCACAAGACGGACCATCCCTATGGGGCCTATCAGCTAGGCCAATAGAACCAATCACCCTTTTAACACCAGAAGAAGATGGGCCATCACAAAGAAGGGGGGGGAGTTAGGTCGTCGCCCCGCCCTCACTTTCACATTGGACCAAGCCCAAAACCCCAACTACATTCTTGTCACGTGGCACACGCACCACCATTTTCCCCTTACTATCACGTGCTACACCACACCTCACCTTATCCTCTACAATTCAAAATTCAAACCCTTCTCACCAACCACAGTACGATCAGCCACAGCACTCCTGCCTCGTTCCCTCACAGTACAAACATCATCCACTCTCTTCCACCGCACGTGTTTACCCACCCATCCTCTACTTCTCGTGCGGTGATCGGCTTCACGATATCTACCATCGTTCCTTACACAATCTCCGGTAGTCACTTGATTCCCCTTCAATCTAGCCCTACAATCATTCTTGTGACCACCAAACACAGGACGTATCAAAATCAATTGTAGTTGAAGTTCTTTGATCACCTAAACTCTGTAACAAACACCAAACACTGAAACCTCAACAAAATTAGGGATTCTGCACGTTCTTTTAACCAACATTCTTACTCTATCCCTACCTCTTTTCCTAATTTGATTCCATACCAATGTAACCACCACAAAAATCACTAATCGTTTTGAACAAATCCAAACACCAAGAAGCATGAATTGGTAAACCATTATTTTTATCCACTTCTTACCATCACCTTTCATCTAACTAGTACAACCAACCTTAAGTCCCCATCGATCAGATGGATACGAACATCCCCTTTAACACATTGACCTTCATTCCATACCCGAGAAGCTTCAACCTCAGAAGGAAGAATAACAGCAAGTCATCGCACAGACGATGAACTTTGACTTCTGTAAGAATGCCCCATGCTTTGGCAACCCATTTCTCAATTTCCGAAATCAATCCACCTTCGCCACTAAAATGACCCACAATACATGATTTTAAGAAATCTGCTCTACCCTTTGCCTTTAGATGACGCATTTGGAAAATCACTCTGTTTCCCACCGACATAACATCACAAGCTCCCGTTAGAAGGCAACTAGGGTAACTTAGCCACGTGCAAGAAGGAAAGAGGAGATTCAAGAGGTAACATTTGCACCTCTTTGCGAAAACTGACAGAAATGTCATTAAAGCACTCCTTCAGCGAAATCAATAAGGCTCTCCATCCAATCGCTTCCATACCTTCAAGGAAAATCACGATACTCTTATTGTGGTTGAACAGAAATTCAGAAATGAACAAAGCTTTGCTCTATGATTAAATCTAACCATCACCACCACTTCCCTGAACACACCCATCTCCTTCCAATAAACTCTCACTTTTGACCCATGACAAAGAATGCCGTCAACAAAATCGATAAATTTTTTTACAAAGATTCTTTCTAGAAAAATGTTTATGGAAAAACCTTTACCCCTCTCATTGATTCTAACAAACCTACCTTTGTTCTCGTCAATCACTGAAATCTCAAAAATTTTCCCTTTGATCTGGAAAACCTTAACCCTCTCAAAAATCCAGCAGCTCAATCACAATGGGAGATCCTAGCCTTCCCTGGAACTTTTAAGAGACTGAAAGTTTAAAGAATCTTTGAGCAGCTGGACAATGTCCAGTTGGGGAAGCAATAATAAAACTTTTGCCTTTTTAAAGTCCATAAAGTAAGTCATTACTCATTGGAATTAGGTACTAAATGAAAAATTTTAGACTAAGCAACAATGATATATGGCAGTATATCCACACAAGATTCATGCATAGAGAAACAGTAAGATAATTATGCCTAAAATGTTATATATACATTCAAGTTCACCCACATAAATACAATTGCACCCGTAGATTCAAAACTAAAGCAATATCCATGACATAATATCAACAACAACAATAACAATCATAATAGCAAACAAGAATAAGAATATTATGAACAACAATAACAATAATAATAAAAACAACAATTGTGACAACAACAATAACAATATCGGATACATTTTCAAAATTTGAAACATATATATATTTTCAAATTTTGGTACATTTACGAAGTGCACCTATCAGGGAGTATCAAGAAGTATCGTTATCAAATATGTATCTAATACGAACACAGCTCATTTATAGAAATAAATGTGTTACTTTTAAGATTTAATTCTTTATGGCACAGGTAACTTGAGCACATCTACACTTTCATCCTACTTGACAATTTACTAAGATGACACATAGTGGATGGAACTGAAACTTAAACGAGAAGAAAATGATAAATTTCCTAAATAAGATGAGTCTATGTAAGCTGCTAGATGTTTATAAGATCAGAAACGATGAAAATAAGTTATGTTGTAACATTTATTACATGTGTTCATTGTAAAGGGCAGCTCCTTTTTATCTAATAGCTAAATGCTGGCCTGCTTCTACTTCCAACAGTCTTGGTGAATGGTCCAATAATGTCAAATGCCTAATGCTGTTAATCGGAAGGAGAACATATGACCAGACAGAGCAAGCAAGAAGATCACACTAAAGGGCAGAAACCAAATGAAACCCTGTCAACAAAATAGTGTGGATCAACAAAACAACCCTTAAAAATTAACAATAGATGCCCTCTCACATCTATATCAAAAGAAGTATCAAGACATTGCTTTGCACGAAATGCTTCTTGTCACAAAAGTCGTGCTAACACAAACCTTTCACATTCAAAAAGAAATCAATATCCATACATTCTTAACTCCTTCAACATTTGCTACTGGCAACAACAAAAAATTCTTCGAGCAGGCCCAAACTAAATTAGTACAATTAAGTCTATGGGACAGTTCAACAAACTCACACTAATATATTTTCTTTCCCTAGAAAGAAAATAATATTCAAAGCTCTTAAGTTTTCAATCCAATAGCCTAAGCTATTAGGTGAATGACCGATAAAGGTATATGAAATCATGTCAAAACTAATATTTGGAAGATGTTGGATGTGGTATTTCCCAACACTCCCCCTCACGTGTAGCCTAACAAGACAAAAACTGCCTATAAAAAATAGCCCAAGAAAGTCATGTTGTGATATCATGTTAAGTTCCCAACCTAAAAGCAAAAGTTATTAGGTGGAAAGCCTAAACAGGTTTATGAAATCATGTCAAACCCAATATTTGGGCAATGTAGGATATGGTAGGTGGAGGGCCCAAACAAGTATATAGAGTCATCACAAATCTAATATTTGGGCAACGGGGGATGTGGTACATTCCAACACTCCCCCTCACATGCAAGCTTACCAAGATAGAAACAGGTCTATGAGCACCAAAGATAGGCTCACAAACGAAATAACCCAAGAACGACATACTTTGATACCATATTAAGTTTTACCCTAAAAGCCTAAGTTGTTAGGTGGAGGACCTAAACAAGTATATGAAGACATGTCAAACCCAATATTTGGGCAATGTGGGATGTGGTACTTTCCAACAATACCTCCCACCTCCTTCAACATGAGACATCAACAGCCAAACGAATGCTTTTACTAGCCCCAAACTTGGAGACAAATTTCCCTCTGGGAAACTGAAGGTGGAACAAAAGCACCAACACAACTAAAGAAGCATATTCCACTTGGGCACCCAAGATGCAAAGGAAGAATTCTAAATTACAAGACTTGTGCAGGTCCTAAAACCCCAACCTCCCCCTTACAAAGCTAAAATATGCATGACAACTACACTAAATCTCCTTGGGCCTTCCTTATTTGAGAAAAATTATATATATATATTTGAGTTTCTAAAGGTTTTTCGGATCTATAGTACTTCTCATCAAATTAAGTGCAATATTGGTCATATTGATCATCTTCATTGTCTTGGAGTAGAAACATATATTACATTTCTATACATAGTTATTAAAGGCAGAAGGCGCACCCAAGAGCCAAGGACTCCTGGGGCCTAAGCAGAAGGCGAAAAAAAAAAAAAAAAATGGCGTGGGCCTAAGAGAAGTGAGGCGCACATTTAAAGAAAATAAATTTAAAATATTTAAATAAATGCAACTAACAAAAAAATCAAACTATAAACAGCTGTACCTCACTAATTAATTAGTAAGATTTCTAGTTCACTAAAATTTTATTTTTTTAATTCACCAAAATTAATTTTTTGGTACAAATTCTAGTTCACTTAAATTTTTATCATTTTGCATCAATAATTTCAATATGAAAAATATACTACATATAGATTAAGATAATACAAAATTACAAATTGAGTATATAAATTACAAGAAGAAGAAGATAATACAATTTTTTATTTTTGCTTCAATTAATTTTCTAGGAAAAGATAAAGAAGATACAATTTCAATATACAAGAAGAAGAATAAGAAGAAGTTCTTCTTTTGCTGTATAAAGAAGATAAAACGGAAGTCATACGAAGGAGAAAACAAAATCAAAGAACAATAACAAACAAAAATCATACAAAGCAAAAAATAAAATTGAAGAAGAAGAAGAAAAGCTACACATTTGTTTAAAGAGGACCAGAGGCAAGTGCGAAGGAGCCTGTTCAAAAACTGCTAGGGCTAGCAACTAGAGTTTTGTTTTATTTCTACCCACTATTTCTAGTTTTTTTTTTTTTTTTAAATGTTTGCTCAGTCTAATGGTTGTAAATAATATTTAATATGAAAAGGGAATTATATTTTATTTTCTGGAAAAAAAAAAAAAGAAAAAAAAAAAAGCAAGAAGGTCACTTAGCCGTGCCTTTTTTGTGCCTTGGGCTTTGGAAAAAGCCCCAAAAAGTGTGCTTTAAGGAAAGAGCCTTGCCTAGTCCAAGGCAAAGCCCAGGCCCTGCACCCGCCAGTGCCTTGCGCCCAAGGCGCGCTTTTCACAACATAGATAAAGATAAGAAACAACTTTGACACATATATTTACAGTGAAATAAAAAGCAATTTCTGAAGAGTCAAATAAGCAACAACTACAAATTTCATTCGCAACATCTAAATTACAATTGAAAGCTTATCATACGCAAAAAGTTCTTCGTAACATCTGCAAATTTCGCATGTGCACAAATTTCTTCAATTGCTTTTACTCTCGTTTTAGTAGGAACTGACAAATCCTTGATGAACTGAGAAAATGTTGGACTCCCCTTCGAAGCCTCAACAAGGGCAAGAAGTTCAGACTCAACCTTATCCAATGCATTTGCTTTCACTGCTGAAATGTACAAAGCAGAGGCATAGTTTCCAGAGCCCCCAAACAAAACCACAGGCACCTGAAACATCATGGGACAATGCAAGATTAAAACAGGTGGAACTCACATAAATCTTAAGTCTAAGCGATGAAAATTTATTAGCATTCAGGAAACCAAGAAGCACAATACTCACAACCTGGTTTTTAATTTTATCTGTGAGTTATCTCCACCTCAAATTCTCCATAATATTAATCAGATCAAAATAATCAACATGGCTGGTTGACAAAAATTAATAGATTTGGGCATTATATGGAGGAAGTTATCTCCAACTCAACTTCTCCATAACCCATTTGTCTTTTGTGCCCTTCATACCTTCTCAAATATATAGAGAGGTTGTAGACCTACGTGTAGGACCCACCTATACCCTGATTATAGCAATCTGTGCCATCATATGAATGCTGTCCCTTCAAATTTTCCCATCATATGCTTCAAACTCTTCATCTCAAATAAATCCCCTTTAAACAGAAAACCTATGTACGTATAGAACCTATAATCATCTAGTGCATGAAATTTATAAGTAAAAACTCAAAATATGGTCCTTTCGACATTTAAACATATTTTTCCATAACTTGTTGTCCATGTCTCTGTCTCTCTCTGATTCAGAATCTGTCTTTCAACAACACCTTCCAACTTAGCCTCTTGATTTCCCATGATCACTTCGATAGATAGAAAATTCTGCTGGGCATTCGCTCATCAATATCCACTACCAAATCCTACTGAAGCAAACATTCTCAAATCATAGCTACTGCAGCTAACTGGAACAAGGGAACTGGGAAAATAAATAGGGCATCTCAGAGAAGAATATTAGGATGGGTTACGATAATGTTACAGAAAACACATTGGTAGAGATACATTAAACGCTTTTACTGGAATAAAAGAGCATCTCAAATCTTGAAGAAACATGCTTGTGCAACTACATACACCAGCAATACAATAACAGTAAAATTCTAATTTTGTATCTTTGTAAACATGATATCTAAATATCAAACTATCTGGCTCATTGCCAAGCTTATCAATAATTAGTCAACAAATCTTAATAGTAATTGTCATTCAACAAGACTATTTACTAATGACCTTCCATTTGGACTGTATAGGTGCTTTCAAAAAAAGCTCAAAATAACAACACCAAATGATAACAACATAATGCTGATGCACAAGGTTTCTAAACCCACCCACAAAAAGCAGCTCAAGAACTCAGAAAATAATAATAATAACACGATTTCTTTACAAGCATATATCTTTCACAATAAACATATCAAGAAGGCATCACATAACATGTTACCTTAACTTTTGTTTCCTTTGGGGCTGATGCAGAGGCATAATTCCTCGAGAACTGCAATAACAAAATTCCCAATGAAGTTAGCGAAACAAAACTCCCTATAGATCAAAGCTAAAATATATCATCTTGTAAATGCCCATCAAAAGATGAATAAATACATAATAAATAATAAATAAAAAACAAAAATAACAATATCCCACAAAGCTGTATTACGTAGTTAGCAATTGATAGCACGTTAATAAATTCTGTGAAGTGCTTCATATCCATTTGGTTGCCAGGAAAATGCAGGAAAATAAAAGAAAAAAATTCAATAATTTTTTTCAACGATGAAAAGAAAAACCTCCACTCAACTGTGCAAAGTGTAACAAATTGGTCATTTTCTCATCAACCAAACATCAAAATAAACAAATCTCAAATGCAATACAACAATGGATAGATATATGAGTAAAAGAGAGGAAGATAAAGAAAATTAGGGCTTTTCGTGTTCTTCGTTACCTCGGAATTGGTGACGGAAGGACCAGGCACGATGCGTTGAAGGGTTGATCCCTGAGTAGAGAGACACCCCGATCTGAGAAGCCCGTGGAGGTGAGGGAGGCTTGATCTCAGCCGCTGAGCCATCAACGCCATTTTCGAAACCCTCTACCTTTCGTTTTTTGTGTTTTTGGAAGCAAAGGCGAAGTGAAAAGTGCTGTGGTGTAAGAGTTGATTTCAGGGCCTCGTTTCGCTTTTAAGCCTGGAACTGTGACGGATGGTGGAAAGTTTGTAACTTTGGCCCGCGTTTGACGCATATACCCTTTTCCTTTTCTTCTTCTTCTTCTTCTTCTTCTTCCATTTTTTTTTTTTTTTTTTTTTTTTAAAGGTTTTGGTTCCAAACAATTCCTAAACTTGTTTAAAAATACTGATCCTATTGAAAATTAATGGCATTTGTCTCATTTTTTAAGTGATTGATATCAAATTCAAGTTTCTGAAAAAGTATTAATACTTATTTGTTGATATTAAAATTGGTTAGGGATAAGAATAGGTCCTATCAGTTATAAAAAAATAATAATAATAATCCTATTTAAAATTAAATAATTGGCATAGTGTATTGTAGGCCTATTTGTTCATCATGATGTGCTTGATTTTTTCAGTAATGGTCATCTTACTTTGGATTTCTAACTTTTATTGTTTTGACTCGGAAAATAATAACATGAGAATTCTAATTATTTCCTTCCTATTTATTTATGGAATAATAGCTACAAAATTATTTTTAAAAATTGACTAATAAACGAAATTGTTAGTGAAAAAAATTATTTATGCATTTTAAAGTTCTTTTTCTAGCCCAAAAAAAAAAAAAAAAAAAGAAGGTGCTTTTGTTTCTAAAACACCTAATTATATGTGATAATATCTTGATAGCACATGAGACTTGTGATTTTACGGAAGAAAAGTTGAGTTGGATAGGAAAAAGATGGGAATTTTGTGCATAGAAACTCTTCAGACTGCTTTAATTACAAACCAATTTAACGAAACTTTTTTTTTTTAACAACAATAATGGATCAAGGTGGATCTTGAAAAGCTTATAACATGCTAGAATGGCATTTTATTAAAACTATTATGGCTCAGTTTGGTTTCCATCATGAATTCATTGACTCGGTGATGTTTGGTATTGAATCCCCTTGCTTTTCAAACTTGGATAAATGATATTGCTAAGGGTAACTTTTCTTTTTTTTTTTTGTGTTTATAGAGGGATTAGGTAATTTTGAATCCTATTCCTATACAAAGATTTTGGAAAAAAAAAAAAAAAATATATATATATATATATATATATATATATATATATCTAAGGTGGAGTTTCTTTTTAGAAAAACATTTACAAGGTAGAAATTTAGTTTATTCCTTTGAAACTTTGAAGCCCAACATTAATTTACTACTTAAAATCAAGCTGTAGACCCATAATTAAGATGCCTTTTAGCTTTTCCAATGGTGTGGACTTTGCGGTGAATCTCTCAAAATAGTCCTCAGTCAGTCAGTCAGTAAGTAAGAAAAGCATGGATTTTAAGAAAGCAACTGGCAAGGCCCAAAAGTAAGCAAACACATCAAAAAATCTATAATTAAAAAAATTTAAAAAGTAACTCCCTAAAATTGCATATTACCAACCAGCTAAAATATTATTATTTTTAAACTTTAGGGTCTGTTTGGGAAGCTCGAGAAATTGGTCTAGCTAAAAGAAACCTCTTGTTTAGTTACTTGTAGTTTAATGAATGGCAATTCAGCTCAATTTTTTCTTTCTTTTTCCTGCTTTGCGCCAGGGGTTTGGGAGGGGGGGCAACAACTCATCGCAAACCAGGAAAATATTGAGTTTGAGTTGTATGGAATAGGGAAAGCTACTGATCATGCACTGTTCAGCCAACCGGAAAGGAATCTGGACTTCCAACCATTCAGTTTAGAATAACACATAATATATATGAATTTGCCTTTTTGATCTGTGCACATTTGAGAAAGGGATCAATTGCACCCTTTCTGAAGGTTTTCACAACTGTCCATAGTTCCATACACATTCTTGATCATGCAAAATCTCTATAAAAATAAATAAATAAACTTGAAATATCCCACATTATATACACTAGAATGACAAAATATGATCTGCACTGCACGCCCCACACTTTGGGATGAAAGTACTGCTTCATAATTTGAGAGCACCCTAAGCCCATGACCATCAAGAGCACATGAAGAATGGCAAGTACACATTGCTTTTTAGCCAAAATCGAGTACTGAACAATGACAAGTAACATTAACAGTGTCCCCCTTGCGAATGTCGCTATCCCAAAAATGACCCTGACGACAGGAAACCCTCAAAATTGGCACGTCTATAGCGAGGATCAAGTACTGATTCAGAGGCATCAACAAATACTCTCATCTCATCAAAGTCTTACTCTACTTGGCATCTGGTATCTTTTACCCCATGGATGACAAAAACTAATGAAATATGAAATGATTTAAAAACTTTTTCAAAAAAAAATAAAAATAAAAATAAAAAAAGAGGGGAAAGAAAAATTTCATGAGACAACACAGTTTAAATATGTCAAGTCACCTTCACAGACCAACTTTCTTCAACTTTTCCTCATCTTTCCCTGATTGAGCAACATCTTTCCTGTAACAAAACATGAAAGAATTATATAACACTTAAGAGGAATTAGGAGTCACCTAAAAGATAGGCTAAGATGAATATGCAAAGTTTTTCTTCTATACATATAGCCACTGTTAAGTTCCCAACCTAAAAGCCTAAGTAGTTGGAAGGCCGAAACAGGTATATGAAACATATCAAACTCATATTTAGACGATGTGGGATGTGAGACTTCTCAACAGACACAATCATCCTGAACAAGTTAAAAATAAAGAATATCATCCAGCAGTGTGAGGAAGACTTCATATTTTGTTTGGTCTTTGCATTCCAATATTAGTTATCTTCCATCTTCTCAACAATCAATTCAAGCACTAGAGTTAACATCAGAAACTTCAAGGAAGGTTTCAGATAATTTCATTTCAATAAAACTAACATATAAATACTATTAAACTACATTTTATGGTAATGAGTAATGGCTAACTTCCACTGAACACATGTTGCTACTATTCTTAATGTAATACCTCGAAACTTTTTGATGAAGTAATGTACTACCTCAAATTGGTTTTGAGAAAAATAAAATAATGCCCAAATTGAGCTATTTATTTAATCACGCCTTGTCAACATGATTATAATCTAATACCTATTTGACCGACATATGATCCATATATAATTAGATTTTTTCTTTTTTTGTCACCAATGAAATGACATATATAGCCCGTGTTCAATGTAAGGGGCTCAACCCGTCTAACCCAAATCGAACAATTTATTTAATCCTAATACCTATTTCACAGACATATGATCCATATACAATCTTCTTTTTTTTTTCTTACTAACGAAAATGATAAATGGCCTTTACAAAACAACCTGTCATTAAGATTTGAACCTCAAATTCTTTGAAGTTTAATAGCCTATTACAGAATTATATCTAAAACTCATTTTTCAAAACTTTTAATAGGATAAACATGTCAATTTTGAGTGGTATCAGGTCATATGTATCAGGTTAACAAAGTCGCACATGTCAACCCAACATGACCAGATTATTAGACAGGTTTCCCGTATCATGTCTTATTACATGTTAAATAATTAAATCGCATTCGAGTTCAAAAAATTTACGCAAACAATAATTGTGTTGTGTAACCCATTTACTCAAGTACATGTGTTTTGATATGAAATAAACCCAATAAAGCAATACAAATTGCCACCATAGGAAAAACACCTAGGACAATTACGAGGGAACTAGTCATGCCAGAAGTCCCAGCAAGATCAATCCACAGAAGAAGTGGGGTGGGGGGAAAAAACACAGAGTTTTCCAAGATATTAAGCTCAAACATCTGGGTAAAGTTGGATCCCACCATTTAATCAGCACAGTGGTTGGCATCCCACTAGAAACAACCAAGTCTGCATTACCATTCTCTGTTCACAAAGGCCATGAAATTTTCCAAAAGATTAGCATTGGACTAGAACCTCTAATTGAAGAGATCAGATGGTTGGTCACTCCAACCTGAGTCGGTCTCCACCAGGACCTTCTGATAATCCCATATCCCAAGCCAGATTCAGGCCAGCCACTAATTAGAGGCAGTCTCCAGTCTCCACCAATACATAGGGATTGGATATTTTAATGTTTGAAACACACGTCCTGAACATAATAGGAGCAACACATACAAGGTGTGTACCATATGAGTGCCTCAAACTCTCAAGCATAAAAACTAATAAAAAAATTTATTAAATTGTATATCCTTAAGCCTCATCTCAAGGAGAGTTTCAACACCGAAATTACACTTGCCTCTGAAAAATTGGCAGTCTAATTCTATATATCTATACCAAAAACAAAATAAAACATCTAAATATACGAAAATATGCCAGTTCTTTTTTTTTTTTTTGCCGGGGGCATTGCCAATCTATATATAAGTAATTAAAATTCGATAAAATATAAAACGGAATTTGAGATTTTGAATAAGTTTACCTTTATGAATGGAGAAGGCACTCTAAAGTTAACATTTTATCCTGCATGACTAAGTTTCAAAATTTCTTATATAAGATTGGTTCTCAATTGCCACATTTGTCTATTGAAATATAGTTATGACCCTAACCATACTAAACCATGTGACCTGAATTTTTTATGGGAATCATGTAGTATTAATTTTAAATTTTAATGCATATTTTGTAGGATTTATAGTATTTATTATTTAAGAATTACATTATTAGGACTTAGATTAGTCGGTGAGTACTAACTATTTAGTAATATTAGTTATTTCAATTTTATAGTACTTTCCACTTTGTGTTTTGCTTTGCTTATATATGGCTTGGGTTGTAAGCCCTAGAGATCAGTTTTTCTTTTCTTTTCTTCTTTTTCTTTTTTTCTTTTTCTATTTTATAGAAGGAAGCCCTAGAGATCAGTTTTGATGACTAATTAAATAAAGCAATAGTGCTTCTTCTCCAATCTCCCTAACAGTAGGGTTTCTCCCTTCTAACCTCCCTAATCAGGTAGGGTTTCTCTTCTTCTTCGTCTCTCATTTCTCCTCCTTTCTTCTCTCTCTCCCTATTCTTCTCTCTCTCCATTGGTTCACATCAATTTTTCTTATAGTAGTGCTAAGTAAAAGAAACATGTAATCTTTCTTTTTTAGAAATTATTCAACAACTAACATCTATTCCACATTTTCCGAAAATTATCCAAAATTTTCAAACATCAGCATAAAAAATCCTGCCAAATTAAAGGACTCATGCTTAGTTTCTCAATATCTCTAATCCAATATTCATCATAAACCAGATAAAAATCCCGTCTGAGAGATCAAGGTCACAAAGAAAAAATACAATAACAGTGTATATAGCCTACTGTATACCTGTTTTCACATCCAATTTAGAGAGAATTTGTAGAATTACACCATTGTAGTCCCAAATAAGACCTACATTTAAACTCCAGCAAGCATTTGAAAGTTGAAGGTTAAAGAAAGAAACAAAAATACAACATATACCAAAAGATATTTTAATATCAAATATCATTCTTCCCAAACATGACTTTTTTCACATTACTGGTTATGCTCTTCCACAGAATAACAATCTACATCTTACTAAGAATAAAACCTCTATTCAATTCAACCCCCGAAGCTATAACACAGGTTGTTGGCAGCAAAAATGCAACAATTAAGTAGTCAGGTAAATAGCCAATTGGGCCTACCAAGTGGATAGCGCACCAGTCTCTTAATTCATGATCCGAGATAACCCAATATGCACCTTAAAATTCTGCATGGACCTTGGATCAATAGGCCACACCCAACCCAAGTGAAAAGGCCCTGAAACGAAGCCCATATCAATGGGGATAGAGCCATAAAGCCCACCAGCAGAATCGGCTAGGAGATAGCCTTTGATTAAGAATAGGTCTTTTATCTCTCATCTTGAAAAATATGGATAAATTCCCATTCCAATCACAATTCCATGGCAGATAAGAAGAGGATTTAAGAGAAAATCATTAAAGGAGGGTCTTGAATAAAGATAATTCTGATTGGCTTGTGTAAACATAATCCCAAGCATCACTCTTTATGGGCTATCACTATAAATAGATAAGCTTCTTCCCATTGAGAAAAATGATAAAAACTCAAGAAAAAGGCATCGTTACTATGCTAAAATTCCACCTACAAATTTATTTTTTTATCAAAATAAAATAAAATAAAATTCTGCCTACAAATAAGAGCAAGGACATTTCAAAGCGTTCATAACGAAGAGACATCAAACATCAATATTATGGAGCTTAAAGGTTTATGGTTTGTTTTACATCGTTTCCTTCATTTCGAATGTAATGAACCTTTAAAGATCTATTATTCTCCAATAACTAAAGAAATTTCTCCTCTTTCTTAAATTTGGTTTTTTTTTAAAGCACCTTTCCTTTAATCGGAGGTTTTCTTCCTTAAAAGAGGAAGTAATAACTGATTATGTTACATAAAGACTTCAAAATGTGCAAGTACCCGTGTCAAACAACTGTGGCATGAGTGTGGGTACTCCTGTCAAACACTTCAAAATAGTGAAAAATCTATGAAAAGTATGACAAATCTGAAACCTTAGTACATACTTGCACCCGACACTCAGAACCTGGGTCTGTATAATGCCAAGTCTTAACCTGAAGGAAAATGCCCCCCTCCCCCCAAAAAACACATACATATTAAAGGAAATTTCTTTTTTTGTGACTGCTTCCTCCTCTGAGGAAGAAAACCTCCAATAAAAGGAAACCAATATAAATACAAAATAAAAACTTAAAAAGAGATCTTTTTAGTGCTCAAATTAAATAATCATTACATTCGAAACAACAGACCCCAAGCCTCTAAATTCCTCTGATCTCCATATCACCAATGCTTGATATCTCTCTGTCCTTAATGTTCTTTTCCAGCAGAAATTTCAGCAAAGTAACAATGCAGTTTGCCAATGTTCTCTTCTAATTTTGCTTGTGTTTTTTCTTTTTCATTTTTTGTATTTTATTTTGAATGGTATGAAGCTTCTTTATTTAGGCAGCCCTTAAGTAGTTGTGATAAAGCTCAATCCCTTCACAACCACATTAGACACATCACATTTTACTTTACTATTTCTTAAGGATCTCCTGAATCCTCTTCCTTTTGGAAAACGATTTATGACAAGAATAAAACTGTCCTTGTTTTCTAAGATACGAGATAAAGTCAAATTCTCAATCAAACACTAGATCCTCACAGATTCTGCTAGTGTGTTTTATGGTTCTACCCCCATTGGATTGTACTCCCTTTTGGACTCTTTTTCTTAGATTATGTATGGCTCATAAACCCAAGGCTTGTACAGAATCTTAGGGTCCATCTTCGACTATTCGGATCATCGATTTGAGACCAATTCTTAGAGCGTGTTTGGCACACCGTTCTGAAATAAAAAGGCCTTTGGAGAAAGGCAATTTTAAAAAGGCATTTGAAGGAAAGTTGATGTTTGGTGAACGCATATTTTGAAAGAATTTCTATGTCAAAAAGGTTGGAATGTAAGAATAAATTTGGCAAATAAAGATAATTTGGAAATGCATTTTGCCTTTTCGCAATCGGCATTTTGAAAAGCTACCCAGGATAGCTTTTCCCAAACTGCATTTTCAAAGAGATGATGTTTCATAAAAGGCCTTTTAAATGGCCCACCAAACACTCTTAAAACATGTAAACCGACTTTAGCTCCTAAGAGGCCTTTTGGGCTCTCCCAATCGGTGCACCAAACGCACACGTAGGCTCAATTGATTATCCTATTTCCTATTCCTTACAATATTGCATTGTCGCTGCCTCCACAGTTAATGTGGGAAATCAAAGGAAACAGATCAATCGTCATATTTTTGTCACATACCTCAAATATCTAATACTTGATCTTCCAAATTAAGCAGGAATGTGAGTCATCAACTGCATACTTGAGTTGAGATGACACATTTTGTGATTTTCCATGTTCTAACAACTTCAACCTCAATAAAGATAGTAACGCTTTGTGCCGTGATTGTTTTCTCTTCAATACTCGAACATAAGCATTTAATCCAAGCCATTCAACTTCTTGCTTCTCCAATTGAAGAACTGGATGGAAATCAGAACCAAGATACATAGAACGCATCCTTTTCTTTATGAGCTTGTGCATATACCTAAGAATGCACAGACCAATAAGACTGTAAAACTGGGGCATATTCTGGACTTAACCGATACTTGCATGTTAATTAACATTTATACTACAAAAGCTGCATATTATTACTACCGTAATATATTATGAAGTAAGAATATAAGATCACATCCGTACCTGAAAGACATTTCAATAATATCTACATAGGATCCTGTGAGAAGTTTGCAAATGCATGACAAGTCACGGACATAACAATGGAACTTCATTGCACATAACAGAAAAGCTTGATATATATTTAATCTGACAATGGCTGCTGAATTGATATTTGAATCATAGAATATGGGATGGCATTTAGGCCGCAAGAAGTTAAATAGCTTCTCCTTTAAATGACGACCTGGTTTACCTTCCCAGCAGACAGTAAGAGTGGAACTTAAATGGTTATTCTGATACCTGTTCAACAGATGAGACAGGTTACTTTGAAGGGGAAAAATAAAATTAAGGAACAACACAATATTCATAGCATTTGTCTTAGGAAATTACTCATGGTACTATTACCACTAAGATAAAATTTCCCCACTCAATCAAAAATAGGCAACTTATAGCATGACAACAATATCATGTCCAGATATAAATCATTCAATCAATTAAGGGAAAAGAAAAAAGAATGAGTTAAATAGCATCTTAGCTAATAACGACTTTCATGTTTATTGAGGACTTCAGATTAAAAAGCCTTCACCAATAAAGTAAGATTTTCAATTGATTGGTCTATAAATATACAACCTGGGCATAGGATACAAAAAAGTCTATCGGAGCCTATCCGTATGAATCCTATAATGTATCAAGTTCTAGCTGTAAGCCAGAAAAAATATCATCCAGAAATTGATCCCAGAACTCAAAATAAGGAGGCCAGAAGACCAAAGTCCATAGAAATTAAAAAACCGTGCCACATTAAGTTGACAAAGACGGGCATGCAACCAAACTCCTGATTTGAGAAATAATGTCCTCCCAGTTCATCCACACTCCATTCATATCCTCCTATTATAAATTCTCTTAGGATGCAGCTTTTAACATTTCAAGCTCTCCACAGCCAACCATCTACCAGCTCACATAAGGAACCAAGCATCGCCCAAGGTTATTTTGAAATCTACCCCAAACCACAGAAAAGAGAAGGACCAATGTGAACAGCCATCTCAGCTTCAGCTTAAAAAAGCAAAGGCCGAATGAGAAGTACCAGAGTTTAGAAACCACATTATCCACTATCAGTTATTTAATCGGCACTTCCAACTAGTCAAAGAAAGCAACTTCTAACGGAATAAGGGATCTCCAAACCAGTTTAGCTGGAATTAAAGACCCTCTGGTAAACATAAAAACCAATTCAAGGCCATATATCAGCATAGGAATCAGGGAACAACAGCACATAGCCGACAAACAGCCCATACACAAGTAGCCAATCCTCTCTAAAAAGGAAACGACACCATGTTCATCTCCTCAAAATCTCAATTGAGCATTACTATAGAGCAAAAGGCCATTAAATTACGAAATAATAAATAAATAAATAAACTAAAGTTGTACCAACCACGTGTTGCAAAGAAACCTTGAAACCAATCTGAATCTGCCGATCTACCAGAAAAGGTTCATTTTTTTCCTCTTTTTTTTTTTTTCCTTTTTTGTTAGGTATACACACGCACCCTAGGGGAGTCGAAACGAGTACCTTCTGAAACCTTCCCCCTTTAAGGACGAAGATATGCCACTAGGCTCAAGACCCATAGGCAAAAAAGGTCAATTTTTGCCAATTTGGGTTATAACTTCCAATAAACTTTACAACTAGGCCAGAAAAAGGCTTCTTGTAGGCCCGAATTCTGCATAAGGACATATTTTAGAACTTCTAGTAGCGTTAACAAGCATCAGTCCAACATAGTTACGTACTTACATAGCATTTTACATTTTTCTAAGGTTGATGCGCCGAACACCCAGATCAACAACAATGATCAACATCGTGTCACTTTCCTCACAACATTAAAAAAATTGTCCAGTTCACAAAAATGAAAATCCCAAGTGTTCAGTATTCCATTATCTTCTTCTCTTTATACACCAATTAGGCAAATAATGTACGAAAAATAAATTAACAAATGGGGATTTGTACCTGTAGCATCTAACATAAAAATAATGTTATGGGTGATGGTGTGACGAACCACCACCCTAGGGGACACATGAGAATTGTTATCATTTCCTCCAAATTTGTTAAAGCTTAAAACCTTCATAATATATATTCCATCCTCAGTCAACAAGAGTACTACCTCAAAAATAGCTAAATTGTCATTGAAAGCAAAACATGAAAATGCTTTGCACCTATATAGATGTTGTTAAGTTTCCCACATAAAGGCCTAAGCTATTACGTGGAAGGCCAATGTGAGATGCGGGACTTCCTAACAGATGTATTGAAAGTTGAAACCATACAAAACTTAGAAACAATCGTAAAACATGTAATTTGGTGCATTTAACAACATATACTACCACCTAAGGCTGGTCATGGGCTTGACTTCAGCCACATTTAGGACAAGCCATCCAACCTAGTTCCACAATGCTGTCTGCCCCCAATCCTAATTTCACAACCCAAGCCTTGCCTCATAAATATGTGTGTGTGTGTGTGTGTGTGTGTAGGAATATGGTCAGGCTGAGCATGTGCTAATATAAATAATATCAACACCCGCATAAGGGATTGTACCTTGTGCATTAGTAGGTTACAGGATACATTAGGCCAATGCATGGGGTACAACCCCCAATGCATGGTGCTAATATAACTTATATCAACCTGACCAAATCGTATATATATGTGCTATATTTAGTACAAAAAACCAAAAACCAAAAACCAAAAAAAAAAAAAAAAAAAAAAAAAAATATACATGTGTTTATATATATATAGATAGATAGATAGATAGATAGATAGAACCATCCAATTAAAATAATCATAAGAGTTAACCTAGTCAATAATCCTCAGCTTGGCTAGGCAGGAGCAGGGTTAAAATAATCGGGGAATTCAGGTGTTCATTCAAGGGGGAATATATATATACGGTTATGTTCTCATCAGCACGTGTTAATATAAGTTATATCAGGACCATGCATTGAGAGTTGTACCACGTGCATTGACCCAATGTACCACATAACCCACTAAAGCACAAGGTACAACCTCCAATGCAGGTGTTGATATAAGTTATATCAACACGTGCTTACTGATCATCATCCTATATATAATTCAAGAAATTGGGATGCATCTGATTATGAGAAATTTAGGTGAGAAATTCAAGGATAATCCAGAAAAATGGAAAAAATTCAATGAATGGAGTGGATAAAGAATTATTTAAAAATCAAGATCATTAGCAATATTTGTGATTTTCTAGACTATGGATATATACGCAAATCAATTTAGATACATTTAGAGAAGGCCCGTATAATTCAGAACAATTTCAAGTAATTTTGTCACAATAATTAGCATCTGAAGCTATGCTTTTCCAATGACCACAAATGTACATATGTTACCCACGAAAGACACCACTCTAAAGAAGCGAAAAAACAAGACCCAATGATAACATTATAAATCAAGATCATAAGTAAAAATAACCTGGTGTAGTCTGCCTGGACTTCTAAAGTGCAGCAGTTGATAAGCAAACCACTCCATCGAAGAAATGAGATACCATCTTCACTGACATACACTCTATTTGATGGAAGCCCTGACATTTCGTTAATATCAAAATTCAGACAGAATTTTTCCTTGTTCATGTAGCAGTTGTATTCCCGAAATCCTCTTTGCAACCTGGAGAAGAAGCTGGCAGCCTGCTTCTCTGAGGTTGATATAAAAAGGAAGTCATCAATAAATCTAAGAAGAATATACTTAGGGGATGACATGATCATGTCATCCTCACCACCATTCTGTGCAGCTGCAGCACTTGTGAAAATTGTGTCTTCCAGATAAATCTTCAGAAGCAGGTTCAGACACCTTTTCAAGAAATGGAAAGATCACGCTCCTCTCCAGATGTCCATAGTAAAATGAGCAAAGCAGAGAAGACAAAACGCTTCCCTGAGGAATACCTACATCTTGCAAGTAAAATTTTCTATCAAATTGCAGCACGTTACGTTTCACATGCTCAGTTAGATTAAAATAGAGATCTTCCTTCCTTATATTCCGGCTCCACTCCTGAAATAGGAGAAAAAAATAATAACTCCACAGTTCAAATATTTTAAATTTGTGTTTAGTTATCTACAATTTCTGACAGACTATTTTCTTTTCTGAGCCACTAACCAGATGCTTGACCAATCTGCAAATGCATCAACCATTTCTATGTCATAGGAAATGGTGCAAGTAAGTGATGCATATGTCAGACATGAAATAAGGCAATGTGGGCTTCCTCATTGTTGTATGTGTTTAGCCAAAAAAAAAAAAACACAAAAACAAAAACAGATGCTAAAAGTGATAAGAGCTAATGCTAAATAACCAAGATATTAGGAAAGAGAGTAGTACCTACTGACCCTTTTAATAATTATAAATTAAAAAAATAAAAAACTTTCACAAGTATACACATAATCAGTGACTTTCCTCAGAGTGAATCAAATAAAATACCTTATCAACAAGGACAGTATGCAATGAGCGAAAGAGAACAGAAGACGCAAATTTTGTTAAACCATTGCTGATACTATCTGAGAATATTGATTTCTCATGAACCCGCAAAGACTTCTTCGTGCAGACAACTTGATGAAACTGTTTTAGAAGATATTCATCTTGCAGAAAGACATTTTTCATTATGCTAAGCAGCTTATCTTGATCAACAGAATCAAATGCTTTTACTACATCAGAAATAACAACAAACACACGAGGCATGATCGTTGATTCATTCTTCAGACCAATCAGAAATGGGCATAGCTTTCTGTAGACATCGTTATAATCAAATACTGATGAACCTAACTTCTCTGATTCTTTCATCTGTAAACCTTTAAGAACAGCATGTAAATCACGAAGTACACAGTTCACGGACTTGAAATGGTCAAATTTAACCCGCTTTGGATGCAATCGTGCTTTTTTGTGCATTCTGCAAGATTGATCTCTCAGAAGGGATTCTTGCGATGGCATTCTTGATGATGCCTTAAGATTTGCTAGCACCCTTACTCCATTTTCTTTTGGACAAAGTCTAAGCTTTGAAAAGCCAAATGATCTGTTGCTTATGATATTTCTGACAGATGCACCATCCAAGGAATGAAAGCTCCGATCTTTCAAGCAGGTAATGGCACTGCTAGTCAGCTTCTCCCAAATTGACTTCCGATAATAAAACATATCTTGTTTCCCATGCTCACTTTCGGTAACATAAAAGTTGGCTTGTACTAATGGCACTACTAGACATGAAAATAACCAAAAAATCCACCTTTCTAACACTTTATGTTTCATAAAATATGAGGCATCATTCAATTCTCTGCATTCATTGTGCATGTCTACACTCTGTCCCCGCGCAAATTTTAGGCCATGATTACTTAGGTGGCATGAAGAATGTTTATTTGATATAAATGGAAACCTTGATGTTTTCAATTTATGCATGCATTGCCTCAAAGAGAATTTCTCGAATCTTCTTAGACAAATAAATTTGGAAATAGTTCCTCCTCAAAATTCTCCAATTAGAAACTGTACCTAGCATATCTGGAGGAACTATACTCCTACAAACAGCCCATATAAACGACACCACCTGACTTTTCAAGCAGTAAGACTTATTTGGCATGCAACTGATTATCAAAGGCTTCTGGAGTTCTCTTGTAATCATCAAAACCATGAGATTTCTCGACTTGAAGGTTTCCTTCCACCTGAACACCAGCAAGTCCTTTCTTAGATGAATTTATCTTTGATTCATAACCCTGAAATCGAAACAAATTTTTCTCGCTCGAAGCAGAAGGAAACTATAACAATAGAACATAGCTCATTGAATAAGCACTAGATAAAAGAAGCAACCACTTTAATTGAGGCTGATTATTATATTTGCGCAACTATTTTCTTTTTCTTTTCCTTTTTCTTTTTGAAAAAAAAATGTCTTTCTATTTAGCAATAACAAAATGATTATTGTATGTAGCAGGAAATTTACTACCTTCACAATTACTCAACTAATCAAAAGTTTGACATTATAGCCCTAGCCAATACAGGAAAACTCAAAACATTAAATTTGCATTTTCCCAAAACTTGCCCAACGGTGAAGCTTCAAACCCATCGTCTTCTAAGAAAACGCATGGCACAAGGTCATATTCACATAACCTTGCTGGGAACTCAATACTTAATAAGGAATGTCTGAACCAGGATATTAAATGTTTACATTATCTAACTAATCCACAAGTTGACAGTCAGAGATTATATTAAATGAAAAATAGATTTACAAGGAAATATGTCTTGAAGCTCCATTTGATCATTAGAAACCTATGTTACATGGATTCAGGTGTGGGTGTGGTGTCATTTTCCCCTGCTTTTCTAAGGTTTTCCATTATTTTCAAGTGTCCAGCAGGTGTACCCTCCCTTACGTCATATCGAGTCAACATGAGTAATTCAAGGTGAAGCAAAGAGTCCATGTAACATAGGTAAAAACACAGGGAAAGTTAAATGAAACTTAAGCCTTACAACTATTTGAGGTTTGGAGTGTTTGTTCTGTAACTCCATTTTTTTTTTCTTTCTTCTCCAACTTCACAACAACCATACAAAGAATATGGCTTTTCTACAGAATACTAACCTCAAACCTAGAGCAATCATTTCCATTGGCATTCTGATTGAAGGATGGAACAGCACAGTGCTTATCTAATAACCTCAAATGCTGGCAACACTGAGCTCTGTGTATGAGTAACTTGAGCATCTTAACAAGCGAGTGATACCTAGGAAACCAGAAACGAACAGTTTTAAAAGGAAAAAAGAAAAGGGAATGGGACATTGGCTTAAAGGCAAAATTTATAGTCCTAAACATGCCCTAATATTTTCTTTTCTTTTCACCAAAGTTTGCAGTTGTGTATAAATTTATGCTTATCAGCACACGATAGCTTCCATTCAATAAATATCCTGGTCATTCTCATCATCAAATCTATCTAATGCTGCTATACAGATTCTGTTACAAAGAGGCTTTAGATTCTTTCTCATAGCCACAATTAATGTCGTTTCTGGCCTTACGGGCCCTTACCCATCTTCGGAGCCTTCAAACTGCAATCTCGGCTGTTACTCAACATCATTTGCATACAAAGGAACCATCTGAAAAATAAATCTTCTTCTCTTTTATCTACAGGAGCTATGACAAAAGTTTCCAATTTTAAAAAGCCTATGACAACCATAGACTCCACAATGATAAGTAACGCAGAGGCTAAACTAAACTGAATATGCATATGACAGAGAAAGAAGATATGCTACAACAAGATCACTAGTTCACTATATCATGGTGTTTAATCTAGAGTATATTGTAACCAAAGTATCTCAATGACTGTGGTTCCACACTTCTACTTACAGGCATGCAGATCCAATGAGACAAACACCACTGCTGTGGAAGCATGACATTGACTGAAGACTTGTATTTGCATCAGATAAGCCAAAGATATCCCTGATAAGAAAATTTGCATCAAAGAAGTTGGGCTTTAAGGAATTTAGTACATCTGAAGATTATTAAGGAATACAGAGTTATCTAAAATTTTTGCCCAAAAAGGATAAGGCTGCAATAAGACCTAATAACATCATCAAATTAAAGTCAAATCATATTTTCTTGGAAAAAATATAAAATAAGCAAACAAACAAAAGAACACAATTGCATCTTAAAAAGACAAGAAAATGAGAAACTATAACTACCAAAAAATTAAAAACTTACAACTTGTTGATTTAAGAATCCAGGAAGTAGGCTGATAAGTGATAACAATTATGAAGCAGATACATTTTTAAAATGAAGAAAATACATGTGATTTATACATGAACTAAAATGTATCAAAGTGTTTACATGTCATATATATTGAACAATGAGACAACACTAAAATCACCTATTTCAATAAAGACTGAGTGGATTTCAGGGTAACAAAGGCCTGGGATAGTTCGACACCTCAAAGGCCCGTCCTTTACCCTTTTCTTTGCGCCCTGGCCCTCATAAGCCTACCAGGGTCAGTGGCATGGTCTAGGAGGACTAATTGGTCGGGCCGATGCACTAAAACACACTACCTCAGCCCTGAAACACGCTACCTCAACCCATTCCATTGGAATAGCTTAAGGGTCCTTTATTGGTGACTAGAGTAAGGGCTACCCAAGCTAACTAGTCAAGCAGCTCGTCCTATAACCGAGGAGGCACACCTTCTACCTTGGTCACAACTCACTAGGGGGAATGAGGTCAATATTGTCCATTGGACACGGCTTATTGAACAAGCTCATGGTCCTACAGCTATAAAAGCTAATAGTACCTTGGGTGAGAAAGTCTCCCATTAAACTTAACAGATAGAATTCCACCATATGGGAGGCTTGAATTCTTATATAAAGGCCATCCATGACTCATTTAAGATGATTCACAACTCTGAAATTACAATGACCCACTCTATATCCTATCATCTTGCATTCTTGCCACACCTAAAGGATCCCCCTAGTTGCCTTGCTCTCTTCTCTGCAACACCTTCTTGCTATCTCATCAACTACGTTGTCACTAACTCAAAAAAATTACCTCTCGCTCTCCTACAAGAACCTACCTATCAACACAAAGTGAGATAAAGGATACGATTTCTTGGAAAAACTGATGAAGAATATTCCAACTTATAAAACATGGATTGCCTGTTAATTTGAGCCCCTTTGGTGACTTTCCAAAAGCTTGCAACCTCAAACAACAAGAACACTGTTGTGGCACCTGCAAATAACCAAACTATAAAACCATTCACAAAAGAAAAACAAAGAAACTGCAGTGGATATGCGAAGATGTCATTTACAGCATCAAAAAAACAATAAATAAATCAAACTTAGCCCAAATTTGAAACTTAGTGATTGGAGACACAAAGCCATCAAATATTCATGATCATGGCAATTTGAAGATGTCATGCACAGCATTAACAGAGCTTGAAACTTAGTGATTGGAGACACGAAGTCATCAAATGTGAAGTAGGGACACATATTGCCAGCAAGCAGAATAAAATAGCACTCAACACCAACAAAATCTCACTAATAATGTGAGAATATCTATAGGGGCACTACTGAAGCATTGCTACTTTCCTGTTATCTTTCTTCTATTATTTATCAAAATGTTATATGTAGACGTATTTACGAATAAACCAATTCTTACTTAATTGGCATTGTAAATTATTAATCAAATATAGATAAGAAAAAATTCAATAAATTTCAATATTATAAATAGATAATTCAAATTTCTAGAATATATAGAAATGACAAAAAAAAAAAAATCCATAGATGCACTATAATTTGGATGGTTGGAAAGAGAAAAAAATCTGGGATGTTGGAAATCAAAGAAATAAGAATATTCCAAATTTTCCGTGTTGCAATATTGTATACTTGACCCAAATTTCAGTGTTCAAGAATATTCCATGATGCATTGAGTAAATTGTACAGACTACTTATCCTTTTCATCGGGGTCCAATCATCCATTTCCAAACCAGACCTGCATTTCCATGCGTGATGTTCACATATTTGGAATTTATAAATCATGCAACAGATAGAAACAATAAATTAGGTTCCACCTAGTTGGAAACTTATAAACTGCCTACTTTTCCAAACTGAACTTGAAGTTAATGTTGTTTCACAGATTCTTCGCAGGAAGCACCTTCTCATGGTGATGACTTAACCTGGTGTTAGAACCACCTTGAAGCCCCCCAGATAAGCTACCTTTATCAGTATGAATTCTCGTGCAAGGGGTCAGAAAATTGGCTTCCTGAAAATTTAATTGCCTACGCTTTCTGTGACGCTGCCAACTAAACTCTCTTGCACGCTTCCTAGGCTTCGCTGTAATTTGATTTGAGCTCTGTTGAAGTTCCTCAATTGGATCAATTTGATTTGAGCATTGTTGAAGTTCCCCATTAGGATTGCCTTTACTGAAAGCACTGACCTCTCCAGTTCTTGGCATAACTGCTTCAAATAAACTCATCTGACTGAACTTTTTCCTGCAATGCCTGCTAAATGGTCTTGTATAAGACCTTGCACTACAGCCAATACAACTAACAAAACTTGACGGACTAGCACAACCAAAAGAACTATTGACTTGCTGTCTCTTTAACACTGAGTTGACTCCTCCAACTCTTTTCCTCTTCTTTTGGTGTCCTGAGAAAATGTTCCAACTTAATACCATTTTGTCAAATTCTTACTAGTACAGTGTCCTATCAATTTTAAGAAAGTAATATACTACGTATAACCAATCAAATTAATATAATAAAACAGCCTCAAAGCAAAAGGAAATTATGAATGGGAAGAGAAAAAAAATGTAAATCTGTCAAGATATGTATTTAAAAAAAAAAAAAAAAACCATCAATAAGAAGATAGCAACATATCAGGTAAGAATAGTCCAAGAAAAAGTCAGGCCTTATATTTCTAGAGAGAATCCTGCGGAAAAGATCAAAATGCCCAAGCAAGATGCATTTATATAGAATAGAATTGTAGATATAGTAAAGATTTATGATGGATTTGATACAAACAAAAACCAAGCAAAAATCATGAAAGGAGCCTACACATGCTGACATAGTATGTGCAACCTTGACCTATAAACAATTTATTAAGTTTCCAACCTCAAAGCTTAAGCTGATAAGTGGAGGGCCCAAACAGGTATATGAAGACATGTTTAACTCGATATTTAATCGATGTGGGATGTGAGACTTCCCAACACCCCCCCCCCCTCATGTGCAGCCCTAACAAGATTCAAATGGCCTCACATGGACAATAAAGACAGGCTCACGAATGTAGGGGGCCCAGGAACGACATGCTCTGATATCATGTTAAGTTTCCAACCTAACAACCTAAGCTTATAAGTGGAGGACCCAAACTGGTATATGAAGCAATGTCAAAGTTTATAATTAATCGATGTGGTATTTTTCCATCAATTACCAAGCTGAAAGAGTGAAGGATGTTGATGTTCTGACTCTGATATATGCTTTGAGAACTTGAGGCATAGATCACTGATAGGAGGACCCGCCACCTGATGGTGATTCTTGCGAGGAAAGGGGCAAAAATATTGAAGTATGCTTTAGTAGATAAAACATGAAACTATCCCCAACCTGCACATTATACAATTTAACACTAATTTAATTAAAAAGAAAGTATAACAATGACTAAAAAAATTAATTAAAAAGAAACTATAACAATGACTAAAAAAATTTGATATTGTTATAACAACTAACGGATAAAATTGACCACTACTTACCCTTTCTAAGAGGAGATCCCATGCTGAACATGTTAGAAGCTCTACAACAGGGCTTGAATGGTTACACTGATAGATATAGATGAAAAATTTTAACAAACAAAAATGAAAAAGATAACAAGTATCAAAAAACCACTCCACTCAAATCTAAAATTCATATAAATAAAAAATAGTATGGTAATATTAAAATGACCAATGGCATGTCACTGTTATCCTGACAACCTAGTATGTTTGAGAAGAAAACCCCCTCAATAGCAAAAACAAACCAAGACTAATGAAGGTGGTAGAAAAATTGATGCAATTGTAAATATTTGAGGGATCAAACAAGCACCAAAATAAATTTTAATTTTAATTGTTTTAAAAAAGCCTTCTGATGATTCTTATTGTCCTAATAAATCAAAAGATGGAACAGTGAAGGTGATAGATAACAAAACTCATACAAAGAAATGCCTAGTACATTAGAAGACATGCATTATCGTAACTGCTGCTTAGTACATTAGAACACAGACCTGATACAATTTAATTTGATGATAATAGCAAAGAAATGACACAAGGGGGATGAAGTTATAACAAGAAAAAGAATACTTGCCTTATCATAACTGCTGCATAGAACATTAGAAGAGATGGGTTGCTCACACATTATCATTTCAATAGTCCTTCTAACAATCTGAAAACTCAACTAATTAGTAAAATTACTGTTAGGTAAGCCAAATCAATCCCTCGATCAATCTTCATTTCAGGCTATATGTTTAAACAAGCAACCATGAAAAGTATCCCCAACACAATAATAAGCGATGCTCTTGTTGATTGAAACTAGGAAATAACTAGAGTGCCTTCATGCAAGTCAAGAAATCAAGAAAGTGCATCCACCAATTGACCATATAGGCCAACTGGAGAATTATCTTCACATATCCACTACCAATTTACTAGCCTTCAGAGTAAATCCAGTTTATGGGATGGTTCAACTCATCATGTTGTTGTTAATTTTGTGTTGTGGTCCGTCAAAGAGGTACTTTATCGAATTAAACACTAACAAACCATTAGGTACAACAAACAATTAATGTGTAAAACATTTAAAAAGAATGCATTCCTAAACTCGACCGTCCTTATATGCATTTGGCTAAGCCCATCGGTGCAGATATTTCTACACTGACCCCTTTATGTGTGTATGTGTGTGTACATATACGTATAGAGCGAGAGAGAGAGAGAGAGAGAGCAACTAAATTCGGTCATATACATTTGCTATTTGTGTGATTCCAAAAATGCATAAATTTCTTCACTCAGAAAAACAAGAAAGAAAGCAAGATGTGTGTTTACATGTATGGACATACCTCAAACTATTGTATCGGTTGTCGAATGCAGAGTAGAAATGTATGCACACACACACACGCGGGGGTAGAGAGGGAGAGAGAAGCGGAGGAATTGACGGACCTGGCGTTGGGACCATCGAGGATCAGAACAGAACACTCCTAGCGGAGGCGCAGAGCTAGAAACAACAACGAAGCATTGATTCAAGAGCTTGCGATAGTCAGAGGGGTCGTCTGGTCTGAGAAGGAACGACATGGCGTCCTCGCCACTGCAACCGAGGCAGCGGCGGCCCTTGCAACGGCACTCCGCCGCCGTCGACGGAGGAATCAGAGATACGACGGTCTCGGCGAGCGTGCGTGCGCGGTCCCTGAATAGCCTCCACAGAACCTCCGGAACCCTACGTTTCCTCGCCATTTCTAGAGAGAGAAGAAAGGTTAAGATGGCAGAGTAGAGAGAGAGGGAGACGAGACGTCTGTGATGATTTTAGAGTAGGCTCGAAAACCAAGATTTGAAGCGCGTATTTGTACCTACTCGAGTTTTGTCATTTTCAAAATTGCGAGGTAACGGCCAATATCAATGGAGCTAGGCACCTAGATTCTTCTCAACCGAGTTGGAATTTTCTTTTTTTGTTTTGCTAAGTAAGATATGTATAAAACAATGAAAAAAATAAAGACAAAGAACTGCCATGCCACAGTAGACAAAACAAAAAAACAAAAAACCCCTTAGCCTAATCAATTATCATCCCACATACACCTATCTAACAAGCATTCCTCCTATAACGGTTAGAGGAAGAGAGTCTGGAGATAGAAAGCTTAAGAAACTAATATTAAGGGCCATCTTGGTATAACATGAGTCATACCGTTTGCAACTTTTGGAACTTAAACAAATGACGAAGAAGAAAGAAGCTTGCAACCTTCTTTTATATCTGCTATCATCACCTCGTAAGTCCATGAAGGTTTATTTGAGATATTTGTGATGTTTGATATAGTAGCCAAAGCATCTCCCTCAAAAGCAACTTTTTCCCAACCTTGTTCTAAAGCAACCATCATTACAAGCCTAGCCGCTTGAGCTTCCATACCCTCAAGGTCCTTACCATTTGATTTTTCTGCCCACGCTCCCAAGACAACTCCAAATTCATTCCTAATGATACAAGCTGCATTTCCACCCGTCTCACCCATAGCTGCATCGAAATTAATTTTAACAAAACCCATAAGTGGTTTCTCCCATACTAAGCAACTAAGATTAGCTTCCTTTTCAACTACGTTGGTGCTTGTAAAGATAGCATTAGTAAATTCAAAAGTCTTTTTGTTAATACAATTAATAAGTCCTTCAACTTTCACCTTCTTATCATCATGAAAAATCATGCTTTCTACATCGCCACATGTGTTCAAAGTAAAAAGCTGACTATATCAACACCAATTCTTCATTAGGCAGGGATAAATTGAAGTACTGAGAAGGGGACATTAAAACTTTAAGCCAATCCATCATATCCCACTGTGGCAAAGAATCTATTTTCAAACCCCAAACTAAAAACCAAATGCCTCTAGCAATTGGACATGTAAAAAAGATGTGCTCCAACGTTTCAATCTCCATATCACAAAAGGGATAAAAAGGGTTATCCACATGAAATCTGAGGGCTAGTTCACCTCGGGTAGGCATAGCTTTGGAAAAAATCCACCATAAAAGCACTTTTAATCTTTCAAGCAATTTTGATTTCCACAACTTCTTTCACAGCCCTTCCTCACTAAGCTCAATCTGACCCCATTTGTGTTTTTTATTAATGTAGTGTGCTAATTTGACTGAAAAATTACCTGATTTAGAAGCTACCCAAGCTAGCTTATCTAGCCTGGTAAATAAAGGTAGAGGAATATCCAAGACTGCCTTGCTGTTGTTTCGTCAAAAACATTGATTATGGTATCTATTTTCCATTTTCTTGATTGGTCATCAATGAGTTCTACTACTATTGAAGGGAACTGCTCGACATCCTTTTTTAGAACAGCTTTAAAATCTCTAGCATTGGGCACCTATGGATCAATCCATATGTTGATTCCTTTACCATCTCCAACTACTGAAGCATGCCCCACTTTTTATCAATTCTCGAGAATCTAGAATTCCTCTGAGTTGATTTGGGGTTATCCATGGCATGGCATGATAAGATTAGTGGTATTTTTTTCACTTGTTAATTGAATGATTTTGACTTCAAACTTATAAGAAAACAGTAATATTCATTTATTGATATTATAAGAATTAGGGTTAAAGTAAATTTTATCAATTGTCAAAGTATAAATAAAGACGTAGGATTTGTGCTCTCTTGCTTTGTTGGTTTCAATTTCGTTTGAGTACGTGCGTAGTGTTTACTCTTATTATTTGATAAAAAAATAAATAAATAAAAATTGAGAGATGTATTATGCATCCTGTGGGGTTAGTCTAAATTCAAACCTCAAGAAATAGCGCATGACATATAAGATTTTTTTTTTCTTCTATAGGTTAGATTATAATGGTGAAAAGTTAAAGGACCGCACATAAGCATAACTAAATACATAGTACTCCATAACACATAAGATTGATGGCATGCTCTAAAAGTATGTAGATCACTTTTAGAGGCGCAAAACCTTACTTAATTCCATTCCAAACATCCCAACCTATTCAATGCAGGACAAGATCCCCGACATGGAGTTCCTTTTTCTTTTCTGTTTTTTTCTTACGGGTAAAATGGTAAAAAGAGAGAAAGTCATAAAATCATGCATTGCCATGAGGCCCATAATGGAATATAATAACATAAAACCTTCCAAGTATAAAGCATCATTTTATTCTTGAAAGTTTTACAGTGACTATTTTCTCTTTAACTCACTGAAAAAGAAAAAGGAAAAAGAAAACGATTTTCTCTATAAAAGAGGGTTCAAGAATTTAAAATTTAGACCAATTGACTGTTCTGGCAAATGAGTCTAATTTTAACTTTTAAGAACATGGCTTTTAACTATTTGGTTTTAATTTTTCATTTTCCACAACAATTTATTTAACCTCCTAGAACACCTCAAGTAGGATCCCTAAATTTATTTGAGGGTAAAATGTAAAAAATTACTCTCGAGTTTGGGATAGGTTTTACTTTGACACTCCCAAGTTTAAAAGGTGTTAATTAAATATCAAAACTTTCAAATGTGTTTTAAATTTGGAGCTTATCATAACCCACCGCCAAGGGAAGTAACACAAAAATATTACGTGGTGGGTGATATTATTAATTGACTTTTAAGATAAAAATGCCCTTTATCCTAATGAAATGACATTTTTGCCCTTTGAACCAAGTAACCACGATTGGTCTGACCCCATCTCTCGTCTTTCATACCCATCATCAATTCCGATATCTTTACCTAACAGCTCCTCAACTCCGGTCAACTCCATTTTTCCAGCCAAAGAGAAGTTTTTATTTTTCCGTTCTTTTTCAGTATTAGGAAAAATTCTCCATTTTTATTTCATTTTTCCGGCCAACTTCCGATGTCGCTGGCATGCTCTTCTCTCTCCTGTCTTCCCTCTTCTTTTTTTTTTTCCCTTTGCTAACTTTCTCTCCCTCCCCTCCCTCCACAATCTGCCCTCTCCCCCTAATCTACATTCCCCCTCCACGATCTGCCCTCTCCCCTCCTTCTACGATCAAGCCCTTTTTTATCAAACCCCCTACTCAAATTGAAACCAATAAGACCCTCAAATTGACAGTATGAAATCCCCCATATCACCAAAGATTAAAACCCTCTAACGCCGGCGAGTGCCGCTGTGAGAAACCCTCAACCACCGACACAACCGCAGAATGCCATCAAGAGGAACTCAAGTATCACCGCTGAGAAAAGCCACCGAGGTGAACCCTCGAATCGCTACTATGAACAACCCTTGAATTGCCGCTGTGCAGAAACCCTCATGACGCCGCCGTGAAGAAACCCTTGACTTGTCAATGGTGGTGACTCCATGAAGGAGGCCACAGACGGTGGAGATTCTGCAGCGACGAGGGGTGGTTGCTCCAACTATAGCTGAACCCTTCGCCTTCTCCTCTTCCACCGGCGTGACCCTAACCAAATATGGGTATCCTGAAACCTTCCCCACCACCATGTGAATGTGACCCAGGAGATGGGTTTTAATAAGCACCAAATCCATGCAATGGTTGCGGGGCTGGAGCCCTTACCACTTTTATATCTGGACTTACCCAAAAAAAAAAAAAAAAAAAACAAAGAAGAGGAGGTGGAGCGATGGTGGTGGAAGAAGAGGGAAGTCGGCAATGAACAGTGCATGGGTTTGGCGGAAGAAGAGGAGAGTAGGAGGAACGAAGAAGCATTAACAGAAATAAATAAATAAGGAAAAACGACACCGTTTGCAATCTGTATCAAGAGAAGGGCAATGACGTCCTTTCGTGGTCGCCGTTAACACCGTCGTGTATTTTCTGCCAACCAAATGTCTGGGTACCTACTTGATGCGTTTTAAACTTGGGTACCAAATTGAAACCCATCCCAAACTTAAGGATCGTTTTCTGTATTTTACCCTTTATTTAAATGCCTAGACTTTTCCTCTTGCATTCCACACCTTGACACCAATTTAAAATACAGAGAAATTTACCTCCTAGAGCACCTCCAGCAGGATCCCTAAATTCACATCTTCCAACAGCTTGCTATATTATAGAGACGACAAAACTTATGCCAAAATTTGCATAGGTTTTAAAGACTAGATATTTGCAAAACAGTTCCAACAAGCTATATGTGTCGGTGTTATGGAACGCAAAAGCTATTCTTGGTGTGGAACCCACAAGCAACATAGCTAGGTGTTATGGAATGCAAAAGCTATTCTTGGTGTGGAACCCACAAGCAACATAGCTAGACAAACGTTTTCAGGACCCATAAGTGTTTTTGAAAAAAAAAAAAGAAAATTGACATTTGCATCATTGGACACCTCTTGTCAAATTATACAAAAAGGCATTTTGACATCATAGTATGCCAAAATTAACATTGCTGATGGTAAAATGGCACAAGTATTCGAGATGCTATAAGGCTCTTACTTTTATACCATGATTTTTTTGTTTCGTTTTTTTTTTTTTTCTTAATGAACAAATCCTAAACAAAATTTGTAATAATGAGAGATTTGAGTAAGGCCACTTTAGGACCAAGATGCCAAGATAAGACACTACTCATGAATTGAACTATTTGAGTAAGCTCACTTTCAAGTGCATATATTAAGTCTCCAATTAAGAAATTGCTTTCAATAATACATAATACCTCCCCCAATCAACCAAGTCATCATCACACCACTCGACCACTAACAAGGGTGGCCATTTTTTTCTTTTAGCCAGTCTACCCAACTTAGTGAAGGAAAAATTTGAGTTTTGATTATATTGACCTGTCGATTAAACTCAAGTCGTTATCCCTTTGAATAAATTTTACATTTCTTTTTGGGGGGACAATTGACTGAACTTATTCCTAACCCTAATCTTAGGCCCTCTTAAAATCAAAAAATGAAAATCAACGCTCTTCCACTGAGATAAAACTCGAGATCATTTGATGTAGGACAAGTCATCTTTACTTGTTGCCTTGGCCATTTGCCATTGCTGGATTATTAAAAGTCTTCACAAAGCCAAGCAAATCTAGAGGGCACCTAACTAGAAAGCATAGGGCACTTAACTAGAAAGCAAAGGGCATCTAAGTAGATATGATTTGTCGGCATTCCAAATCTAGTTAGGCCCTGTTTGGTTAAGCTTTTAGATGGTCTAAAATCACTTTTGAAGCTTAAAATCACTTTTGGTTCTGTTTGGTAATCTAAATCATAATCACTTCTAAGCTCAAAAAGTGATTCTATAATAAGCAGACTGCCTTCAAGCTTTTAATCAGAAGTTGATATCAACTTTTGCAGAGGATTTTAATAACTTTTCATATTTTTAAAACTACCGTTAATGCTTGAATATGGAAACAATTTTTTCCACCCATATCTTTTAACAAAACGATAATAGCCCCATTTTAGACCCAAATCCTCTCTTGTCTTGTAGCTGTGCTTTTCTCTCCTGTCGGCATCAATGTCTTGGTAACTTCAACCAACTTGAACCTGTAGGATCCTAATTTAAACTTCAAATCTTTTTTCTTCCTCCCTTCATACATTCATTGATTTATACTTGTTGGAATTTTTTCAAGAATTGATTCCATAAAATTTGGATTTTTAATAATTTTTTTTAAAAAATAGCAATTCATGCTCTCTTTTTTTTCTTTGTTTTAAGCAAGGAAAAAAAAAATATATATATATATATATATATATATATATAAAACGTAAGCAAAATCCATAATAATACAACTTTGTGGAGTTGGTCGAGAGGTTAAGTTTGTGTGTGTCTTCCAAAGGTTATCGTTTTAATGTCTCGCCGTTCTTGTTGTTTGTGTGGTTATGGGACGCCTTACCTAGGCTATTAGGGGAATAGTCTGAGATCAAATTTCGATAAGAATACGGCCTAGGATACCCCCAATCATTAATATTTCAAAAAAAAAAAAATCACTACTAATACCAAATAGAGCAAAATAAAAAAAAAAATCATTTATTATAAGGGATAGTTCAGTCAATTTAAGGTTATAACAACAACAGCAAATGTTCTTCCCAAACAGGCAAAAAATCACTTTCAGTTCTAACAGCACTTTTGAATACAATTTCCAAACAGAGACTGATTCTCTTCTGCTACTCGTAACTTTTGATTCTCTTATGCTTTTTCCTAAAAGCAAAAGTTCCCAAACAGGCCTTCGTTTCTTAACTAGATTTGCTTAATTTTCTCCGGGTGTTTATTTTGTTTATTCCTTTCTTATTTTATTGCTTTCCTAAGTTTAATAGAATTCCTTTTCCTGGTTTACTTAGAGTTCAAGTATTAGTCTCTTTAAATAGGCTTGTAGCCCTATGGGCAAGGATTAACCTTTTATTCAATAATATTTCTTTGAGAGTTTTCTCTGTGGTTTTTGTTACTTCTCGTGGGTTCGAGTTCTTTCTCGTGGATTCGAGAACCTAGGCTATTGACGTTTGTCATAGTCATATTATTCTAGTTTTCCGCTGCGTTAGTTAGTATCAGAGTAAGGATTCTCCTGGCTTTAATGGCTAACGAAGGAGTATGAAAACGCAACCCTATTGACGTTGATCGTAGGGTGGAAGCCTTTAGGAAAGCGTTGGAAGCACAACGGCGGCAGTTTGATCAACAAGCTTTGAAGTCAAAAGAAAATTTTAATGAACTTCGTGCAACAATCGCCGGACTGCATAACAACGTTAACGACAAGCAACCAAACATTAATGGGAGACAAGCCAACGGATTTACCCAAGGCCAACCTGCTAATAAAAACGCTTTCAGGCGTCCTGCTCGATATCACACAGATGTCGAGGGTGAATTTAAATATGAAAGGGGACAACAAAGATATTTTGATGATTACCGATTGGAGAAAAATATTCCACGCTTTAATGGATATTTTTGTAGAGACAAGTTCTTCCATTGGATATCAGAATTAGAACGGTACTTTACAACAATGGATATTCAAGAAGAAGAGATGGTGGAATTTGTTGCATTCAAATTAAAAGGTGAGGCTGCAACATGGTGGGATCAATTGCAAAGGGAAAGACAATGGCAAGGTAAATCTCGTATTCGTTCATGGATTCGAATGAAAAAGATGATAGTATAGATATGAATTTTATCTTTACAATTATGAAGAACTTTTTTTTTCATATGGATAAAATTTATAAGTCCAGTAAATATTGTTTACGAGATTATACTATGGAGTTTCACAATCATCTGCCAAAACAAGAGGTTCATGAAAATTTTGAAGACTCAAAGCCAGAAGCTAACTTGGTTATTCAAGAAGAGTTTGAGTCTATAATTGATGTTAAAGAGGTGGTTGAGAGTATTGTGGTGGAAGTGCCAGAGTCAAAGGTAGTTGTCATTCCTAATGAGGTACAGCTACCATTGGAAGAAAATTGTGAGAAGTTTGATGATCTAAAGGAAGTAATTTTCGCACATGAAGCTTTAGGGGAGACCATTGATTGCGAAATTTCATGAAAAAAAGAGCTCAGTCAAATTTTCGGGAGAGATCCAATCACAGCATCAAGTTGATAATTTATCAATTGATCTTCTTAATATTACAAGTTACGAGACATTGATTTTATTGGGGTCGAAAAATTTAATTTTATTATTAGTCCTTACTTGATCGACCTCATTAATCAGTTGAAGGCTACACAGACAATGGTTTTAGTAAAAAATATTTTAGAGTGCAAATTTCAAAGGAGGATGAAACAATTAAAGTACTCGAAGTATCTTTTTTTTTGGGATGGAAGACTTTAAGCTCATGCAACAAACTCGAGAACGAGTTGTTTTCAAGTGGAGGGGACTGATGTAGGACAAGTCACCCTTACTTGTCGCCTTGGCCATTGGCCATTGCTGGATTATCAAAAGTCTTCACAAAGCCAAGCAAATCTAGAGGGCACCTAACTAGAAAGCAGAGGGCACTTAACTAGAAAGTAGAGGGCATCTAACTAGATATGATTTGTCGGGCATTCCAAATCTAGTTAGTTTCTTAACTAGATTTGCTTAATTTTCTCCGGGTGTTTATTTTGTTTATTCATTTCCTATTTTATTGCTTTCCTAAGTTTAATAGAATTCCTTTTCCTAATTTACTTAGAGTTCAAGTATTAGTATCTTTAAATAGGCTTGTAACCCTATGGGCAAGGATTAACCTTTTATTTAATAATATTTCTTTGAGAGTTTTCTCTGTGGTTTTTGTTACTTTTCGTGGGTTCAAGTTCTTTCTCATGAATTCGAGAACCTAGGCTATTGACGTTTGTCGTAGTCATATCATTCAAGTTTTCCGCTGCATCATCATTTGATGGGGTGGCAATGCTTTAATTTGACACCTGCACAAAAGAATAGTCCCCGATGATGCACTACATGGATTGACAAGATTATAATTTGACACCCATATTTAAAAGAAATAATGATAAAAGGAAAAAAAAAAAAAGTGTCCAATGTGGGGCCAAATGAGTGTCAAATTTTTTATATTTTTTTGGCACCCCATAGTGTGTTGAATATGATCCAACTTCTAGTATTTTGCCAAATTATAGTTTTGACACCTCATTTAGCACTTTGCATTAGAGATGGTCATTTTCTTTTTATTTTTTTTATTGTTATTATTATTATTATTTTTTTTTTGATAAGCATATGATTTATAAAGCAGAAATTTGAACATTCCCATGATCAGCCTCCTCCATAACAGTTGGTGGGAGGTTGGAGATGGGAATGTTACCAAAACAGGTAACAAAGGACTGTCAAAGAGGCAAGTTCATGAATAGCATGGTTAGCTGCTCCTGGTACAAATGTAATAACAAAAAGAGGATATTTAACAAGTACAAATCTCAAATAACAAATATTAGGAAGAATGGGCCATGAGATTTATTTGACATATGCCAATTACTTGACTTATAATAATGAAGTTGCCTAATAAAGTATGTAATCCTCACACCTTATAGTCGTGATGGTATATATTTTTTTTCTATCTATTTAACTCGTAAGGGGGGAGTTTGGAAGTTCAAATTTCGACCCTTTTTTAATACAATCCTACATCAAATAAATACAATGAATTTAAGTACATAGCCGTACAAGTATTTGATCAGTCTTTTTGCCCGTACCAACAAAGTTAGGCCACTTATTACCAAATTAAGAAATTGCTTTCAATTCTACCAGACACCTCCCCCAACCAACCAAGTCATCATCACACCTTAACAAGGTTGGCAAATTTTATCTGTTAAGAGACTTAATTATGTATAGTCTACCCAACTTTGTCAAGGAAAAGTCTAGTTTAGGCACATCGTCCCCCTTAAAGACTTGTGCACTATATATTCTGTCCACTCATGGTTTCCTATGCCAACTGCTCATATGAAGTGTTTTTGGCCGTTGAGCTTTGAAACATCAGATGGCTGCTATACATTGCCATTTTTATTGTTCGATTTACTCCAAGTGGCTAAACGGGATGGGTTGTATTATTTGTTTATAATGGAGTTGTGTAATATAATATGTATAATGTATCTTGTCACTCTTTGTTAACGCCAACTTTTATAGATAACACAAGGAACATATTCAATGGTACACCACTAGGGCCCCAAACTAGCTAGCCAAGTGGTTTACCTATTCAAACCAATTTTGTCAATTATTTTGGTGCATTTATATAGGATTTTGATACATGTCTGTCTTGACCAGCCACAGTGTGGAGAACATGATCCACGTGACTTGTTTTTTCTATATGTCGATTAATCTAAAAACATTTCAACGAATTAGATTCAAAAGTGTTGGTTCAATTCTCACCCCACAGACATGTAAGTTCTGTGGGTAAACAATTGAGACTCAACGTACAGTGGATTTGCTTTAATACCATTCAATGGTGAGATGATACAATGGATTATTTCCCTTATTAGTCCGCCTACTTTAAAATGATAGTGAAAGATAAGAGAATTTCAAATCAATTTGTTATTTTCTTTCCCAACAAAATTTAAAACATTAACAATCACTAGACCTGCGATATGGATTAGTTGTTCATGGGACCTACGCCTCAAGAAGTAGAAGTCTTTGACTTAGCTTCATTTCTCACTCACTCTTACAGACAGTAAAATAATCGAGTTTATCTTGAGGTAATGTTTGTTTAGTTAGAATGGAATGAATTATAACATAATCTAATTCCATGCTTGAAGTCTGAAATGGAAAGGAATTTGAAATGACTATTCAAATACATTATTTAATTCCATTATCATTTAAATTACCTCATTCAAACACTCTGTTTGGAATGAATTATAAAGGGTTTTCATTCCAGCTAAACAAATATGGCCTGATATCAAAACAATGGTGGTGTTATTTATATTAATTTAAGGCAATTAGTCATTTTTGTTTCTACAATCTTATTTTACTTTACTCCTATTAACTTGTAATACTACGTAACCGTGTCACAGTTACATAGAAGACTCACTTGTGGTTCAGCAATTACAGCTTGCATGGACCATATAAATCCCATTAGGATTGCATTTCTTTTATTATATTATATTAAAGTGGACTTAGTATCTCTTTACATTGTGAGCTTGTGATATTGATATTTAATAGAGGGATTATGATTATATATGATTATATAATAGAAAATGAATCAAGAAATACCAAATATGATGAAGTTAATTCCAAACTAATAAAGTAAGTCAACTACGGAGATATAGGAAATGTCATTAATATGAAAAAAATCTCATTGACAGGCTAACATATATATACATTTTTTTATTTTTGCTTTTAAAAGCTTACAAATCATGTGCTACCATTATCTCCAATAGAAGTGATAGGAGATGCATCACTGCATACGCGCCATTATCAAGAACTATATTAACAAATAATTTTTGGGTCGTGTGACACTTGTATTCATTCTCCTTTATTGAGTGATAATATAGCGTGATTGTCTCTCTCATCATCATCATCATCATCATCATTATTTTCTTAGAACTAAGAAATACTAGCAAAGCCAAAAGAGTTTGTTTTTCCCTCACGTAGTAATGCATACATGTGTAAAACGTTCATCATAGGTGGATTGTTCAGTAATAAAGATGTAGAAGCCAAAAAAAGTAAACGGGGCAACCTAACACATAACGACCAAGACAATTCTAAAACGTTTCCTCGAAGCCTAAGAAAAACCTATTAGAAGAAAATAATAAAAGAGCTTAGGTTAGGATACATCATATCATTAGGCAAAGATAACGAAGTTTGAATAGGGATAAGACTGCGGCATCTCAAAAGCTACGTACTTAATTTAATTAATTATATATTAACTTCTTCTAAACCTGTCTATTCAATCTCCAAATGCATTCACCACAAGAAAGTAGGGGTGTTCATGGTTTAGGTTAAAACCGAAAACCAAACCGAACCAAACCAAACCGGTCGGTTTGGTTTGGTTTTTTTGTCATTAGGTTTGGTTTTGGTTCCAATTTTAAAAAACCGAATTGAATTGGTTTGGTTTTGGTTTTCATGTTTAAAAAACCAAACCAAACCGAAAAACCGAAAAAACCGAAAAATATATAATATATATATATTATTTTATTTTATATATTATATATCAAATTTTAATTTGTAATTTGTTGATTTTAAGTTTCTTATTGTTTTTCCTATTTTAGCTTGGCATGTATTAAACTAGTTATTAATGTTGTGTGAGATAATGGTATGTATTAACTTAGAGATTTAAACTTGGATTGACATATGTCAATTTGTTTCCATTTTGATACAATGTTTAATGTTTTTTTTTAGTTGCTAATGTAATGCTTTTATTAAAAATGTTTTAATTTGGAGTTTGGCATGTCATTTTTTTCATTTTCAATTATTTGTTGCTACTTGATTGGTTAAAACCGAAACCGAACCGAACCAAACCGAATTTTTATGGTTTGGTTTGGTTTGGTTTTTTTATAGTATGGTTTGGTTTTGGTTTGAGAAGAGCAAAACCGAAGTATAATGGTTTGGTTTGAAAAATACCCCAAAATCGAACCAAACCGAACCACGAACACCCCTACAAGAAAGTGTTCTTCCAAAAGTACACGTATTGTATTTTAATGGTTCAAAAGACTCAAACCCATTGTTTTGCCCTTTTTTGAATTTCTGGGCCTTGACTGATTTGATTCAACAGCTGGCTATGATATTTGCCAGCTTCAAACCCTCCTCCTATTTCTTTTTCCTTGGTCCTTTTTCCTTTGTCTTAATATTTTTTCTTTTTAAAAAACAACAAAAAAAAAAAAAATTTGGGACGAAGATTATTGTTCAGACATTCTAGACATATTAACCAATGGTTAGTTGGGATTTGTTGAGGATATTTGAACTGATGAAGAAGACAAGAAAAGAACCCGTGTTGAATTGGGCGGTTACATTTATTCTTGCCAGTGGTACAAATTGACACGGGATTAAGAATTAACAATTTCCAGCCATTGTGTATTTTGTCAAAGCAAAGATCAATTTTGGGGGGTGGATTTTGATTTTCGAGGTTTAGAAGTATTAAACTAAAACTTTAGTCATTTAACTCAATTTATTACAATAGAGTCGGTGAGGAATTTTCAAATTTTTTTTTTTGATAAATATTATGGAAGATTGAAACATTTGAAATTTTATATCCGCAGACTAGTTCTACTCTAATACAATACATATGTGAATGTAATTTTTAAAAGGACTTTTGTTTGATGTACAAAGTTGAAATTTAACAAAAAGAACTTATTTTTTTTGGTAGCAAAATGTCCACATAGTTCGCAACGGGTCATGGCGAGTTTATTTGGGTATGATTATAATAACTCCTTTACTTGCTGAGAATCCAATGACATGAGGGGTTTAGACGAACCCACTAAAGGGGAAAGCAGACACTCCCTCAGATCAATTGAGTTATAGTCTCACCTTAGTTTCATCCAAAATTAGTGATTCGGTGATTCCAGTGCATTAGTAGAATCATTAAGGGGCAAATACATATCATGCCATCGCCTCTAAGATGTGAATCTTTGACTACCTGACCTCATACACTTTTACCACTAGACCACCACCCTCCGTGGTGAGGTAGTTAACCCTTAACTATCTAGCCTCTTATACGTACCTTAATCCTTAGTAGTGAGTTTACAGCCATCTTCTAAGCCAAATCCTGTCTTTTTTTCTCTTTACAATGAAGTTTAAATTTGGCCAAGCCTCTGGGCAGTTCCATAACTTCCAATCTTCCACTTATATCTAAAATATACCATATTTAAAAGGTATACTAACCATAATTGTGCTTCTTACTCTTTATTCATCTTGTAAGAAAGCAAATTAAATGTGCATGAAAAGGAATCTAATTTGGTTACCCTTTTAAAATTTAATTAACTATTATTAGTATCTTATGAATATTTTAATAAAAAAAGATTAAAAAATGATGAAGATTAATAGTATAATATAATAAAGGAAACAACATGACATTAAAAAATTCTATTTTTGGCCTTGAGCTTTTCAATAAAATTCTTATTATCCCCATATGAAATTTTATCTGTCTTTATCAATTTCTACTTTTCCTATGCCGAATTTTTCATCATATCAATTGAGTAGTAAATTATTAATAGGTCAATTCGACGGGTTCAACTTAGATTACCAAGTCTAAAGGGACATCAGTCTTCACTAATCCAGACTTTTTAAAGCTTGCACGCCTTGTTAATAGTTAATTCCAGCAGTTAGGGAAGATCCCTCATTTGCCAAAATTACCTCAAATTTTCCCTTTAAAATATTGAGAATAAAGTTGTGAAAAAGGAGAAGTAGACCGAGTCAAATGAAACTGTGGGATCCAAGATTAGCCCACAACCTACGAGCCCTAGCTAGGAGGTTCACACGAAATCAATTGCCGATGATGTGACCAGTACACTATGTACGTAACCTCAAGGGCTCTTTTGGGTGAAGAGGATTCAGTGCTGTTTAGCACGGTGCCGAACTCATCTCAGTCGTCCATTTTGGTTTTGGACTGTTGAAATTGAAAGATGATAAAGTTACCAAAATGCCCTTATAAAAGTTACTTTTTCATATTTCAATCTCAACTGTCCAAAACCAAGATAGACAGCTGAGATGAGCTCGGCACCGTGCTGAGCTTTCTGAGCTCAGCACTGAATCCTATATTGAAAATTGGATTTAGTTGGGTCCATCCCTTTAATTCTATCTCCTTTTTATACAAATCAATATTTATTGTGCTTATTTGAAAAAATAATTGTGTTTATAACTTATTTTCATAATAAGACTAAATAGATTTGTAAAAAAGTAACTTACCAAATAGTGGTAAAATCGAAACCAATCAAACTCATCTTTAACTGGTTAGGTTTTTTATGTTTTCCAAACAATGCCTAAACTAAGGCCTAAAATTTGTAATTAGTTTCCTATAAATAACTCATCTTAATTAATCAAAAAACTTGGAAAACCTTGGCCTTATAATAACATGGGGCGTTTTTTCAAGTAAAAAATGAAAAACAATGGGACTTATCAAATAGTGATGAAATCAAAACTGATCGAACTCATCAATCTTCAGCTAGCTAAGTTGTTTTGTTTTTTTTTTTTGTTTTTTCCAAAAAGGCCTAGTATTTGTTATAATTAGATTCCTATAAATGACCATCTTAATCAATAAACCTAACAAACCTCGGCCGCCTAGAATTGGGTATTTTATCTAGAAAAAAATTCAAAAAACAAATATATACATTCCTTTAAAGAACAGTAACAAATCTTAACTACTCACAAAAGGACCAGAATTTTTTCTTCCAAATGGGAAAGGGAACTAGACATTGGACCTTAATGAAATGGGTCATAGTCAGAATTCACCCATTAATTTCAAAGGGCCTGTTTGCTTGAACTACCAGGATTCTATGACTTGTGCTTTTTTTTACGTGCATCTTTGCTGGCCAACTTAAAAGCTGTTAGATAACGAAGGTTCTTCTAACAATGTATATTGAACCTTTTAACTAGATTGTCACGCAATCGTGGCAAAGTCCAAGCTTAGCCTATATTTAAATATATTTATCTTTATGCCAAGGATAAATATGAGGACACGTTCTTAGAAGATTTCCAAGCTCCTTGTGGTATATATAGTAGGCTTCCATTCTCGTTGCTTCTCCACCTCTTCATAGCTTTTCTTTGTCTCTTCAACATGGCACGTCCTGTGTTCTTGCTAGGATGCGCTTTAGCCCTTCTGGCTTGCTCAATAGCTTCTGCTGATATTGTGGAACACTCATTCCATGTAATCTGTCTTATACTCATATTTTCATTTTGTTTTCTATTTTCTGTCCTGGATTTTCTTAGTCTCAAGGGAAGTTAATTCAAGGTGAATGGCAGAGTGCATGTGATAGGGCTTAGGTAGAATGGTTGGGTCTATGGGCAACTTCTTCTAGTCATTAGTCCTCATCGAAAGTCTTCATATTTTTGCTTTAGGACATAGGAGTAGATTGCTTTTCTGAATTATACTATAACAATTAAGGCCAATCGTCCTTGGGTCCCACACTAAATAAGAGCATGGGATTTGCAGAGATTTTAGTATCAACTTTGCATACCTACATATATAGGTGCATGTGTGTCCTCCTAACTTTTGACAAAACGAAAAAAAGCAAAAAAACAACTTTACGATCATGAACTCTATAGTTGTATTGGGTTCATGCTAAGTTGGGTTTTTTCAATTCAAATTGATTGCTACCGTTGAATTTCAAAAAAAAAAAAAAAAAAAAAACCCCACGTGCATAAACTGGCACACACCATCTTGGGAAATTGACGTGGCGACGTATGAGTCCATTCCAAGCGTGCACATCACATTAATATCTCAAGTCGTCACCTTAAAAAATAAATTTAAAATATACACATTAGTAATAGTATAATACTCTTGACATTTCTTATTTTCCATTATTTCAGGTGCAAAACCTCACCGTCCGCCGGCTGTGTCATGAGCAAGTGATAACAGCAGTGAATGGAAGCCTCCCCGGTCCAACCATTGTGGTTCGAGAGGGTGACACCCTTGTCGTCCATGTCTTCAATAAGTCGCCTTACAACCTCACTATTCACTGGTAAATCTTTTTTTCTTAATAGGTAAAACAAATGAAAGCACACCGCTTCTTTGATAGACTTTGACAATAAGAACGTGACTCCATTTTCTTTCACAAATCTTCCACCTGCTCTCGTTTTTCAATGTTCCAGTAATGCCAAAATTTCTCTTTGACCTAATCAAAATAAATGCCTATTTTCCCTTAACTGAGGCTTCAGGTATACCTCGAAAATTGCATTACCTTGTACGGAATATGATTTTATTTAAAAATGATTTTAATATCCCCTAGAAAGGATCGGATCATGTAGTAATATATGAGAGGGTAAGATTGTTCGAGATTATTTTTACGGGATGTATAGCACATGCAACTGGGTTTATTCGAAAATAGGTTCTCGTATAATAATTATTAGTAGTATGGATTTTTAATTTTCCGCGCAAAAAGTCTAATCTATGTTGAGAAGAAAATGTCTAACGCATGTTTATGCAGGCATGGAATATTTCAGATACTGAGTGGCTGGGCCGATGGACCAGAATATGTAACTCAATGTCCGATACTACCGGGAAAGAGCTACACTTACAGATTTACCATCATCAAACAGGAGGGTACCCTCTGGTGGCATGCTCATGTGCAATGGCTCCGTGCAACAGTCTATGGAGCACTCATCATCCGCCCCAGGGCCGGTCGATCATACCCCTTCCCCAAACCCCACAAGGAATTCCCCATTCTCTTGGGTACCCTCATAGTCCCTTGCTCTCAATTTTCTTCTTTATTTTCTAACTCTTATTTTATTTTCTAACTAGTTGCAAATTTGATCCTCCCAAAAATTTGACTTCTCTTACAAAGATTAGAAGTCAAAACCCATTTGGTTTTTTAATTTTTAGCCTTAAATTTTTTTAGGGTAAATCATACTTTACCCTTGAACAATAAGGATGAAGTCCTCTTTTATTCAGTGAATTAATGTCTTATCGCTCTAAGACTAATTTTTTGGCTCTATCCATAAAAATAGTGGTGGCCTTGCCTATATCAAGAGAGCCATCTCAAAACGAAGTTTTTCCTTATCCATAATCTAACAATTAACATAAACCCATTAAAATGTTATTGCAGGAGAGTATTGGAATGCTAATGTTATCGACGTCGAGAACCAGGGACTCGCCACCGGTAGCGCTCCAAACATTTCCGACGCTTTCACCATCAACGGCCGGCCTGGAGATCTCTACCCATGCTCTCATAAACGTATGTAATTAACACATTGCACACCATGCAGACATGCACGTAATTAGTTAATTTCTTCCTAAGACATATCAGCACGGCAGCACCAATTTCATAGCGTTCTAACTCATAGGCTTTTTAATTTGCTTGAATTTTTATCAGATATACATAAGATCAAGGTGGTGCATGGAAAAACCTATCTCCTACGTATAATCAACGCTGCACTCAATAACGAGCTCTTCTTCAAGATAGCCAATCACAAAATGACAGTAGTCGCCATGGATGCCTCCTACACCGACCCATACGTCACCGACGTTGTCGTCATCGCCCCCGGGCAGACCACCGACGTGCTCCTCACCGCCGACCAGTCGCCGGGGTCTTACTACATGGCAGCACATCCCTACGCTAGCGCTTCTCCAACTGTACAGTTTGATAACACCACCACCACCGGCGTCGTCGTCTACGAAGGCGCCACCACGTCAGCAAGCCCAAAAATGCCGATCCTACCGGCCTTCAATGACACACCGACAGCGCACAAGTTCTTCAGCAACGTCACTGGGCTTGTCACTGCGCCTCACTGGATCCCCGTGCCACTTCACGTGGACGAGCATATGTTTGTGACCGAAGGAGTGAACCTCGTCCCGTGCGGAGGAAACGCCACGTGTCAAGGTCTAAATGGGCAGCGATTTGCTGCGAGCATGAACAACGCGTCGTTCCAATTCCCCACCAAGTTGTCTATGTTGCAAGCATTCTTTAACGGTGTGAGTGGGATCTACACCACTGATTTCCCCGACCGCCCTCCAGTGGTGTTTGACTACACCAATACCAATCTTAGCACAAATGCGTCGCTACTCTTTACATCAAAATCAATCAAGGTCAAGAAATTGAAGTATAATTCGACGGTGGAGATTGTTTTCCAGAACACGGCACTGATAGCGGTGGAGAATCATCCCATACACCTTCACGGTTTCAATTTCCATGTGTTGGCACAAGGGTTCGGGAATTACCATCCGGTGAACGATCGGAAAAAGTTCAATTTGGTCAATCCGCAATTACGTAACACCATCGGTATGCCCGTCGGAGGATGGGCTGTCATCAGATTCCACGCAAATAACCCTGGTAAATTTTCTAAAAGAAAATACTGTTTGCACCGATTCACATGATTGATAAGAAAGGGTTATATGATTTTTTAATTTTTGAATGAGTTTACATCATATCATCGGTTCATGGGTATTAGTGCCATGGCCATGGGCATTACCCCTCTATAATATAATAGCCCATAATTGTTGTGGTCACGGGTTTCCCATGCTAGTGGGCAACAAAATTAGGTGTTATCTGGGTTAGCATATTAGAAGTGCTTTAGTTACTTTTTGAAACAAATTTTGATATGAGAAGTCTTGCTTCCGAAAAAGAAAGGAAAGGGCAAAAAAAAAAAAAAACACTTTTAAATGGTAACCAAATGGTGCGCTTGAACCTGTTTGGTAGTCAATTGAAGCGTGGTTGGTAGGCAACCACGTACATGAAAGCGATGGTGCAACAAATCCCTCAAGAATTATTCCTTCTGGATTACTAATCAATTCCTGTTTTTGGAAATCTGAATCTTTTGCAGGTGTATGGTTAATGCACTGCCATCTGGACGTGCACTTGTCGTGGGGTCTAGCCACCGCTTTCGTGGTCGAGGACGGGCCAACGCCGAACTCGATTCTGCCACCACCACCACCGGATCTACCCAAGTGTTAGAAGTTTTTTGGTTCAAGCCGGCCACTTTGATTGTTATTGTTTCTTACAGTCTCTCATTTGTTTGTAGTCTTGCTTTTCATTCTCATTTGTTTCATTACAAAAATATTGTTTGGGGTAATAATGAGTTAAGGAGGGGGGGAGGGGACATTGTAATAATGATTGTGATTTGCTTTAATTTTCGGTGTAAACTTACATTGTATTACTTCAAATTCTTTGAGTGATATAAAGTTGTTCGTTAAGTTTTCTAAACTATTGAGATTATACAATTTTAGCTATCAAATTGTTGTTTTAAAAGTCTATTTTTCTCCAGCAGCCTCGCCTGGTCCTTGGTAGAAGCCAGTTTCCTCCCTCACTTATTCCTCATAACCTAGTACATGTGATCCCGATTGGTCTCGAACCTTGCATCTCCTAAACCTTTGGAAAATAAAAATAAAAATTATTGTATTAATGCGGTGACGTCATGTCAATTGTCACGTGTATGAATAGAAATGTAGTAAAATGGGTGATAAGAATGACATAAATCTTTAGCTTATTGAGTTTGCAAACTTGACAAAACTATTCAAATAATAAGAGAGAGGAGAGGAGGTACAAAGACGGCAAAGGGGAGAAACTAGTTCTTGGTTATCTACATGGCCAATTAATCTTTGTCTTAGGGTGGAGATGAAGCCCTAATCAAGTATTGTGTATTTTATTGTATTGTGTTGTTGATTTGATTATTTAGTTATGCAATCCTCATACACAAATAATCAAATCAACAACACAATACAATAAAATACACAATACTTGATTAGGGCTTCATCTCCACCCTAAGACAAAGATTAGTTGGCCATGTAGATAACCAAGAACTAGTTTCTCCCTTTTGCCGTCTTTGTACCTCCTCTCCTCTTTCTTGTTATGTGAATTCCCTTGGTATTTATAGGAGATGGGGAAAGGATCTAGCTGATTCCACAAGTCAAAAGCAATGCCCACTTTCTTTGAATTCTTGGCTGCCCATGTTCTCACTTTGACAAATGCTACCAGATTCAGATTTTTGCAAATAAATCCACTTCCAACTCATTTTTGACTTGGAAGACGTTTGAATCAGGAAATTCCATAAACTAAACAATTGTAGTTCTTTAAGTCCTCTTTCCAGTGCCACAAATTTCACCCAAATCGGATATGGAAATCACAAGTTATGGCCAGATTACCAAAACTTGGTCAATCTGTCCAGATTTGCTGCTGATTTTGGGATCATGAATTTCTTTGCTTAACTTTGAATTTCAACTGCTCAAATCTTCAAAATTGTTGACCCAACTCTTGTTGCAGCCCATGAAATTTTAGGCAAGTGAGAAACCCATTTCAAGTTGCATTTATTAGCTTAAGTAGTCCTAATTGTCATCTTTTCTGGTATAAACTCAACAGCCCTGCAATAAATCAAAAACACTTTAAACACACCGAATTAAATATAATAAAATAATTAGAGAATATAAATTAGGGAGTAATTTCAATGAATATTTTGTGCTTATTAAATACCCCCCAACTTACAGTTTGCTAGTCCTCGAGCAAAGCAAAATAAAATAAGACAAACAAAATAAAACAAAAACTAACTAGTCCATTTTCGTAGGTAATGCGATTGCATTTAGCATATGCAACAAGCCTTTAAACCCTTAGGTTCCCCCTAGTGGACAAGTTATAGTCTCGTGAGGGCTTCCAGTGATGACACCCACAAACATTTTTTATTATTACGGATGTTGTTCATGATTCTGCATTTAGATAATATCTTGCTAACTCAAACAAAAATTCTCATTCATTGAAATCAAACAGTTGAACACTACATTTTTTTTTTACCAATCTAGTAAAGTCCAATCCACTTGTACTCAAATAGAAATTTATCACAAGTTCATCTGGTGTAAAGTGAATTCTTATACAAATGTGTGGCCCCCAACATATCAGCATTCCTTAATATGTTAAATTCACCGTAGCAAGGTAAATCAAGACTTCAGCTTAATACGCACACAAATAATAATAATAATAATAATAACAACACTTTTTTTTTTTTTTTTTGGTTGGGTACAATGTTCAGGTTCATTAAGCTTTCTAATTAACCCATGTAATAAGCGTTGGGCCAATGACTCCCAAACCGATTGGTTTTAGGGCATTAGGTGTAGAGACAACCCTATGGGCTTACTTAAAAAGGCTATGAACCCAAACTAGTTACACCCATAATTCTACTAGACTACTCACTGTTTGACGTGAATACTCATTGCTTAGTGAGGCAAGACGCCCGGTTACTAGGTGAGTAGTATGATACCAGCACACATTCTTTTTCTCTTTTTTCTTTTTTCCTTTTTTTTTCTTCCTTTTATTTTATTTTATTTTTAAGATAAACACAAAGTTAAGAACTGTTGCCAAGGTCACTTATTTGCGGTTTATTCAACTCATCAAAAATTAACAAGTTTAAGCCCCACAAAATGAACAAATGTGATTGTGCAATTAGATATACAAGTGATAGATTTTCTATGCAAACATAAATATAAATGACTAAACTAGAATCTAATGACGTGTGTTCAGAAGTTTAATTTCATGAATGATACTAATCCAAAATTAAGAGTCATTCAATGAACATTATTTGAATGTAAAATTATGATTTAGAGGCATCCATTTAGATTTATTTTATTTTATTTATTATTATTATTATTATTTTTTTTGTGCAGCTGCAAGAAAACAAGAATAATTACAACAAGGTGATATATTTGAAAGATAAAATGAAATAAATAAAATAAAATAAAATAACACATGCGGTACAACCGTCCTTGAATAGTATTAAAATTTTTTTTTCTTTTTATTTTATTTTTATTTTTTAGCCTAATGTCTGCTCGTCTATGTAGTCTGCCAATTACCTGCACATGAAAAAAAAAAAAAAAATTAGTAAAAACAAAAAATTCTAAACTAAGAATTATAGTAGAATATCAATTCTCTAATTAAAGCAATTGCACTGATAGTCCCCGGCAACGGCGCCAAAAATTTGATCGTGTCAAAATCAATTACCCGTAGGATGCAAAAAATTTGTATATAGTGGTAGTACGGGTGTCGTACCATAGGGACTGTATTGGGATTATTTTAATTTTGAAAACTGAATACTAAAATAATTCACAAAAATGATTTTTATAGTTTTGAACTCTATGTAATGCAAGCTAAATAAATTTATATTTTCTTCAAGAAAAGAAATACTTAGGGTCTCGAATCTATCACTAATCTTGTATAAAAATGCTCTTATTGTAACGTGTTTCAAGAAGTTATTATTTGGTATGAGCAAGACTCATTGTAGCTATAAGCCCAATGACATCATCAAGAAAGGTTCATATATTTGTAAATTAGGCATAACTCATCAAAGATATAGCATGAACCGTCTCACCTACTCTACTCTAAACTAATTTGTGAGCACAACTCATCTTGTCTAAGCATGAATCATCTTAATCTCCAAATATATATACAGTGAAAACCATTGCATAACCATTGTATTTAAAATCACAGAAATTAAACATAATTTGAGATAAAAACACTAAAACCAATTGTATCAATAATACAATCCTCCTAGTTATGCAATCCTCATACACAAATAAACAAATCCACAACACAATACAATAAAATACACAATACTTGATTAGGGCTTCATCTCCACCCTAAGACAAAGATTAGTTGGCCATATAAAAACCAAGAACTAATTTCTCCCCTTTGCCGTCTTTGTACCTCCTCCCCTCTCTTTTGTTATGTGAATTCCCTAGGTATTTATAGGAGATAGGGAAAGGATCCAGCTGATCCTACAAGTTAAAAGCAATGCCCACTTTCTTTGAATTCTTGGCTGCCCATGTTCTCACTTTGACAAATGCTGCCAGATTCAGATTTTTGCAAATAAGTCCACTTCCAGCTCATTTTTGACTTGGAAGACGTTTGAATCAGGAAATGCCATAAACTAAGCAATTGTAGTTCTTTAAATCCTCTTTCCAGAGTCACAAATTTCACCCAAATCGGATATGGGAATCACAAGTTATAGCTAGATTACCAAAACTTGGTCAATCTGTCCAGATTTGCTGCTGATTTTGGGATCATGAATTTCTTTGCTTAACTTTGAATTTCAGCTGCTCAAATCTTCAAAATTGTTGACCCAACTCTTGTTGCAGCCCATGAAATTTTAGACAAGTGAGAAACCCATTTCAAGTTGCATTTATTAGCTTAAGTAGTCCTAATTGTCATCTTTTCTGGTATAAACTCAACAGCCCTGCAATAAATCAAAAACACTTTAAACACACCGAATTAAATATAATAAAATAACTAGAGAATATAAATTAGGGAGTAATTTCAATGAATATTTTGTGCTTATCAGTAAAATTGTAAATACCCATATATGTTATGGGTTTTTCGGACAAAAGATGCTTTATACATATAAAACAGAGAAGAGTCGTCCTGTTTCTTCGCGCGACACAACCCCCTGCATTCCCACCAAAACCAAAACCCAAACCCTATTCTACACGTTGGAGCCTCCAGCCTTCTACCATCGACGTCAGAGCTCAACGCTCCTGCTTTCACTTCTCTGCTCAATGCCGGAACCCCTAGGTCTTCGACAGAAGCCGCTTTCTTTCAGTTCGCTGTAGCCGTCGCCACTAGCCATCGGGACGTATTTCGCTCATTGGGTCTCACTGGAAGCCATCTCAGTCGTTTGAGGAAGCCGATTGCTGGAGCAATCCCTCCATCGGTACATATTCCTCTCTCTCTCTCTCTCGCTCTCTAACTCACTTCTCTCCTATTTTGGTTCGATTTCTTCTACGTCTGTTCCAACAAACACACGCAAATACAATTGATTTTTAGGGGTTTTTTTTCTCTTCTATATTTGTTCTGAAACACACACGCAGATACAAAGGAATTTCTTTTTTATTTTTTGTTCGATTTTTAGGGTTTGGTGGGGTATTTGTTGTTCAATTTTTTTTTTTTTGTTAGCTTCTCTGTTTTTCCCTGTTAAGGAATTTCTTATTATAATTTCCTTTGTAATAGCATTGCTGTGTTGTGTGATGTCTAAAATGATGTGTTGTGCACTACTATGTTGTGTGATTTTAACCTGTTAGCATTGCTCTTTTCTAGCTTGGCTTTGGTGATGGCTATCCCTGTTATACTCTTTTTATTTTTTATATTTTTTTATTTTTATGTTCTGGGATAAATGAAGTAAAATGGCGATTAAGAGTGTTTTAGTCATTTTACATTTGGACTTACGATGTTCTCATAATTTGCTTTGACTGTGATATTTTGAGCTTCATATTGAATAATTGACATTATTGGCATCATATGAAATCCGATAAGTTTCATATGAAATGACAAAGGACATTCTACTCATTTCAGATCCATATTCATGTTTAGTCTTGTTTTTGGTTTGCAAGGCTAAGATGAGGCGTTTTGAGCTTTATTTTATTATTTGAGGGTTTTGCATCAAATTTCGAGTATTTTAGTCCAAGAATGAATGAAAATAGACAAAAAAAAAAAAAAAAAAAGGAAAAAGAAAAAGAAAAAGAGGGAGAGTATTTTAGGGTCTTCAGAAGGATTCTGAGAAATTCCCTGAAAATCACCCTCGCTAATGATTAAATGATCAATCATTATAATTAGTGACAGAGCACTAATTCTAGTTACCTTTTTCTTTTCTTTTATTTTTCTTTTCTTAAATGAGAAAAAACCTAAATTTCCTATTTTTTGCATCCTAAAGTCGATTTTGGGCCTCCCTTGTTCGCCTCCAAACCTTTCCAAGTCTAATTTCTAACCCTTGAGGCTCTTTAATCTCAACGACTCATTCCTTAACCACTCCTTATAGATAGATCCGAAAGCCTCTAAAGAAGTTAGAAGTCCCTTTTGAGTGCCTCTACTCTTCTAAGAAGAAGAGGAAATCCTAGAACCCCTTAAGTGCCTCTAGGCTTCCGAGAAGATCTAAAGTCCTAAAGCTCCCTTTCAATGCCTATATTGTCTACATTTCCTCTAATTCTTGTCAAGTAACTCTCAACAAGAGATAAGTTCTTCACTTAGCTAAAAAAAAAAAAAAAAAAAAACCTCTCAAGAAGAGATCTCAATCCTTCAAACCCGCTATAGCAAAGTGACAAAACTCTACCAGATTTCTAGCAGGAAAAGGTATAACAAATATGAAGATCCCCATCGCCCTAGGTTTTATCCTTTTCCATGGAAATGTTAATCATAGGCTTAAATAATGACAGTTGACTGTTATGCTACATGGACTCAAATAAAATATAAAATATGATTATGGTATAAAGTTCAGATTAAGGCTACAAAACTCCCTCTTCCACCCCTCTTTTAATGAGCTCTCCCACTTTTAAATTTGGAAAATGCTACCTATCTCGAATATAAGATAAGTAGCATTGTCCTTTTCATTTTAGACTCTTTTTTTTAGACCGATAATTCAAGATATGCACTACATCATTAACTTCATCACATTAGTTAAAAATATGTTCAATTGAATCCAGACGCACGTGCCAATAAAAAATAACAAACAATTATGATCAAATAATGATAAACTATAGACAATGTCAAACCTTGATATGCATAAGTACACCAGGTAATTTTAACAAAATATATATTGTATATAGGAGGGGTGAGACCATTTTTTTTTAATAAAATTTTGTACGTGGGACGGGTGAGATACCCTATGGTCATTTATCCAACAATGATATCGAGACTTATACAATAATATCCTCATAAATAAAGGGGAGGTCACCAAAACTAGTAGCCTCTCTCTAAAGGTAAACCTAAAATTTGGTGCACAAACAGATCAATAGAATGCGCTTAATTACCTTGAGAAATGCTAGTCATCAAATGCATGGACACTTGTCCAAAAATAGTGTCATAGACACTTTGCTTTGGCATGAAGCATGAGCACTGTTTTAATAATATAAAATAGAGAAATACCAAACCTTGTATTGATTATCATAAGCTAGCATTTGGAAGCTCATGACCTAACTAGGCCTAAATGGTCAGCATATCATGACATACCATAAAAAGAAAAAGCATTTATTTATATTGTCAACCTATCAGCCTAATATCTTACTGCGTTTACTTTGTCAGTGGATTGTTAAGGGATACCTATAAGATTCTTCATCAGAAAAAGAAAAGAAAAGGGATACCTATAAGATTGAATAACACATCACATATAAAATTATTTATGATAATAAGTTACAAGTACATAGTTGCACTTGGGCAACTATGTGTTTTATTTTATTTTATCATTTTCTTCAAGTGAAAGATTAGAACACTTGTTACTTTATAATATTATAGATTTTTCACATCAGTAATGACTGCAATAATTATTTTTTTTTAGAGAGGAAACAACCATTATATTATAAGAAAAATTGTGCGTTAAATACACGGGCACAAGCAGTACACCTAAACGGGGAAAAGAACAAACTGCTTCCCAAAAAAAGCAAAAAGAACCAAGCAAGGAGGTAAAAAATGTCCTTTATTATGATTCCTTGTAATCGTTGCCCTTATAGTTAAAAAAAAATTATGCCTTAGAATTACCGGTCCTATGGATCCAAGCAACTGTGACATTTATAACTTCCAAATTTTCCAATTATCTAATGCACTTAGCAGTTCAGCCTTAATTGAATCCTCACTACTACCCCGTTTGGATTAGAAGAAAATAACCTCCTCATTATTATCCCTAAAATATCCTTTCCAACCTAATGGTACCTGTATTCTCTGAACAGCACCCATTAACATTATGCGTCACCGAACCGATTTGAGGAGGTTTCCAGATGACAATAGAATCCCCATTAATGAATGCAATATAGTGAATAGTCCAACTTTTTAAAAAGAATGTTTTATCTAGATCCTAGTTTCCGTGTTAAATATGAAGGGATGAGTATTTGATTCTTAATTTGTCATGTAAATAAACATTACTTGCTGTGTCCTTAGTTTTCAAAGTATAAGATATATTTTTTGCATGTATTTTTAATTTCTTTTATTTTATTCTAAAAATTTAATGGATTGTGCAATACATGATGTGGTAGGATACATGATACAGAAAATACAGAAATTGATATTCGACACTATATCTTATCTAATGTCAATCATCAATATAATTATAGAAAGTACATTTTGTTTCCAAATTTAGTTGGTTTGACACATAAATTTCGTCCTGTTTTCTTCCTGAAAAAATCTTGATAAAAAATTCATCTCAAGTTAACAAATAGGGTTAAAAGAAGTAAATTACTTACAATGGAGAGAGAACATATGGGTCCACTAACCACAAAACTTCCACTTGGAAGGACAGAGGGAAAGGAGTGTCCAATTACTCACAGATCCCTTTTACAAAGAATTAAATGGACATGAGAGAGATGATGTGTAGTAAGATGCATGTGCATAGCCGTGCTAGCGGCCCTATGAATACATAAAGTGGTGAGTTTTTGTATGTTCCAATAAATTTCAATGAGTTTTATTATGTTTTGAGGGGGTTTTGATGCTTTCCAATGAATTTCGATCAATGCGAAATATGAAGTTTCAAAGTTACATTTAAATTTGATTTCGAGCCTATAATACGTAGAAATAAATCTTCAATTTTGAATGTAAAAGTACATCTTAGATTGGCCTTATCTTCTCATGGAAGAAGAACCTGTCACATGGTTCTGCCTGTTTTTATATCCATTTTTTATACTACATTGGTTAATGGCTTATTGCAATTGTCTCTCGATCATGAGAACATATATAAAAAGTTCTTACAGAACATCTGTTTTGCTGATTATTTTGTCATTTGACATTGATGTATTGCCATCTCCTTGTTTATAGGCTGAAAGTTGTATCATATACTCTGTTTATTAGTATATTTTACTGGTTTACTTTTATCAAAGTGCTTCTGAGTTCTCCCATAGAACTTCTTCTATATGTACTCCTTTTAGATTTAGGTGTAGTTTTTCCTTTCAATTAGTTTATTCAAATATGGTCTTGAAAATTTCAATATATAAATTTCTGGAAAGAAAGATTAGTACACAACTGCTACATTGCTAGCTTTAACCCTAACACCCCCCCCCCCCAAAAAAAAAAAGAAAAAAGAAAAATGAAAGAAAGAAAAAAAGAAAGAAAGAAAAACTGCTATTGTTAGCATCTCAATGTAAGAGTGTAAGACTCACTTCTGAGTGCTCATCTCGCAAGTGGATTGAAGCCATTCATTAATTTTGGAGAGGCTAATTTTTTTGAGCACTTGCATGGTGGCTTAAAGAAGATAATATTTAGTTATTTTTGGGGATTTTGAGGCGTATCTCTTTGTATAACTATTATGACTATGACTGTATGAGCTGGGCTGTAAAAGGTTTTACAAAATTCTGCCCCTTTCTCTACATCTAAATTAATACGTTTGAGGTTTGAGGTTTTTACATGGTTCTCTCTCTCTCTCTCTCTTTCTCTCCCCTTAAAAAAAATAAGTCTATTGCGGATCATCAACCACTTTTATCTGGTTATTGCAAAGTAGGTATAGGGAACAATACCCAACTCTTTTTAATACTGATTTTGGTGCAGTGCATTGTCACATGTTAGAAATGCATATGCTTTATTGGTAACATACTTGTGGTGCTGTGCAAGACCAGTTATATAACCGTGCGTATGCCAGGACCGATAAAATCTAGCTATTTCTAACGTTCTTGGACTCTTAAGCTTAATTTTCTTTTGTTTCCTTCTTTTTCTTTTCTTTTTTTTTTTTTTTTTTTTTTTTTTTTTTGTCTTGTTTTAAATACTTTCTGCTTGTTTGTGTTGTAAAGTAGTTTTTCATGTAATACCTTATTTTTCTATAGTTCTTTCTCCTTTTCTCTATCTATTCTTCTCTATTTATTCTCTTCTCTCTCTCCTGTTTCTATGCTGGTCTGCTGTCGGGCACTCTCTGGATACATAGCCTAATCGAATTCTCTTAGTTACAATTCATCACATTTTATATCCTATAACAGTGGAAGTACTGCATCAAGTGTTTTCTCCTCATGGATTTGTGGAGAAGATCGTCACATTCCAGAAGTCAGCGGGTCAGCTTCTTCAAGTTTTCTCTCTCTCTCTCTCTCACTGAATCTTGTAGATTAGTTGGATGGATCTGGCATTCGTTTTTTCTGGGAAGGTCCTTTAAAATTTATACGTTATCATGACTTATTTTTCTAATGGGCCTGATTAATATATTTTTTTGATGTGAAATGTCCATAATTTTGTCCTTTAGCTGCACGAGGAGTGCTTTTGTAAATATATTTTACACTTTGTAGGCAAGCAAGATGGCATAGTCACCCAAAAAGACTTGCACATACACATGTTATATTGACTTTAAAATTTTTATTCATCCTTGTGCAAATTGTGTAGGTTTCCAAGCTCTTATCCAGTATCAATTACAGCAGAGTGCTGTCATAGCGACAAATTCTCTTCAGGTTTGCATATTCACTTTGTACTCCACAGGTTACTTTGAACTGGAGGGACTCTTCAAGGTCAGCTAGTTGCCTTGGATTCTAAATTTTTTTTGACACTTAATTAACTTATTTAATAGGGACGTAATATCTATGATGGTTGCTGTTAGCTGGACATTCAGTTTTCCAAGTAGGTTTCAAACCTAGTAGCAATTTTTGGTGTTGTCTGTGTGCATGAGTGTGTACTTGTTTGTTTCCTCTCTCTCTCTCTCATGATTCAAAGTCTCGGTCTCGGGCATCTTGATCTTGTTCATCTTGTCGCGTTTCGGTGAGACATGACTTTACACATTAAAGATTTTTTTTTAAATAAAAAAAATTATAACAAAATCATAAAAAATAGGACAATCATATTGGAATCATTAAATAAGCAAAACAAATAACTTGGGATACATACTATGGTCACAAATATCAAAACAAGCCCTAGCGTGCTACTATAACTTGAAAATACACTATAATTAGGTTTTACATACCTAAAATAACCCCAAATAACACAATTAAACATAACATATCAATGATCAAGTATACGTTTTGATTGATAAGTGTTTATTAAGATTTCATTTTCTTTTATAAAGAAACCTTACTATATATTTGATTTGTTCTCAGATATCGTCTCACCATTGAATGAGACTGGGTTAACCTAGCGAGATCTCATCCATCTTGGACGAGACTTTGAACTATGCTCTCTCTCTCTCTCTCTCTCTCTCTTAATGCTATGGTGGATACCATATTTATTTTTTATTTTTGTAATCCAGCCTCAATGGGTTACAAGTGAACTACAACAATGAGCGCTCAAGGTCTGTTTTTTGCTTTATGCAGTCTTGAGATCATATTAACTTTAGCTGGTCGTGCTTGTGAACTTCTTCTATTTATCTCTTTGACATTGTTCTGGCAATGCTGCTGAATTTGTTCTCTTTCTCTGCACAGGGATTTCACAAACCCATCTTTGCCTTCATAACAGAAGGGCAGGTCCTCGCAAGTATGTTCACTGTCATTTTTTTTTTGACTTATATGTGTGATATTGTCATGTAGTTGTTTTTGCTGTTTGACATCAAATTTATATCTGTTCCATGATGCAACAGCCTGGGTATGGTGATGCAGGAGGCATGTATGGCTTCCAAGCTGCTGGAGCCAGAGCAGGTGCTTAATTTGGAAGTTCCATATTTCTTGTTTTTTATTGGAAATATTTATGGCTATTCAACCGCTAACTGATGCATATATTTTATTTTCTTTGTTTCACTTGCATTTCCACAGGTGGGTATTGCTCAGCTCGTGTGACAAATCTTTTCTGAGATTTTTCTTTTTGTGCTGGGGAATTTTATCACCTGCTTGTGTTTTTGAGGAAATTAATGGGATGTCCATAGGCTGACCTCTTTCTTTATTACTCAACCCATTTGTGAATGTGGTATACATGTACTGTGATTACCTAATTGGTGCCAATCAGTCTCATAGTCCCACCTTGTATATATGTGGCCTAAATTTATCTGTATTTTATAGTTTATCGACTCTATTGCATTCATGATGGTTTGGGAAAGACTGAAAGACTTTAAAAAAATTTTGACTTTAACTTATTTACTTGTTATTTATTTATTTATTTATTTGGGGGGGGGGGGGGGGGGGCGGGTTGGTGTTGGGGGGAGTCTTTGATTTGATTTCTTCATCATTTTGGAATAGGAAAGGGACATTGCTAATGGATTTTTAGTGTGCAGGGCTTGTTGGATAGCACTGATCAGGATAGTTTTTCTGCTTCTTGTATTGCATGAAATTTTCTTTTTCTTTTATAGTTATATATTGTATTATATGTATTATATGTATTGTACTATTGTGTATGTATATTGTCTTATTTTTATTTTTATGGAAAGGTTGTCCAACACATTTGTGATTTGGATTTCATTTTCCTTTTGTGAATATACTAGATGGCTGGTACTGCTGCCATGGCGGCTGCCTTTGGAGGAACTTTACCTCCTGGGATTAGTGGGACAAATGAAAGGTGTACCGTCCTTGTCTCTAATCTAAATTCTGATGTAAGTCATCTCTAATTTATTTTTCGTATATATTTGTTTTCAATTTTGAAGTCTTAGTTAACTCTTCTGGTCTTACACTCCGTGATTTTTCCTGGCCTCAGAGAACAGACGAGGACAAGCTTTTTAATCTGTTCTCTATTTATGGTAACATTGTGAGAATCAAACTTCTCTGCAATAAGCCAGATCATGCACTAGTTCAGATGGGCGATGGCTTCCAGGCCAAATTGGCAGTACACTTTTTAAAGGTTTGATCCATACAGTCATTTTAAGTAGGCTTTTGTATTGTAGTCTGTTTGATTTTGTGGATAATATTGTCATTTTGGTTTTGGTTTTTTTATTTGTTTATTTTATTTTTGTGATGGCATGCTCAAAATGTTGTCCTGATAAGGGATTTTAGATAAAGTTAGTTTCTCAGCATTTGAGAACTTATGAGTGTTGGTGATACTCATATAGCACAGTCTCTTTATGGTCTGAATAATAATGCGGTCAACTGGAGTTCTTTGATTATCAGTTTAGTCAATTCCTATTTTTGTTGAGAATTAGTTGAGTCCTTTTTGAAATTTAGAAAGTCTTTTACTAGGAGTTTTTCTATTCCAAGAAGTTTTTATTTTTTTGGACTTTCATTTTCTCTGAGTTTCTTTTTCTAAAGTTTTTACTTGAGTCTAGCAAGAGTCTTAGGGTTCTCTATATAGAGAGAAGTTTTTTATTTTATAGGGTTCTCTATTTAAGCAAGACTTGTAGACATAATTAAAACAAATGACTAG